>JAZEWT010000017.1:14699619-14738288 GCA_036362905.1 Mordacia mordax
TGCTATGGTTATTGTTCCCTTGAACTTAGCTCCTTTATCCTTCCATTAAGGATAAGGACTCTGTCTGCCAGTCTGACCATTTCACATCATCCGTGCTGGCAGGTCAAAACCATTGTCATGTGTTATCACTTTGATCGTGCTGCTTGTTGCTGGCTTTTGGGCATGTGCTCAGGAATGGTGTTAAAATTAAATAAAAAAACAACCAGCCAACAATCCGTCAAAAGTATTAGCCCTCCCACTCACCCCACACCTACCTGAAGCCTCACCTTTGGCACTTTGCATACATTTGATTTTATTGTGGGTGGCATTTGACTTGCGGCGTTTACAGTGCATGCAGCTGCGCCCAGCTGGCCCATCTTTATAAAGTGGTCATTATTTGCTTAACCCAAAAGATGCTTTGCAGTCGTCACATTTCGGCACTTAGTCCATTGAAACGCGAAGGCTTTTTGTTAAATTCCAAAATAAATAAGAGCGTCTTTCAACACAGCCGTCAATTCCAATTTGCCGTCGAGCCTTGAAAAAGAATTAGCAAATTTCCGGCGCTCGTTTAAGGCTGTGTTGTTTTGGAAAGCGGTCACCTGTTGTTGCCACGCTGCTGACCGCCTCGCTCGCGAGCCGAGCCTGTGATCACCTCGTTCTATAGTTGATATCGCGCAAACGTAACTAAAACCTTGCGTCCTGTAGGGATCTCTCGCTTCAAAGCGGTCTGTTTTCCGCAGGCGCTCTTTGACGCTGTTAAATGTCAGCATTGACCTAACGTTGCAGAACTCGCCTTTACAAAAAAAAATAGTCCGTGGGCCAGAGTGGAAATCGGTGCCAGCAAAGGTAGCAAAACCTTGGGATGCACCGGTTTATTTGTAGCCCCAATACCATTTCCACATGGCTATCGCTCGCTGTTGTTGTCTGCATGAATAAATTGGACCCTCTAAAGGTGCACCCACCTCGGGTGGTACTGGCAATCTGATCTTGAAATGTGGACGATAAGGGCCTTCGTAATGTTTTCCTTTTATTTTTCAAACGGCGGCAGCTGCTTTTGAAACCGTCGGCGGCCACCGCTTTGACGCGGCCTCATTTCCGCCCTCGACAGGGTCAAAGGCAGCAGGCGGGCAGCAGGCACTTACTCCGGGTTACCATTGGAAACGGCACATAAGCATCGCGGCAGTAACACACCGCCTCCCATCGCTATGGCGACTGCGCCGCTCAGCTGCGGCTGAAGCGAACGGAGCGCGGCGCGTGGACGCGTCGCAGGGACGTTTGCGTTTCCTTGAAATAGGAGCGGCGCCAGACGTTACGATAAAAAACAATTAACTGCGTGTGCATTAACGGACGATAAAGGGTTAAAAAAATACATTTTCCCCCCCAATGCGTAACGCTCGATGTAATTAGTGGATTCGGGGAAGCTTAGGGTCGGAGGCGGCATTTGAATTTACCGTTTGCCAATAGTGTGCCATTTGTGCTGATGCTGACAAAAGTGCGGACTAAATTGCCCACAGTGTCCTGTGATGGACTGGCGTCGCATTGTGGGCATATCCCTGCCTTGCGCCCTGTGTCTGCCGGGATAGGCTCCGGCTCACCGCGACCCTGTATAGGACTGAGCGGTTTCTGACAATGAGATGAGATGACAGGGGATGGGTTGAGTTTTCCGGCTGAGCAAACTCGGGGGGGGGTGGGGCGTTAAAGCTGTGCGCTCGTTGTTGTTGTTAAGAATTGTCCATTTGACTGCTTAATCATTTACCAGCATGGCTCTCACCCCATCTGCCCGGGCACTCTGACTTTCAGCATTATGGCTTTTTGTGTTTATCGCGTCGGCGCCGTGTAATGGTTTTATGACTCGACACACTCACGCGCCCATGTCAGTTGAAGTCCTGCGTGTGGGCTGTCGGCCAGCGGAGGTGGCGTGTTTATATTCGGTAGTTATGTGAGCATTCCGTCTATTTTGTCATTTTGCTGTACACAAAAGAGGTATCCAACGGTGGACTGCTGTTGACTATCCACGCCTGCTCATGTCTAATTAGATCTCTTCATTCTTCACCGGGTGTGTAATTAAAGCAGGTTAACGCGTTTTCAGCGGCGGCCGCTGTTATTATGGTAACAGCCCATCCACTGCCCGTCGACACAATCTGCTTTTAACGTTAATTACGGCCAATACACACTCTGAACATTGGTCGCGGCCAGTGTGGCTGAACATGCAAAATTAGTGACCTCTTTTTCGCTGTGAAATTTTAGTGAGATGTGTATAAATAACATTTATTTACCGCTCCTTGTCCAATCCTGCTCTGGATGAAAGTCTCCCCAGTCCACGTCAGTCCATGGGGGGGGTTGTTTGACCATACTTCATCGCGTCCGTGCCTCTTAGCCACCCTCGATAATCCTCGTTCCGGCCAAGCGCAACTGGTCAGCGTGCCTCGACCAGTCACCTGCCAACGGCGACCGCCACTGCCTCGGTGGAAATTAAATATTTTTCGTTGATGCGTCGAGACCAAGTCTCAGGGCTGCGGACATCTCGCTCGGAGCGTTTTGCGTCAGGCCATTATAACCGCGCGGGGTAATTTATTTACGGACCGCTTAGCGTTCTTGGGCTAGGTCACGTGAGGCATTAAATCAGGTTCTTTTAAATGACGGTGGAAACCGTTTAAATATATCGGTTGTGGATAACCGAGTGTGACGGCGATTGACGGATTGCGCGCGTCGAATGTTTTCTGGCTGCCATGCTTGATTTTTATTTATGGTACGAGAGGACCTTCTGAGAATCTATACGACCGACAGATATTGCCAGGTATAAGCCACGCGTACTAGCATGAGGAATGTGTAAGAAGTGTGGCGCGCAGTCCAGTTATTACGGTTTCGTTTGTTTAATAAAAGTAATAATTGCATTTTTTATAGCGCCTTTCACCCGAGGGTCACAAGGCGCGGTACAGCACTTTGTGAAGCCTCGCCGAATCTCAGGACTGTCGAGCAGGCCCTCCCAAGTTTTCGTTGAAGGGGACGTCGTTGCGATGTGTTATTCCGATTGAGTAATTGGCAAGAATCTCTTTTTTTAAATCACATGTTTGAAGCACGATAAGTTTCAACGATAAACGTACTGACCTGTTTTACAGATCATGTGCGTGCTTAATTACAGAGCTTATTCTTGGGATTTTACAGAGTTGGCAGAGGGATGGAGCAAGGTGGGGGGGGGGAGGTGGAGGGTTTAGTGGCTAACACACAGGAGGGAATGGTGCCGTTGATGTGCAATAACTATTTTAGCAATTGAATGTTTGGTCCATATCGGTTAGATTTATCTCTATTTAGCTACGGTGGGAAATCTGATAACTGAGGAAACCAATGCACAACAAGGGTTGCGAACACACGGCCAAGGTGGCTAAGTCGTAAATCGAACCCAGACCCTGTTCTTGCGGCGAGGCACACCTTACCAGCCACGTTATCTACAGCATAGGGCAGCACGCAGTTAGCTCGGTGCGGCCGTAGGCTTTTCACGTGTAGACACGACGGCATTAGAAGCCCGGAATACTCGTGCGGCGGCATGGTTCCTGTCGCATCGTAATTCTTTGCACACCCCTGCCCGGTAACTCACGAATATATCTGGAGCGTCCTGTGGGGGATGGAACAGAACAACAATGGGCGCTTGTGTTTCCTGAACCACGTCATGTCTGGTGAGATGCACTGCGTTTTGCGCTGCAGCCGGTCAGCGTTGCGCGCGCGCGCACACGCACGCAACGTTTTCGTCCTTTGCCCTGCCCGTGTCCCGGGGAGTGCCGCCGTAGTGCCGCTCACAATAACAGGAGTGCTTTTAATTGATTTTATTTCAATGACCCTTTGAGCAGCGGAGCGACACTCTGTGCCGTCGAGCTCGCAGCCGTTTGGCGGCAGAGGAGAGCGTCGCACGATCGCGCGGCAAGTCTGCCTCCGGGCACGAGCCATTGTCGTGCAGGGCAGGTCTCCTTTGTCTGTAGCACAAAGAGGCGAAGCTTCGAGTGAGTGTGGCTCACGGTCTTTTGAGGCATCATGGAATATTATATCGCTCTAAATTCTAACGAGTTTTTCTCTTCACCACCCCTCCCCTGATTAGTTAACGTTATTTAATGCATTACACTTATATAGTAGCGCCTATTTATCCAGAGGCCCCAAAGCACTGCAAAGGTGGGGGGGGGGGTGGCTAGGTAGGCACGCTGACAGCCGGCGCCAACACTACACCCCTGTATGTTGTGATGAAATCGGCCACTTATTGAGTGCTCTTTTTTATTATTGTGGATAGAAACTGGAGAACCCAGAGGAGAAACCCACGCAGAACGGGGCGGGGGGGGGATCTCAAATCAGAATGGCACCCGTGGTGGGGATTGAACCAACCTCAGGCAGGAGTTGGTCGGTGCCATTGAAAAAGACACTTTTTAGTTTTGTGCCTTGTAATGGTTTTGAAGGCCTGCTTATAAATATGAAAACGCCCTTTGCTTCTCTGCGTCCCTCCATGGGAAGCATTACGGTGCATTTCTTTTTGAAACGCTGTATGCAGTGTTTGCACCTAAACCAAAAAGCCAGTGGCTTATGACCTCTTCCTGCCTCTGTTTCCCCGACTCTGTTTTTTGTTGTTGGCGTTGCCCTCTCAGGTCGGATGTTGTGGTCTTGTGCTTTTCTATCGCGAATCCCAACTCGTTGCGCCACGTCAAGACCATGTGGTACCACGAGATTAAGCACTTCTGCCCGCGCGCTCCCGTCATCTTGGTCGGCTGCCAGCTGGATCTGAGATACGCCGACCTAGACGCGGTGAACCGGGCCCGCCGACCGCTGGCAAAGTGAGTGGTTGCCGGTGCCGCCCCCCCCCCGTACGCTGCGTTCCTTGCGTACCCACCGCATGTCGTGTCGTCATACCTGCGAATCCGTTAATAGGGGAAGCCCTTCGTATAGGTCAGGAGAACGTACGGCACGGAGGCCGGTTAACGGCTGCCGTTTCATTTTGAACGCGCCCACACACAGACGCATGAACGAATAGACAGGGACACATAACCACCGACTTAACCAGAATGCCACCACCCGGTAACGGACACTGACGGTAGTGGAAAACAACAATAGCAGCCATTCGCCACGAATAGCTGCTGATGCCACCAGAGGTCTTCTTCCAGGCTAGATGTACTTGGAGGCCAAGTGATGTCAAAGGCTCACTGGTAGAAGTACACTGGGTAGATCCAGGCGTTATAGTCTGACTGACTTCGACTACTGGCACCTGCTCTACCTACCCGCGCGTCTACCACCACACGCACGCAACTATACCGCCACGACTCGCTGCGAGTGATCCCTTCGCCCTCTCCCCCCCCCCACCCTCCTGACCGTGGTGAAGGCCCATAAAAACGGGTGACATCCAACCGCCTGAGAAGGGCCGCGAGGTGGCCAAGGAGCTGGGCATCCCGTACTACGAGACGAGCGTGGTGGCGCAGTTTGGCGTCAAGGACGTGTTCGACAATGCCATCCGAGCAGCGCTCATCGCTCGCCGCCACCTGCAGTTCTGGAAGTCGCACCTGAAGAAGGTGCAGCGGCCGCTGCTGCAGGCGCCGTGCCTGCCGCCCAAACCGCCGCCGCCGCTCGTGTGCGTGCCCGATGCGCCGGGCTGTTACTGCCCGGCCGATGGGCCCTCCTACGCCGATGCTGGCCCCGCGGGCCTGCTTGCGAGCCCGCTCTGCGCGGACGTTGTTTTTGCGCTGGGCAGCGCCGAGACGATCTATGCGCACAAGGTGGGTGGTTCGGCGAGACGTTCTGGAAAGGGGATTTTTGCTGCTGTTCGTAACAGAAATAATTTATCAGGATTGTCCCTTGAGATGGAACATCTCGTTTGCACGGGTGTTCCAAAGTATCATCAAGTGAGACAAAAGATTGAATGGCACTTGTCGTGAAGATATGTGCCGAGGTCGACCATTCTCAACTATTCGGTCGTGACCTCCAAGTGAGTTACGAGCGCCACCAAGTGGTTTGTGGAGACCAGAACCAAGTGGGCCACGTAGGCCTTGATTGACAACCCCTGCCCAAGGTGTTGTGTGTGTGCGCTGTGCTGTTTGATACGAGTCTCGAGCTTTGTTAATGTCATCTCATCTCATTGTCAGAAACCGCTTCATCCTGTACAGGGTCGCGCTGAGCCGGAGCCTATCCTGGCAGACACGGCCCAAGGCAGGGATATACCCACGATTGGATGCCAGTCCATCACCGGGCACTGAGGGCAATTTAGTCTGCAAGCCAATTAACCTATGCAGCAGCAAAACCCACGCGGACACGGGGAGAACATGCAAACTCAACACAGAAAGGCACCCGAGCCGAGATTCGAACCCGAGGACCTTCTTGCTGTGAGGCCAAGCGCTACCCGCTGGGCCACCGTGCTGCCCTTCTTTGTTAATCTGACAAAAATAATTAAAAGTTGAAGTCAAGTGTATTGTTACACCACTGTGGTCACGTCACTGGCATGCGAGGTCAATGAGTTATTAACGAGCCGGGGGCAGCAGTGTCACTGGCGTCCGGCTGTGATCATTGTGCGAGACTGGCACACAGACAAGCAAAGCAGCAGCAGGGTGGCTGGGTAGTAGGTAACGCCTGCTCGACGCAAAAATAAGGTGCTACACGAGGCAGGTAGATTCCTGCCTTGGGCACATTTCTACGTGGAGTGTGTGTGTTCTCCATCTGTTCTCCATAGCTTTCCTCCAGCTTCTCCAGTTTCCTCCAACAACTTAAAAAAAAACGAATTCATTGGCTGCTGGCAGTATATAGGATGCATTGTCTGGCGGGTTGGCATTGGTTGACAGTGTGGCTACCTCCTCCTCACTTCTGTAAAGTTTATTGCAGTGCCTTGGGACCTCTGGTTGAAAGGCGTATATAAATGTTTTATCTTATTATTATTATTACAAGATAAAAGGTCTGTTGTTTTGGCTTCTGTCTCCTTGTTGAGTGAGCTCATGTCATAAACAAAGTTCGTGCGATTTTCAATAATGTTTGCATGTTGGTATTTTAACTCATTCCTGCAAACTTTATTGTGCGAAACGGTTTTTTTTTCGTCAAAGTTAATTACGATCGTGTACTTTGTAAAATTCATCTTCCACATGGTACTTTTTTATATGGTGTTATATGGAACTTGGTTATTGTACTCGACGTGATAATGCTGTGAACAAGATAGTGATGCTGTTGTTACTACGAATGCATAACATAAGGACGCATGTGGTTCTTCAAAGTGTTTTTATATTAACGAGGGAAACTGGAAAAGGTTATTAAAATTCTTCCAGGCAGCTTGTGCAACGATAATCTTTGGCCCAGTGCAAAAGTTGTTTTTTCCTAAGGTAGCAACAGGTTAGTCGTGCTGATTTAGTCACATGACCCACATGAGTAGATGATTTGATAACCAAACTAATTTCACTTTCCTGTCATGGGATTCGTGTTATTGTCCAGATAGAGAAATCGGAATCTCTAAAGTGATGCCACCTCAGGTGGTAAGACCAAAGTGAGATATTTGATGTCGGTCCGTCAATAACTATTTCCCATGCCACCTGGCAGAATTTCCAGTGACCTTTCTAATTTCCAGTTTGTGGCGCGTGCGCACTTACGTGTTTGTTTGTGCGTGTTTGTCCCATTTATGATTATTCCGACAATGTCTTATAGAACTTTGATTTCGTCTTAAACTTCTTGTTGGTTAAAACGAAACAAAACAGGTGTACCTTGCCACCTCCTCGCCAAAGTTTTGCGACCTCTTCACCATGGATTGGGATCAAATGGACGAGCCTGCGTCCTCGGGTGATCCCATTGGTGGAGAGGGCGTGGCTTGGGATGTTGCAGGTTGCGACCCCCGGAGGTTAGAGGTCGGCGGCAACCAACGGAAGAAGGAGCTGGTGAAGCGCGCCATTAGCTTGGACATCGACGAGGATGTCACCCAGGATGGCCACAGGCTGTGCGTCGCTGGACGAGGTACGAACCCCGTGGCACCCGCCAACGGGAACATCCGGCAGACGCGTCGGGAGGGCCGCGCCGTACGGCCGCGGCAAAACCCCCACGCGCTCCGTTGACCTTCGATTCCTTTCTTGCCGTGGCCTCGCGTTCCCCGTGACAGCACGAGCCACCCTGCGCACCTCAAAAAGCGACGGAACGCTGAAGCTGAGCTCGGCGGCGGGCCTCGGCGGAGGTCGCGCGGTCCGCGACCCGGACGGGGAGGGCAGCGCGCCGTTCCCTGGGGGCGACCTGGCCAGCGGTCGCTCCCTGGCAGAGTGGGGTCGAGGCTTCCTCAGCGTGCACGTGCAGCTCATGGACGACCCGCAGCACGTCGTGCCTCCACGGTCAGTGGCGGAAGCGGTGGAACCGAATAATTTCGAGGGACGTGGCTCTGTTGGTCAACTCCAGGATAAAGGTCTCCCACAGTGTCCTGTCAGCTAAGTTTGTGCTGCTATTTCACCCAGTGAAAATTCACATGCGTGTAGCAGGTACATAAAGCTCTGCACAGATAGATTAAATAATTATTATGCACCACCTTACATCCTAAACCTGCCACACCAGGCTGTCTTCCATCCAGGTTGTCGGTAGTTACTTAACCCTGCTTAGTTTCTGAGTTCGGGAAAAAATCCGGTGCATTCATGGTGACTCGGTCACAGACTACCGTAGTTATGTCATTATGGTGACATTACCCACACAGTGTCCACCCACCGTTGTCTTGTTCCGCATGCAGGCCCATGACCGTGGTGACCCTCGACCCATTACTCGTGCAGCCGGGCCCGTTCATGGCCGTGCTCCGCTACCTCTACACCGGCCGGCTCGATGTTCCCGAGAGCAGTGGCCTGGGATTCTGTGGCTTTGGCAGCGGCATCAGTAGCGGTATTTGCGGCGGCGGCGGCGGCGGCGGAGGAGGAGGAGGAGGCGTCGGCGGCGGTGGCGGCGGAGGAGGCGGCGGCGGCGGCGGCGGCGGGGGCGGTGGCGCCACGGTGGTGGGCACAAGGCGCGGAGACAATCTGCTGCAGATCGCCACCATCGCGGAGCTCCTGGAGGTGTTTGACCTGCGCATGATGGTGGCCAACCTGCTCAATGACGAGGGCTTCATGAACCAGGAGATCACCAAGGCCTTCCACTTGCGCCGCTCGAACCGCATCAAGGAGTGCCTCTCCAAGGGAACCTTCTCGGGTGAGTGCATTTGTTTTTGTTGCACAAGAGGAGATACACCAGAGGAGAGAAACTGTTTACTTCCTGAGGGCCGAGTAGAATTATCAACACCTTTTTGGTGGGGGACTCAATAGGTACTCGCACATGGGTGATATCCAATAATGAAGATAACGAGGTGTGCGTATTAGCCGAGTACACAGAGCGCCTTGCGGTAACACAAATGACTGAGTGCGCTAATTAGAAACCATGTTGCCCAATTGAAAAGCTTTGCCTATAACACTCGATTAGTGCGGCTAAGATGCGCTCAGCGATGGGTAGCTGTCGTTTGCGCTGTCAGTTTGAAGTGGCCGCTGAATGACACCAATTGGTGCGAGTTTCCCCCCTCTGGCCACGGAGGATTAGGAGGCGGTGGCGGCGGCGCGCGGAAACTGTGATGGGGGTAGCTTTGCACTGCTTGCGTCGGGAAAACTCACATTGCATTGCCTCGTTGAAAGTCGAATCGGGGGTTACGGTTAAAGGTTAAAAACCCTAGCGATAAAGCGAGCAAACACGCGGAGCGTCGTCAGCCGAGTAGAGGAGCTATGGAGGTTACAACAACGGCAACTCTGTTTTTCATGAGTCCTCCAGCCAGCGGCACAGGGGTCGTTGCGGTGGGGGGGTCATTGTGGTCACGTGCTTCCTTGCGGCGTGTTTGCATTGCGATGGGACAAACAACATTTCAGTGGACAATGGCGCACCATCGTCTGCCGCCGCCTCCGCCGAGCCATCGCGCCTGGCCTGCGGGCGGTCTCGCATGACGTGACCTCTGTCGGTCTGTTTACACGAGCAGATGTCGTTATTGCAATGCAGGGGCAGGGAGATTGGCTGGGTGGTGGGGTGGAGGGAACGAGCCTTTACCATGCTGAGACTTTCACACACCTCTGGCAGGTTACATATTAACTGACACACACGAACGTTCCCGCCCAAGCCTTCGGGAAAAATGTTCCTCCGAGCAAATTTTCCAACAACAAAATCTACAAGAAATACAATGTGATTGCTTCGAAAAGCTGCTCTGTCGGGACAGCCGCGTCGATCGCTCGCGCTCTCTCTCTCTCGCTCTCCATCGCGACGTTTTGTCTCAAACGTTAGAGGCATCCTCAGGCGCTGTGTGTCTCTCCATCGCGACGTTTCACCTCACACGTTAGAGAGGGAGGGAGCGATCGGCGCGGCTGTCCCGAGAGAGCATCTTTTCAAAGCAATCGTCACGCATCGAGCCGTGAAAACCTACATCATTACAATATACAATATGCACAACCATTTACACCCCGTGACCCACATTCCCTTCAATACATTTTATAAGTTCATAACGCGAACACAGTCAATTAGATTCGAATATATAGATACCCCTACTCACAATGACGGCACATTATTATAGCAGCGGTGGCACGCCACAATGTATATCATGAAGACAGTATACGATATATATACGACTGTTTATAGAGCACGCGAGAGGATAATAGGGTCTGAGAAAGAGACGGTAAGACCGTCAGGGATGAGTGCAAATTAAAATGTGAACTGGAGGTTCCCATGAGTGCCCATATAAAAGAGAGCCCCACATAGATAGAGCATGTTGATTCTTTGCAGTGATCACTAATAGTTGTTTCAGGCTCATGCTCAAGTGTTAAGGCCTCGTTCGGCTGCAGTCTATATTGAGCCGACATGGTGGGTGGCAACTGGCCCTCGGGTCATATGTCTGCCCGGCCCGGTCATAAAATATCATCGTCCTCCTCCCTCGCTTGTGCCCTCGCGCAGATGTGGCGTTCCGTTTGGATGACGGCGAGGTGTCAGCACACCGCCCCCTCCTCATCTGCAGCGGCGACTGGATGGCAGCTATGTTTGGTGGTGCGTTCGTCGAGAGCTTCAGCTCCGTGGTGAGTTTTCCAGGCGGCGGTTTGTGAAGTTCGAGCGGAATTCGTGACGTTTTTTCGCCGCGACGTTTTGTCGTAGTAACAAAATTCCGGCCGTGTGTTCTTTAAATATTTGAGACCTTTGTGTGCTTGAGCATGGTGTACTTACTGTAGTGCCCTTATGCAAAATATACTTTTTGCTATTGATTTAGCTTAGAAACGAACGCCATGGGGTTTAAGCTTTTGTGCAACGTTGACGAATTAACTTCTCAACATGGTCCAATAAATAATACCGATCGTCGGGGCACTGGTCTCTTGTCTCAGCAGACAGGGAAACCATCCGCCTGAGCTAAGTGACCAACGAGCACAATTCAGCTGAGGGGCTGCTTCTCAAACACAACGCGCGGGCAACGTCTGCAGGGTCCTGCGAGGATTTTAACACAAGGGCCACGCGTCACACTGTGGAATATTTAATGTGGTTAAACGCCGATTTCTGGACCACAAACAAATTATGGTGTGATCGTACATGCTAGACTTATCACTCGCGTCAGCAGCTCGGAATCAGTCGTCACAGCATCATGGCTCGACCAATAGAGCACACCGTCATATGGGAAATAAAGTGAAATCCCAGCGCAAGTCCTAACTCATTTGGCCCCCAGAAAAAAAGCCGACCTGTCCACTTAGATAAGCACTTGGGAAATCTGCCTGGCGGTCAATAGCGTCTTTCCTTTCCAAAAATGTGCTCCGTAATAAAAAAAAAGAACTTGCCGTGCAGCTCACAAGGCTGACTGGCGTTAATCGATACTTGCCCAACATGCACTCAGCAGTACGTTACAGTTGTGCAATTATTATAGCGGCTATTTTTACGAAGTTAGCACCGTTACATTTTCATTATCTGGGTTATTCTGTTATTTTTCATTAAAAAAAACCTAAGCAAAAATGTGGGTGCTTGTTTGGAGGCGGGGTGGTGTAATGGTAACATCTGCACTGTACATAAAGTTCTGTCCAAGCTGGTTCGATTCCTGCATCGGGCACCTTTCTGTGTGGAGTTTGTGGTCTCCCCTCTTGTTATAATAATAATAATAATTGCACTTCTATAGCGTTTTTCACCCGAGGGTCACAAAGCGCTGCACATAGCTGTGGAGGGAACCGCATGTCACCAACGACAAAGCGTGGGATTCCTCCGTGCTCTCCGATTTCCTCCCACAACACATACAAACTCCCACCCATTGAAATTATTGATATTAATATTCTGTTTAGAGCGGCGCGGTGGCCCAGTGGTTAGTGCTGACGCCTCACAGCAAGAAGGTCCCGGGTTCGAATCTCGGCTCGGGTGCCTTTCTCTGTGGAGTTTGCATGTTCTCTCCCCGTGTCCGCGTGGGTTTTCGCCTGGCTCTCCGGTTTCCTTCCACAGTCCAACAAAACGTGCTGCTCCATAAGTTAATTGGCTTGCACACTAAAATTGCCCTCAGTGCCCGATGATGGACTGGCGTCCCATCGTCGGTATATCTCTGCCTTGCGCCCTGTGTGTGCCGGGATAGGCTCCGGCTCACCGCGACTCTGTACAGGACTTAGCGGGTTCTGACAATGAGATGAGATTACCATTTGTAAGATGGGCATATACTTTCGTTGTCAATGGTATATCTTGACACATGTGGGTAATTGTTACTGATGCAGTCAGCTTGCTTTTTATGTTAGGACACGGAGCGTAATGTCGATGCTTTCTGCACGTGAGCTGTTTACAGAAAACACTCGTGACAAATTAGGTCAAGCTGAAGCAAGCATGCAAGCAAGCATTGCAAATTAGTAGTGTGTTTTGCGTTGCTTGTTGACTCAGCCCACTGTAATTCATTAACTCCATACCCTTGTGGTCTATGCACTTGCATAACTGTTTCTGTAAGAGACACTGCAGGGACAGATGGGAGTAAACACGCAACTTTATTTGGCAAAATGGTGTTTGGTTGGTTGTTAAGTTTTCTTAATGTAACCGGGCGACAGACATGCCCACTGCACCAGTAAGGGAAGCCTCGACCAATCATCATCATCTCCGTCAATGTGGTCTTGTTTCTTGGCATTGACTAGTTGTACATTTGCGTATGGCAGTGTGTTTTATAAGGGAAATGGCATCTTGTTGGCACATGGCAACACGTTGTAGAAGGGAGATGTTGGCGTGTTAGTACGTGGCATTGGGAATGTTAGTTCGCGCGCCATGTATCTCATCTCATTGTCAGAAACCGCTTAGTCCTGTACAGGGTCGCGGTGAGCTGGAGCCTATCCCGGCAGACACAGGGTGCAAGGCAGGGATATACCCACGATGAGACGCCAGTCCATCACCGGGCACTGCGGGCAATTTAGTCTGCAAGCCAATTAACCTATGCAGCTGCATGTTTTTTTTTACTGTGGGAGGAAACCGGAGTGCCCGGCGAAAACCCACGCGGAGACAGGGAGAGAACATGCAAACTCCACACAGAAAGGCACCCGAGCCGAGATTCGAACCCGGGACCTTCTTGCTGTGAGGCGACGGCGCTACCCACTGGGCCACCGCGCCGCCCGCGTGTCGTGTCGTCTGTTTCGCACACGTGATGAGCGAGACGGCAGCGTTTGAGTTATGCTTGAACTGTGGCTTCTTGCTTGGCTTGTCGCCCCCTATTGTCGTCACGACATTCCCTGTGCCCAGGCAAGGGCGCTCAGTCGCCCCACTTCCATTTGCGCTGTGTTCTGTGAACAACAACGGAGGGGAGGCAGCGACACGGTCCGCGGAGCCAGCGACTATTACGGCACTGCGCTCTCTAGTAACCCGTGTCTCACGCAGTTAAATTCCCGTGACGGGCGAGACGGGGGAGTGGTTCCTGGGCGAGACGGCGGAGTGGTTCCTGGGCGAGACGTGAGCGGTAGCACGTCCGCATCACCACGCCCGTGCGTTTACGAGATGTGTCCATCCCCGGTTAAGCCTTTGATGGGTAATTTGTCTCTCGTGGTAGGTGCCCTACGAACGTTCATGACTGCCGGGTCGTGTGCTGTGCCCTCTTATTGCGGAGCACCTGTAAAGCGCCACTGTCGGCGCCAATCTGTTTCGCTTACCGTTGTTGTTGACCTGTGCCGTTCTCTCCGCAGCTCTGTGCAGCGCTTTGCGACCCTCGGGTGAAAAGCGCTGTATATATACAATTTTTATTATTATTATAAACTGTCAATAGCCTGCCACCGCTGGAAGTGAGACGGTCCTCTTCAAAGGGACCAGTCTGCTCACAGGACTGCCTCTGTTTACTTGCACCAATAAATGAGCACATGGCCAATGTTGACTTTGTACACCAGTAGGCATTTTAATGACCCCAGGGTGTTGGTGCTGATGGTGGTGGACCTGATAATGACAACAACGATGACTGATGTTGTTTCGAAAAGCTGCATGCATCGAGCCGTGAAAACCTCCATCATTACAACAACGATGACTGATGATTTTTGGTGGCGGTGTAGTTCATGATGACGATGATGATGGCTTTGGTGGTGGGTATAATGGTGACGACGGGCGCGACGACGATTGTAATGACGGTCGCAGTGATGACGATCGTGGTGTCGGTGGTGATGATGCATGCCCGCTGAGACAACCGTGGCTGGGATTTGAGTTCTCCGCCTCGCAGCCCAATGCTGTTGGTGTGAATCCGGGCGGCAAGGCGGTAATCGGTACGAGCCACTGAACTCATCATTGCTGTAATGCAAGGTCAGATCAAGCTGGCTATCTCTGCAGTCCTGGCTGCCGGTTGGAGGTCACCAGCAGCCGGGTTTAACATTGCTCTGGTTAGAGTGTGTCCTGTCAAGACAACGCCGGCTAACTCTGGCGCTGCGGTCGCTGTGCCGTGCGGAAGGTGGTTTTCCCGGGGACCAGCCAAGCGTGCATGAAGGTGGTGCTCGAGTTCCTGTACACGAACCAGATCTCGCCACCTGCCGACCTCAATCCCATGGAGCTCATCGCTCTGGCGAACCGCCTCTGTCTGCCCCGCCTCATCAGCCTTACAGGTGAGAGGTGTGCGTGGCCGCTGCTCAGCCGCAAGTGGATTTACCCAACATAGGTGTCCGTGCGCGGTTCGTGAGTCAAAGTCTAAATGGGTGTCTGGAGGGTCGTGTGTGTGTCTGTGTGTGTGTTTAGAGTGGGCAGCGGTGGCCCAGCGGTTAGCAGCGCTGGGCTATAAACCCCGGAGACCCGAGTTCGAATCCCGCTCACGGCCAACAACAGTGACGATTTTCTGAACCGGTCCTGGGCCTCCCCTAGGTCGACTCAGTCTAAAATGAGTACCTAGTGCAGTGTTTAAACATTGCCGCTAGGGAGACAAAGGCGGCCGAGCGTGGTGCTGGTCACCTACCCTCTCGTTTGCCGTGCTGGCCTTTATGGGTGCTCGCTAACAACCATTGACTCTACGGTTTGTTAAGACTATGTGGGGGTGGTGGGGGGGGGGGTCTTTATCGTTATTACTACAGGAGAATTTTACAGGAGTTTTGAGGTTAGTGCACGAGGCGGTAACAATTGCTGAGCTAGTGGGTGGAGGTTGAGACTCGGTAGAGATGTGGTAGGCTTTGGTTTCATCTGTGAAAAACTGAATCCGCTGATCCTGCCTGCTCTTTATTAATGAAGAGAGGTGAGGGTGAATTGGCTGAGTAGATTGAGGAGCTGATGGATGGTCAAAAAGAGCATCTTGAGCTTCTGTCTGGTATCAGCTTGAATGCGAATAGGTGAGTGGTATGGTTGCAATCAAGTGCCTTCCGGTAGCGATTGAATTGGTCTTCGTACATTTGAGCATGGTTTGGTGAGGCCAGAATTTCTCCCAGTCCTTTCTGCCCTGCGTGCATTCACCTTGAGCTCCCAGAATTCAACGTTATACCAGAGACACATCGTGATTTGATTGGGGCCAAACATTAAGTATGCATGATAGCGAGCTGTGTTGTAGGTTTCAGCTGTCGCATCGGAGGCGGAGTGAGCCGGTGCAGAGAGTGATGACCTGTTGATTGCAGACTAAGTCGTGAATAATGGAGTTAAGATTTCCAAATTGGATTTGCGGCTTGGTGTAGGAAGTTGATGGTGGGTACCTGGAGATCAAACCACATAGCGGAGTGATTAGACAGACCAGGTTCAGTGATGGACAGGTTGGTTACCGATATGTCCCTTGAACAATCTAGGTAAAAAAAAGTATGGCCACATCTGTGGCAGGCAGATTTCATGTGTTGAGTGAAACCAAGTGAGTTCAGAGTGGCATGAGATCCCTAGCAAGGGAGCTCTTTGGAGAGTCAACATAAATGTTTAAATCGCCAAGCATCAGAATCCTCTCAGAAGTGAAGCACAGCTTAGAAAGCAGCTGACAGTTCATTGACATAATAAGTGGAAGCTCCAGGTGGGCGGTAGAGCAGCCCCAACTTCGCAGGTTAAGCTGATCTCTAATCCAGAAACATATACTTGAATGAACACAAGGTCGGCGATGAAATTTGAGCAGGAACACCGTGGGGTATCGTGAGGCCATCTCCGTAACCGTGGAGAAAAGCCTTCTGATATAGCGTGAAGTCTCGTGGCTGAGTGATTCAATATGAGAAAATCATCTTGACGGTTAAAGGTCTCTGCAAGGCATGTCAGGTCAATATTGTTGTCCAAGATCAGTTTAGCGGCGAGTGGGGCTTTTTCTCTGTTCAGAGAGCGTAAAATTGAGCAGGGCAAAGTGGGTTTCATTTGCAGACAGTGTACGTGCTGAAGGGACAGTGACCAGTGGTATAGTTCACAAGCAATGCTGAGCTGCCAATGGCCAACAGATATCTAGGGCGTAAATACAGGGATCGGGTTAGAGACATCAGCCACTGGGGGGTTAATGAGCCTTTTATAATCGGCACCCCGAGTGGCGGGCTATCGCCAGCTGACGATATATGGCAGGAAAGTTGGAGATAGGGTGAAATGATTCAGGAGAGAGGCTCAGGAGACGCACATGTGTAGGTGAGATCTGGGGTGGTGATAGATCGAGGTGATCACCCCCTTCCTGTATGCTGTTCTAACCGCTGTCAAGCTGAGCCCGGTGACTTCGAGAGCACGTTTTACTTTCGCATCTCCTCTCTCCTCTCTCTCTCAAACCACGCCGGCGTTGCTTTTCGCGTCGCCACCCTCCGCTGCCCACAACAGAGCAGCACGCCGTTCAACGACTGACGGAGAACCTGCAGAGAGGTGTGGACATCGACGACGAGGCAATTTGCTATCTCGAGCAAGCACAGGTGAGTGTGTTGGGCATTTGTAAACTGGGTTTCGTTCTCTCTCTCTTTTTTTTTTCTTTCCCAAAAACTTTTTGTTAAAAAGGAACTCATCGATTTTGTTATTTTGTCAGCTAATGTGTTTCCCCGCTTCAGTCTCACACGAGTCAAAACACCATTTGAACCGGCGCCTCTGTATGTCGACGGACGCCTGTCCTTGCACCGACGCGCTTGCGTAATCTTTTGGAGCAGGCTAATTTGTAGCGCTGCGATTTATCTCGACTGATTTTTTTTCATGCCGGCTAATTGAATAACTAAGTAGCTGTGTTTGTACGCCTTGCCTCCAACTGTTGCGCAGGGTAAGCAGTTTAGCAGTAGCGTGGCTTTACGTAACGTCTGCTATTCATCAATGGGCGCTTATTTTTACAATAATCCCGGCAAAGCCTGCCACCCAAAAATCCGACACCAGGCCACAGCGGTAAGCCCCTTAGCCCTCAAGGCTCCCTTCCGGGGGATGCTGCGGTGCTGCTTAGTAGAAGTGTTTTCGCAAACGACTCGAAGGCGCTTGGACTAAATAAGTGGCACACGGCGGAATTCCTTCCTAAAGCGTTGTGGCCACTCCTGTGTTGCTCCTGAAAGGTTTTGCTGCTGCTGCTTATGGTGACGATGCCTTGGCAAGGACTCGTGTTCGGAATTTTTTGCCAAGCCAGGCAGGTCGTTATCGCTTTACGAGGCTCTAATGGACAAATAAATATAACGACAAACTGGCAACAATAGAAATGAATGTGCAAAAAAGCAAAATTTAAATTAACTTATTATGAACTGTCATGGTGATTAATAGAGCGCTGAACTGATGTTAATTATGGCTTCTGCCCTATAATATAATACTAATTTTGCAGTACGTGTACAACTGTGAGCAATAGACTCCTCTGGTTACTGGCAAGGTAAGTGGTGTGTGAACACTGATATAGAAACATCTGTTTTTTTAATTCTTGGGCAGGAATAGTAAACGTTTTTAATGTAGATGAATTTGGGAGAACCGGTGGCTGCAGTCCTTAGGGCTTTGTGCTATTCACCCCCTAATTTTTGGTGCTCGATTTACCAACCCGAACAAACCATTATGGTGAAGTATGGCGAAACAAGCTCAATGGGCATGTGGTGTTAAGGAGGCCTTCCTGACAGTGGATTAATGAAGACCTGTCATTTATTTTTTAAAATTTTTATGTAAAATATGATTTTTGCAGGAGGTGCAAATGGTGGAAACCATCAGGCAACCTTGAAAACAAAGCCTTTCAATACAAATCGTAACGTACATGGTTTTACGAAGTCAATCACGTTTGAAATGTTGTACCAACGATTGCTTCTAAGGGACATGGCTGCAGCATTATAGGGCGATGGATGTATGGCTGCAGCATTATAGGGCGATGGATGTATGGCTGTGGCGTCCCTTCACTGCACGACAGCCAAGCAGAGTATGATTGTGCCTCCTGTTCTGTTGACTGGGCAGTTTCACAACGCCAAGCAGTTGGCCGCATGGTGCCAGCACCACATCTGCACCAACTACAACAGCGTGTGTCGCAAGTTCCCCAAGGAGATGCGTGCCATGGCAGCAGGTATCCTGCACGGGCGCACATGCACACACCCGGGCTGCCACCCCCTCGTTTTGAGCTGCTTGTCATTGTCGTCGGTGATTAATGTCTTGTGACAGAATGTTCTGGAGCATCAGCGTCAGTACCCGCTTAATCACCTTGCGCGGGGTCGTGGGGTGCCGCGACCTATCCCGGCAGACGCAGTTTGCAAGGCAGGGCTATACCCAGTAGTGACGCAGTACATCGCAGGACACTGGGGGAAATTTACCCAGCAGGCCAATAGACCTAGGCAGCAACAGCATGTCTTTGGATGGTGGGAGGAAACCGGAGGACCCGTCAAAAACCCGGCACGGGGAGAGAATGCGCAAACATCATACGGAAAAAGGCACCCAAGCCAGGAACCGAACCCGGGAGCTTCTTGCTGTGAGACAGCCGTACTGTTCACTGTGCCACCGCCCCTCTACAGTGTAGCCCCAAGAAAAATGGTTTGGAGTTTTCAGGTTTACTTTAAATAGACGTTGGTTCGTTTGCATGTGCCGTGTAATCCCGAAAGAATCGTTCTTCCGCATTGTCTTCGTTCTGTACCTCTTGTACGTGGAAACGGAGATCGCGATTTCAAGAAGTAGGAGTTGGCTTAGAGGTTCGGGTGGTGATGTTGGCAGGACTGGGCTGTGTCGAGTGCAGTGAGTTCATGATCTCAGCCCAGTCAGCACTGGCCAACAAAACCCGTTACATCTGCACAAAAAAACCCATTGTTTTGAACGTGGTAATCCACTTAATTTGGCTTAATGAGAATTAGATATAATGGTTTAACTGCCTTATAATATACATTACTCTCGGAGAGGAGCGGATTGGGGGGGGGTTAGACTCTGGCAAGTGCTGCCCCCTACGGTTGTAGACCAGGTAGTCACTTGAAGACATCTCGTAGGTAGCTCTGTGGTATCCACATCCATAGGTCGTTGTATGCAGACTAATGGCTGCGCTGTTCTACAAAAGTTCCAGATGTGTTCGTCGTCTCGTGACGAGACGTTGAAACCACGATCCCGACAAAAGTTTGAAATTTAAAACGACAACATTTGCTGATGCGCCGTTCCCTTCGCAGCTCCGTGCGGCGCTTTGTGACCCTCGGGTGAAACGCGCTATCGAAGTGCAACTATTCTGATTATGATTATGGGCTCCTGTGTCCACACGCGTGTGGGGCCGTGCCTGTGCGCGACGCAGAGAACCAGGCGTATTTTGCGCGACACCGCTGGCCGCCCGTGTGGTACTTGAAGGAAGACGACCACCACCAGCGAGCGCGCAAGGAGCGCGAGCGCGAGGAGAAGCTGCTCGCCAAGCCGGCGAGCGCGCGCCGGCGCTGGTGCTTCTGGAGCTCCCCGACGGCGCCGCCGTCGACCTCGTCGTCCACCGTGCTGTGAGGTCGCCGACTCGGCCGTCGCCGCTCGCGGACCGGCGACGTAAACGAGCGCGGCGGCGGCGGCGGCGCGCGCCGGCCGCGATGTCCGCGGTTCCGCGCTCCGGCGACCGTCTCGCGGCGGTGGCGTGGAAATGGATCTCGCTGTTGGGTACAATCGCGGCCAGTAGGCTGACGACAGGGCGCGCGCTAACCCGACGGGTCGAGACGGACCGATCAGAGTAACGTGCGCTGCATTGCCGACCAGCGTGGCCAAAAAACTCCCCGCGATCCGCGCGGCAAGGGGGGGGGGGCCCTCATCTAGCAGCGGAGTAACAAAGGGCTGCACATGCGCAGGGGGTGTGAGCCGAGAAGTCTTTTGTGCCGAGTATTAGTTGTAATCCATTAGCGATGTTCATGAGAGTCGTTAATGTGCCCTTGTGGGCGAATGCAGTTGGGTTGACGCTGTTCCCATTTGGACGTACCACGATAAAAAAACAACACGCATCACTTTGAATTGTTAGTGATGTGTGGAGGTCAATAACTGTACCCGCACGAAGGGGGATGGGAGATAAATCGATGGGAATTATAAAATTACGCCGGGCCCTGTCCTCCAAGCCTGTCCACCCTGGCCATGGGGGGGGGGGGTGAGCTCGGCTGCACCGCAGCAAAGGGAGCGTTTTGATTCCGGAACGCGCGAGCATCCTGTTCTGCTTCGGCGTTCTGGGTGGGAGCCACGCGCCGGCGAAGCTGCTGGTCGGTGCGTAACGGGAAGCGGACGCGGTCGCTGCGCGTCCAGAAATGGCCGTACGTCCACCGCGGCACGGGTCGAACCTTCCGAGGTGAGGGGGGCTCTGCCGCTAACGATTAGACCTCTCCTTTCAAACGCTTGACATCCTAATACGGTTTAAACACCGTGACATACGTGCAGTCAAAGCGCTTAAGCCTCGTGTTTCGATATCCTTCCCGAGTAATTTGGTCGACGATATCTTTCGACGGGTGGAGTTTACACGTTTATGTTTGTTTTCAGTGCAGAGGGTAGCGTGGAGTTTTTGCCTGAAATTGCCAATGTTTGCCTGTGATGTAAATATCCTATTTCCCAAGCATCGTCGCTCGACTTTGGATGCCGCCCCCGCCGCCGCCGCGGCGTCCGTGTGGATTTTTTCCTTTTCCAAAAATGTGAACACGAGCGCTGGTTTGTGTGGCCAGCAAGAACGTGTGTTTACTGGTGTTCGTAAATGTGTAATGTGCACGTTACCACTTTAAGTGTTCTGCTGCATGTGTCGTGCTACGGACCAAGGCTCTCGAGCGATAAGAAAAGCCACTCTTGATTTGAACGCCTTGCACCAAGGATCAGCTCCCGAGATTGCAACAGTGAGCTCAGAAAAAAAAAACACCCTTCTCGGCCGTGCACATTTGTATTATGATGCCGGTTTGTGGTGAACTCTATTTGCCAACACATCTTTGAAAACAACAACAAACAAACTGTGAACACTAGTGTTTTTTCTTAAAGAAATGCCTTTCTCTGAAAAACTATTTGGGGCATTTAAAGGGCCGGAGTTGGGTGATATGTAGCTCTTAAATTGAATTTGTAGTTTACAAATCTTTTTATAGGGTCGTGTGTAGTCCCACTTCACAGTATAGTTTACAAGCTCAGCTGTGTTCAACACGTGGCCAAAGCAACCCAAGGGTGCATTTACAGCAACTAAGCACGCGCATAATGGACCGGACAAAGCCATCTCTAGGACGGGACCCATGGACAGACATGAGCTTGGGCAAAACCAGGAGGGGGCAGACCTCATTATTCAGGGGCGGGGGGAGTGGGGAGGGAGTGCCTGCCTGGTCGCTACGAGTGCATGCTGTGAAGACTTGTTAGTGGAGCCCGTGAACCACGTGTTGTACATACGCGTGGCACTGACGCGGTCGCACCGCTCGGCTGTGGGTACTGCTGTTTGAGCGAAACTTTGCGAGATGCGTCCCAACGTGGCAACGTATCCCGCGCGTATTTCAAGGCGTAACTTTTACAAAATGCTCGCTCCACCGTTGTAAATTGTAAACACTCTTTGGTAGCTGTCCTCGAATCCAGCCAGGCTTCAAACCAGAGGACAAATAATGTCACTTGAATGTTGGCCTTTTTCATGGCACAAAGACTGCTTTCTACAATAGTGTAGGCATGCCAACAAGTGTATTTTATTTAAAAAAAACAAACCCGAAGGCCTTCTCTTAGTGTTTACTCTCCAGTTTATGTTAAGAGTTACTTCTTGTTTAGCCTCGAAAACAAATGCTCGTCTGCCGTGACACACGTCCGTGAGAATCGCCCAAGCGTAGGTGAAATTGAAACCACCTCCCTCTTGTCTGGCAGCCCACGCGCCTGGCCCCATCTCTCTCTCTCCTGTCTCTATTAAGCACACAGTAGCTTAATAATTAATTGCACTTCCCCGAACCTGAGGCCGGTGGCGGTGTTTGGTGGCCGTGACCGCATGAAATATTAGTGGCAGCGCTGTGAGCGACGCGCCGACGTTACGATTGCCACCCGGTAAGGCGATTTTGGTTTCAAGAGGAATACGTGGGCGGGTGGGTGGGTGGCAGAAATTCGCGAGTAATGAGGCTTGTGTGTGTGTGTGGGCTGGTCGTGGAATAATATTTGATGGCTTTTGTGTGAGCGCCCAGCGTTCGTGACGCGATCGCTGTCGTGCCCCAACTTGCCGCCGGGTCCGGCCGCGTCTGTGTGTCGCCGGACGGCGTGGCCCGGGCTTGTGCGGCTCTATGGGGGTTTTTTTTTTTTGGGGACCTAATTAAGTCACCGGCAATTACCGTGGAAAATTTATTTGGTACGCCACGATGTGTCCCCCGTCCTTTCTTGACTTGTTACCGAAACCCTGCTCTTAGCGGTGATGTTGTTTCCCTAAAGCACAACCAAAAGGCCTGCGTGTAGAGAGGAGACGAACCATGTGCACTCAGTAGGAACACACTACTGCTTTTGTGTAAACTCGGCGTGTCCGTGTGTCCTGTACATACTTGTAAATACTATCTCTTTGTATGGTGGCAGCTTATTTCATTCGACACTTCGTTGTATGTGGAATGAAACCTGTTTGCCTCGTGACCGAACGCATTTTTAAATGACCGCCTGACCGTCCAGTTGAGCATGTTGCTATGGTATTGCTATGGTAACGGACTTGACTTGAATTGGCAAAAAGCTAGCTTGCGCGAATGTAACAAAAAAAAGAGCGTTAACGGTTCGATTTATTTTCAACATCGGTGATATCGTGTGCGTTTCGTTCATTAACGCCTCCCATCGTGTCAGGGTAACGTTCCTGAAAGGGCTATCTCGCTAAATTCTACATTGTGGTCACACCAAGTGCTGTTCCCTCGAAGAGTTAACAACAACAACAAAACAAGTGCGCATTTGAATTTCATTTTGTTGTTGTTGTTGTTGCAAACGTTGTTGTCGAGGTCGTACGTTGGTTGTTGTTGAATCGCGCGTTCCTCCGGCAACTCCCGTCGTCGTGCGTCGGAGCAAACAATCACCACAGCATTGAGAAAAGAACAACGGGCGCGCAGGTGCAACGTGCACTCGGTGAATGGCTGGTCCATTCCGTGGGGAGCGGCTGCGTTCGTCCTCGTTCTTGCAAAGTCCGGTTCACTTGATTATTACTCCCTCTTGCCCCCCCCCCCGTTTGTAAATATGACCCAACTGAACCTCCTTCCAACAACCCCCCCACCACCCACCGATTTTGTAAGTACTTTTCATAACTCTGTAAAAGTTTAATTGGTTTTGAACCAATTTGGGGTCTGATTACGTGAGTGATTTAAAACCTGTGAACATTTTCTAATGAACGTTAATGAAATAAAACAAAAACCCAGAATGTTCTAAAGCGATTGCGCGAGTTTTGCTAGCCACGTTAACGAGTCGATTAGGTTGCACATTGTTGTATTAATTTATTATTCTCCCATTTCTAGGCAGTGAGAGTCGGCGGTGAGTTGTCAGTGTTGAGTTCTAGCTTGTCGAGTGATTAGTGAAGTTGATTTCGACGTTGCTTAATATTCAGACACGTTGCAAAAAGGCGGTTGTAGCATTGTCGTCACTTATGTCTTCGCGTACAAATACAAGCAACCTGTGTTGAACCATCTGAATAATTCAGTCTCTCCGAGCTCGGCGCGTCATTCGGTTAAACAGGCGCGTGAATGTAAGTCAATTTACGATTTCGTGCTTCAATGAAACGGCCAATAATTTTTTGTTTCTTTAAAAAAAATGTAATTATGTAAATTAGGTAATCTGTCACAACCATTATGCCAAGTGTCTTGATTAGAGCTGTTTTGCCACGGTTATATTGTTTGTTGGAAACGCATTTAAGGCAGAGGCCAATTTATTGAATAAAACCACTGTGGATGCTTGAGGTTGTGACTTCCCGCGGCAAGAGTGGGACCGCGTCGTGGCCCCGTCCCGTACGAGCGGGCCGCGTCCCAGCGGGAGGGGTACGTGTGGGACCTCCCATCCGCGGCGCCGTGACTCCGGGAAGCGTGGCGGCCGCGATGTCGCCGTCGACGCGTGCGTGTGTGCGTGCGTTTCCGTCGCGAGTCGAGAGCAAGCGTAACACACCGCGAACGTAGCGCCGGATCTCTCTGCCCCCCTCCACCCCCCAACGATTCGTCGCCGCGCCTGGAGATCGCCGACGCGGGGTCACATTGACGGTGATGACGGGTTGAAAGTTGAGTAGGAGGAGGAGGAGGAGGTTTCCCATCGATGTGCCATATTCTTCGCCGAGGACTTCCATCTCGTCCGTGCAGTTTTACATTTTCTGGAACGTTTGGATGTTTGCGTGCACTGACGCGTGTTCTTAAAAGCGTACAGTAAAGAGAAACTGAAACCGAAGCACATTGTGGCTGCCTGGTGTTTTAATCAGCCTCGCCCGACACGGACTCGAGCGGTAGCGCGTTTGCTTTGGTTTTGTGTCAGGCGTGCAGATCGAGATGAACCGAGAAGCCTGCGCTGCAATGCCGGGTATCCCATCATAAACGGGAGAAATGACTTAACTGGCACAAATAAAACCGGCATTTTTAATTCACTATGTCCTAAAAGCATTTCATGGGAACCCACCAATTAATCATGCCACAACTTCTCGAAAGGGTGCTGTCATCTTCTGGATAAATATTTTCGACGTGGGTGCCAACCCTGCTCTCCAATAAAATACATTTATTTTCGGCGGTGCAATATTTTTTAAAGCCATTTCATGGATTTGTTCCAAACCATTTGTAACGAATAAACAGCACTTTATTGACACGACTAATTGGAAACCCGGTACAGTAACTGTTTACGTGTGCCGAGTGATAATGCTTCAGTTGCTACAACTGCTCACGGTTTCCTAATAATAGTAATAAGCCTCCCCGGGCCCGTTAGTGTTAAGGGATGGAGTTAGCAGTGAGCAAGACGCAGAAACAAAACACAACCCATAGGCAAAAATGTGTCGATAGCGCTGCCTTCGAGCGTCCGAAGCGATAATAGCGCGGCGTAAGCCAGGGAGGATGGGTGCAAAGGTGTCCTCGTAATACAGAGTTTGTGGGCAGTCGTCACCAGAGAGACAGAGCAGGAAGAACGACGTAGAGTTAAAGATCACAATGTTACACTACTTACCAAAACAAACTGCCGGTGAAAATTGTTCGTTTTAGCCTTTTTTGCAAGAGCAGGACATGAAATGTTGACCAATTATGTTATCACGCAGTGTTCATGATTTATTTGGCGGGGGGGGGGGTCGAGGAGATTGTTTTAAATATAATTTAGCTCATGCGGTTATTCGGTGCTTAATTAGTAAAACCAGAAAAATGAAGAGGCCATTGCAGACGTGACCCAGATATACAGTGGAGTTTCCATCGCATCCAACAGGAATCGCAACACCGGTCAAACATCAGCACAATGTTGCTTTTATAATTCCTTAACGTGGACCCAACCGGCAGCCCTGACTTCAGACAGATATAATGCCTTTAAATTATCTCCAGAAATCCTTAAATGAGCCACGGTGAGCTGAGGGCTCTTATGGCTGAAGTTTGACTGGCCCTTGTTTTATGGGACAGCGGTGCTGCTGTTTTTCAAATACGAGTGGAGAATTTCTTGTAGGTAATTTAACCCGTGCTTGTTGTGCACACTGGCGTTACCATCATACGCACGAACAGCAACAAAAATAAACGATACATTTGTCAATCTGCCAAGAGGATAGAGTGTGTGATAGGTCACATTTTGAGCAATGGTCCTCCTGCTCTGATGAAGGGGCATTGTGCTTAAGGGGCATTTGTCAAACACGCATTAATAAGATTAGCCGACCGTTCTAACGCAGGAGCGTGCTGAGAGGCTTTAAACTTGCTGCTCGGCGAAGCCAATGGTTTTTGGTGATGCCGCCACTGAGTTCGCTGACGGGCTCGAGAAAAAATAGCAAATAAACCGGACATATTCGTCAATAACATTGCCCTTAAAGAAAATACACATCACCATTATCAATACCCGCTTTATCCTATAGACGGTCGCGGAGGGGCCGGAGCCTATCCCGGCAGGTAAGGGCGAGGCTATACCCAGGATGTGACGCCAGTACATCGTAGGTCACTGGGGACGATTTACTCAGCAGGCCAATTAACATCGGTAGCAGCGTGTCTTTGGGCGGTGGAAGACAACTGGAATACCCGGCGAAAACCTATGTGGAGATGGGGAGAACACGTAAACTGCACACAGCAAGGCACCCGAGTCGGGAATCGAACCTGGGGCCTTCTTGCCACCGCGCCGTCGAAAATACACATCTAAATAGGTTCTACAGTATTTTAGGTATTGGCCCATTTCTGTGCTGGGAAGACGGGCTATTGCCTGAAACGTTACATATGGTTCAGTTTTCTGTTAATGCCGAGCAACGGCCGAATGGGTTGATATTTGTTTTGCTATTTAATCAGGCTTACACCCGACAAATCAAAGAAAGCCATTGTAATTATTGAGCTGAGATATTTGAATTTCTAAAGCGCCTTCCACCCGAGGGTCACAAAGCGCTGCACAGAGCTGTGTAGAGAATGGTATGTCAACAACATTAGAATCGTTGAATTTATCTCATCTCATTGTCTGAAACCGCTTAGTCCTATACAGGGTCACGGTGAGCCGGAGCCTATCCCGGCAGACACAGGGCGCAAGGCAAGGATATACCGACGATGGGACGCCAGTCCCTCGCCGGGCACTGCGGGGCAATTTAGCCTGCGAGCCAATCAATCTATGTAGCAGCATGCTTTTGGACTGTGGGAGGAAACCGGAGTACCCGGCGAAAACCCACGCGGACACGGGGAGAGCATGCAAACTCCACACAGAAAGGCACCCGAGCCGAGAGATTCGAACCCGGGACCTTCTTGCTGTGAGGCGACAGCGCTAACCACTGGGCCACCGTGCCGCCCCCAGAATCGTTGAATTGAATAACATAATGACTATAAATCAATGAATATGATGATGATTCCGAGATAATGTACAGACAAGAAAGCACGCTGTGGCGTTACTCCGAGTTTAGTGGAACGTATAAACTGCAGAAGTCAGTCCGATGGCCACTGCTCCAGTTTGCGTGGAACTAACGGTTCGATTCCCTACACAGGAACTGTGCATTTGCTCGTGGGAATTGCTCAGCGCACCAACTGTTAGGACGTGTGCCTGGAAGACCCTGTGACACTATAATCAAGAGCAAGCCATCGTCTGCCGTGATAGCCCAGACACCAGGCATGTACGTGCTGGAGCATGCGGATATAATTGGACGCACAGAGAACTCAATTTCCTCCTCTCAACCGAGCGGGTTTTCAAGTTCCATCTTGTCAAATAAATAATTAACATTAATAGGCTATCACCCTCTTAAGCAAAGGACATTAATGAACATATGTGCGTCATAGACGTACGGTGTCTATTTCAAACGAGCGAGCAGGCGAGTGTGCGTGCGCGCGCGTGAGATCCGCACGCGTCTATGCATAATAAGTCGCGGCGGTGTTAATTATGAACAAGGCTTGTGTGGAGACACAGCTGTAGGATATATGTTTAACTGGTATTGATTTTGCTCCCACTTGCACAGCATTAGCGATGGATCCGTGTGCATTGTTTAAACGATCGTCCGCGACCCAAATCGTTCCGACCGTGCCGGATTTCGGTAGCATAAGCAGGTCTTGCGCCTGGTCAGCACTGCAACGGCAGACTGCTGCGGTGATACGATGCGCTATAAGGGCTCAGGCTGTAAAGTGACCAGCAGGTGGCAAGTGCAGCAATGGATTTATTGAATCCTGTAGAAGAAATTATTAACGTAGCAGATCGTGCAAGGTGGAGAAACATGACACGTGGAAAGGGTGTCTGTCATGTATCAGAGTGGAGTTTCGTGTGATCAGCCTGGCGATGGTTTTCTCTGGGTGCTTAATTTTCTCTTTAACTTGAAGCCAAGATCATTCGCTCATGGAAATTTGACAAACACGGCAATGTGCCAGCAGGCACCCATGACAAAATAGCGATCCATAAAATCCATGTTTTTTGGGTTAGGTTGCATAACAAACATGTGTCGTGGACCCTCCTCCACCCGACACAGACGATCAGTAAGGTTTTATCACCTGAACAGATCGTGGCAATCCTTGACTATCTCAGCACACATTTGCGTTGGAGAGAAAACCCACAAGAGTTACAATGAAGTACGACGTTTCGCTCACAGATACAATCACCATTATCAGGCACTTACGCCGATTTTGGAATAGTGATTCCAGGAGTGTCATCCTGACCTTTGGGTCTCTTTACATCGGGAGGTCGTGATGTCATCAATCACCCGTGCAATGGGGAATGTGGGGGGCAAAACCTTAGTATGAATGATATGTCAAGTTAATGTTAGATTACAAAGGTGTTTGCATGTTCTGTCCCCGTGTCCGTGTAGGTTTTCGCCGGGCGCTCTAGTTTCCTCCCACAGTCCAAAAACACGCTGCTCCATAGGTTAACTGGCTTGCAGACTAAATTGCCCGCAGCGCCCGGTGATGGACTGGCGTCCCATCGTGGGTATATCCCTGCCTTGCGCCCCGTGTCTGCCGGGATAGGCTCCGGCTCACCGCGACCCTGTACAGGACTAAGCGGTTACTGACAATGAGATGAGATGAGATAATCAGTAAGTGACCTAACTGCAAAAAAAAAGATTTTATGGATAACATTGGTCACAAAAGCATTCGTATTGAAGAAAGTCGAGACTTTGGACTTGATGAAGGTCTCTAGTTGAAGAGCATTATTGATGCTACACTGTGTAATTTAAAGACGAGAGACGTTTGTGTTGTTTTTTCGAGCGTTGTTGCCTCGTGTTTTGATATAAATGATACGGGTGGAACTTAATCGGGTTATGGAAATTCACCGCGTCAATTGTAACAATGACCCAATTGTCAATATGAATACAGCAGCTGATGATTCCTCGTGTGTTTAATGAAAATGAATGACCCTTCAAGACGCGTACATTGCACTGCACGATTACGCGTGTGCTGGTTTTCACTGCGTTCTGCCACGAGAGACGTTAATAATAATAATTTTTGCATTTATAAAGCGATTTTCACCCGAGGGTCACAAAGCGCTGTACACATTGGAGTCTATGGGAGGGTTTAACATTGGAGTCTATGGGAGAGTTTAACATTGGAGTCTATGGGAGAGTTTAACATTGGAGTCTATGGGACGGTTTAACATTGGCTTTTATGGAAGCGTTTAACATTAGAGCCTATGGGAGGATTTAACATTGGAGTCTATGGGAGGATTTTACATTGGAGTCGATTTGAGGATTTAACGTTGGAGTCTATGGGAGAGTTTAACATAATTAACAATTGCATTTACGTTCCACGGCCACTTGTTTTTTTTATTGTTGCGAAGGCTTCACAAATTATTCAGTGTTTTTTTGTGGTGTTGTTTGTAGTGCAGCCACCAATCTACATCTTCACCACCCTCATCGCCACCACCATCCTCATCATTGCAGTGACATCACCACCAGCCTCATCGTCATCATGACCAACATCGCATGCAAAATGATTGTCACAATCCTCAGCATCGCTACCATCATTACCACCGCTGCTACTGCCATCATTGTTATTATTATTTCCATTATTATTTCTATACACATTGTTATTATCTCGTTACCACTACTGCCGTTACTGGAATCGTAATGGTCATCACCACCACCACCATTGTTATCATCACCACCGTTACCATTGTTATCATCACCGTGAGGATCACCAACAACCACGATCACAATCATCATCACTCATATCTTCGCCGTCACCACATTCTGCTGTGGAGCGCATGAAAGGACCACCACTCAGAGGAACGTGGAGTGGGCGCCGTACGGAGAGCGAACGGCTCCCCATGGCACGCAGCCGTGCTGGTGCGCCGCCAGTGCAGCTCAAGAGGTCACGGCAACGTGGGACAGTCGCCACCATCCTTGTGCCAGATCCGTCGGCCGTCTCTTGCCTCCCCGCACGCACCCTCCCGCCCAGGGTAAGGCAGGCAGCGATGTTGACCACTGCGGGCGTCCCTCGGAGACGGCGAAAGACGTCATCGAAGCCGCGGCAACTTTCAATGCACTCGAAATTCAGTGTTTGTGTGGCGTCTGTTTGCCCTCCCCTCTGCCGCTTGTGTTCCGGCTAAAAATAGAGGCACGCGGGGTGACGTCGTTGGTTGCGCGTGTTCTCAGGTGCAGCCCGGCTCTCTGGTGCCGCTTAATTAATTCCTGCACAGTATGCTCCGCGCTCCACCGCTCCGTGTTTATTCCGCTGGGCTCTGCGATGCGAGAATTCGAGGAGAAAAGAGAGAGAGAGAAGAAAAGATATCGGATTTTTTTTTGTCGTTGAGAATAGGCCGTGTCGTGAGCACAGCGAAATTGTGTGCGCGGGTGGTTCAATAATGATTTTGTGCAATCGTCATCGTTTACCATTATCACGATTGCCGTCTAAAATTGTATCGTCTCATCTCATCTCATTGTCAGAAACCGCTTGGTCCTCTTAAGGGTCGCGGTGAGCCGGAGCCTATCCCGGCAGACACAGGGCGCAAGGTAGGGATATGCCGACAATGGGACGCCAGGCCATCACCGGGCACTGTGGGAAATTTAGTCTGCAAACCAATTAACCTATGCAGCAGCATGTTTTTTGGACTGTGGGAGGAAACCGGAGTGCCCGGCGAAAACCCACGCGGACACAGAGAGAACATGCAAACTCCATACAGAAAGCAGCACCCGAGCCGAGATTCGAACCCGGGATCTTCTTGCTGTTAGGCGACAGCGCTACCCACTGGGTCACCGTGCCGCATAATTGCCATCTTAAATTGTGTCGCCATTATCTAAATTAATGATTGCTATCTTAATTGTTATTGTCCCATTGTCATCATCGTATGATATTTATTACGTGAATGTTTAACATCATCATCAACATTATAATGTAAAGTAATCGTTATGGTTTTTTTTCAGCGATGCACAACAGGTGTTAATGTTCGACTGGCATAGTAGATGTGACGAGGCAACCGGTTAGGATGGCTTGGGACCTCTCTGCTGCTGCTGCTCCTAGGACCTTACGCTGAGCCAAATCACTTCAGCTCATTCGGTGCTAGGGCGGCACGGTGGCCCAGTGGGTAGCGCTGTCGCCTCACAGCAAGAAGGTCCCCGGTTCGAGTCTCGGCTCGGGTGCCTCTCTGTGTGGAGTTTGCGAGTTCTCTCCCCGTGTCCGCGTGGGTTTTTGCCAGGCACTGCGGTTTCCTCCCACAGTCCAAAAAACATGCTGCTGCATAGGTTAATTGGCTTGCAGACTAAATTGCCCGCAGTGCCCGGTGATGGCCTGGCGTCCCATCGTGGGTATATCCCTGCCTTGCGCCCTGTGTCTGCCGCGATAGGCTCCGGCTCACCGCGACCCTGTATAGGACTAAGCGGTTTCTGACAATGAGATGAGATAGATGTGGTGCAGATAGCGGTTATAAGCGTTAGACATGTGGTTATATGATTTACCACCACTCACCATCGTATTCCGTGACCACCGTTGCACATGTGTTATGCTAAGCACGTGTAACCATAATACATAAACCCTGTCTCGTCATATCTCATCTCATCTCATTATCTGAAACCGCTTAATCCAATATAGGGTCACGGTGAGCCGGAGCCTATCCCGGAAACACAGGGCATAAGGCAGGAATACATCCGACGACGGGATGCCAGTCCATCGCCGGGCATTGCGGGACAATTTAGTCTGTGAGCCAATCAACCTATCCAGGAGCATGCTTTTGGACTGTGGGAGGAAACCGCAGTACCCGGCGAAAACCCACGCGGACACGGGGAGAGCATGCAAACTCCACACAGAAAGGCACCGGAGCCGAGAGATTCGAACTCGGGACCGTCTTGCTGTGAGGCGTCAGCGCTAACCACTGGGCCACCGCGCCGCCCTGTCTCGTCATATCTCGGAAGCTAATCAGGTATGCACCTGGATAAAATAATAAATACAATTTATAACCCGCCGCGAAAATTCTACGCCTGGTGATTGAAAAGGTCGGCAGACGCGAGTAAACGCAGAGGCGAGCGGGGCAGTCAGCGAGGCGCTCCCATGGAGCCAGCCGGCCAGACACTGCTCCCTACTGAATATATCATGATGGTATCGGCCGATTAATTAATGAGTTTGGTTTTTTTGAGACCTGGGAGTAAACCTGAGAACTCGGAGGAAAACAACAGAGAACGGGGGTTGGGAGACAACACACAAACACCGCCAGGCTTAATGGCAGTGCGAACAAAAATCGGTTATTCATGCTGTACTTCTGTGTTCCTACGTACACGCGCCTGTTTTCACCAACCCACACGGACCAGCATGGTGAAGTATGGTCAAATAATACCCACGACAGGCGCGACGAGAGGAGGCCCTCATCCAGCAGTGGATTGACGGAAGGATTGTCCCATTGCCTCATTGTCAGCAAACGCTTAGTCCTGTACAGGGTCGCGGTAAGCCGCAGCCTATCCCGGCATACACAGGGCGCAAGGCAGGGATATACCCACGATGGGACGCCAGTCCATCACCGGGCACTGCGGGCAATTTAGTCGGCAAGCCAATTAACCTATGTTGCAGCATGTTTTTAGGACACTGGAAGGAAACCGGAGTTCCCGGCGAAAACCCACGCGGACACGGGGAGAACATGCCAACTCCACACAGAAAGGCTGTCCTGTACATTAATTCGTCAACGCCGTCGGTGCCACCACAGCTCTGCCAATGCCCTCTACCCTCCCCCAGATTCCCAGCAGCTGCACAGGGGGCACTCAACCTCCAAGATCCGTTCTCACAATCTCCCCACCATCTGCTCCCACACTCACGCAAGATATATTCACACAGAGACCCACAGACTCACACAAGCAGCCATATACTGTACTCGGTACAGCCCATAGGCAAAATCCCCCCGTATCACCTTAATGGACTGTATGGTCAAGTGTCTTTAGCGAGCACTTATTAAGGTCGACACGGCACACGAGGAGGGGGGTGACCAGCACCACGCCCGGCCGCCTTTGTCTCCCGAGTGGCGATGCTTACGCATCGCACTCGGTACTCATTTGAGGCTGAGTCGACCCAGGGGAGATACAAGAGCGGGATTCAAACTCGGGTTTCCAAGTGCCGCTGGGCCACCGCTCCGCACACAAAGACCCACAGACTCACAGAATCGACTACGTCTACCATAACAGTATTACAGCCATCTGGTATTAGTTCTCCCTTTGGTCTCCGGACTCATTGAGACAATTACAATCCCTATCCGGGCGGCGCGGTGGCCCAGTGGGTAGCGCTGTCGCCTCACAGCAAGAAGGTCCCGGGTTCGAATCTCGGCTCAGGTGCCTCTCTGTGTGGAGTTGGCATGTTCTCTCCCCGTGTCCGCGTGGGTTTTCGCCGGGCACTCCGGTTTCCTCCCACAGTCCAAAAAACATGCTGCTACATAGGTTAATTGGTTTGCAGACTAAATTTCCCGCAGTGCCCGGTGATGGACTGGCGTCCCATCGTGGGTATATCCCTGCCTTGCGCTCTGTGTTTGCCGGAATAGGATCCGGCTTACCGCGACCCTGTACAGGACTAAGCGGTTTCTGACAGTGAGATGAGATGCCCTCCCCCATGCTGCACGCGTGCCCCAGTCTGCGGAGTCATTTCTACAACAGGCACTTGCCACGTTCTCCCCCCAGACGCCCTCATTTGCTAATCCTATTTTGCTGCAACATTCCTGGAATCCGTCTCACGAACCTGAGCTCAGATGCCAGCGACTTAGGTCGGAGCTGCTTAACTTGGCGGTGCAGCCCTCTGATCCCGAGGACCGTAGCGTTGTCGAGGCGGCACGTTAACCACCGGAACAAATGGGGTTTTGTGCTTCCCTGCTGCTTCGTGTGTCAACAGTGTTTGTGTGTGTGTATGTGTGTGTGTGGGGGGGATATCAATCAACGGGGAAAATCCACTTAAGCGCCTCGTGAATGTTATCACAGGTGTCCTCTGTGTTGACCCGTGTGAACGCTTTCGCGGTGCATTGCCGGTCCCATGCTGCCGTGTGGTGCAACGCTGCCCTCTCGCGGGCACTGCGAGTAACTGCAGCAGTCGCCCGCCCCAGATGGCTTGCAGCCAGATCTTCAGCACGTGCAGACATTTTCTCAGTCCACTTATAGATGACGGCGATGGACTGGAGTCCCATCGTCGGTATATCCTTGCCTTGCGCCCTGTGTCTGCCGGGATAGGCTCCGGCTTCACCGTGACCCTGTATAGGACTAAGCGGTTTCAGACAATGAGATGAGATGAGACTTATAGATGAGGGTGACCATCCACACGCCTTGCTGTTTGGTAGGGGTTTGTTTGACCATATCGCACCACGCTCGTTATTGTGGCTTCAGTGAATGCCATGCTCATAAAGCAGTACGAAATTAGACGTTTCATTTTATTGGTACGAGAATTGCTCTTAATACCTGCTCATTCAGGATAGCCGCGTCGAGCGTTCCTCATCTCTCCTCGTTCGCGACGTTTTTGAATTCACAAGCCTCATGATGCCTCCAACGTGGAAGGCGAAATGTTCCTTCACAGCTTTCTACCGCCAACCACACAGGCCTTAAGAGGGTGGGGGTTAAATAAAGAATAGGACGGGCGACGTAAATCCCATTGAGGTTGTCATTAATTACCGAAACACTGAAGGCGGCCCACCGGGGGCGGCGAGTGGATTGAGCGCAGCCCCGGGCAGTCGTGTCCAATTACCCGTGCGCGTCAAGGCGCTGGCGACAGCTGCATCGCGAGCGCCAGACGGCGGATGAGGCCGCGAGTGCTGCTGAGGTGATACAGGTCACTCGTACCACCTGGGTTAGATGATGCTACGAACGCCGAGCGTGAGCAGCGTCCATCGCAGGTAATGTTTCGAATGGGCCGTGGCTAGTCATCCTCAAAACTCGTCTCGAGACTCACTTGCTCCGTAAGGCTTTGAAGGCCTCTGGCTAGACTGTTGATGCTGCTCAATGTTGGCGTACCGGGATGATGGCTCTGCCGACCTGCGCCTGCTCTGGAACATTTATTCCTTCCTTGTTTGTTAAAGAGTAATTTTTTTTATATTGCTTATTTTATGTCCTATAATTTGTTGCTACTATTTGACTTTCAGTTGAACCGTCCTGATGTTGTTGTTGACATGCCATTCTCTCCGCAGCTCTGTGCAGCGCTTTGTGACCCTCGGGTGGAAAACGCTCCATAAATGCAATGATTATTATTCCGTGAGGTGTGGCCACTATGGTAAGAAAGCTTAGCGCACACACAGTCTGCTTTACAGACGAACTTAATGTTTAATTCTCGTATCACATTTCTGTGATGTTTCTCTCTCTCTTTCCCCAAAGTGATATTCGTGAGCAACTCTTACGTTGCTCTAAAGCTACTAACTGACCTTTCTAATGTTCATAACATAGCTAGCATTTGCCTCTATGAGCGGTTCCGAGACGTCATTGACTGAATTATCCAAGCTGCTGCCTATGCAGCAGCATTTTTTTTGGACTGTGGGAGGAAACCGGAGTGTCTGGCGAAAACCCACGCGGACACGGGGAGAGAACATGCAGAACTCCACACAGAAAGGCACCCGAGCCGAGATTCGAACTGGGGACCTTCTTGCTGTTAGGCGACAGCGCTACCCACTGGGTCACCGTGCCGCCCCAAGTTGATCGTTCCTGATAAAATTGCCCCCCGGTGCCCCGAGATATTAAAACTTGTTTGCCCCTTCCTGCGAAACAAGTATTAAACATACCTACACACCGGGTGGTGCCGCGGTCAGCGAGCCCATCAATGCGCGGACCCGGGTGTACCGCCCTGCGGTACACCCGCAACGCACACCATGCTCGCTCTACTGCGCGTCGCGAGGGCACGGTACAATAAACCACTCACCATAGCCTTGCCCCTGGAGGAGTTTCTTAATCTTAATGAGCTCGTCGCGAGGGCACGGGGGGGGGGGGGTTCGTAAGAGGCCACGGTTCGAGTTGGATTTGGAAGTCGGTGTCGCGGCAAGGGCATAATCGGGCCCCACGACCACAGCCGACGGTAGGTGGAGCGCAAGCCGGGAAGCCACTGGGGGGGGGGGGTTAACTAAGGGGGAAGGGAGAATGGAAATAGATGAATTGATCACGGCAAATGAACGGGGAGGTTAGATGGGAAACACATGGCAAGTGTAGGTGCTAGGAGAGCGTGTTAATTTCAACAGGGGCCAATTGACATTCCAGTGTGGAGAGGAGAGTGGGAGTAGCTCCAACCTACTCTCCCACCGCTCGCCCTTGTTGGCTTATTGAGGGGGAAGGGAAAATTCCCCAATTTCCAAGCCAGTGGGAAAAAGTGTGTTTAAGTAGCACGCACATAGGAGGAAGGGAGCTGGCTGGGAGGAGAGATTTGTAGACATATTGTGTGTGTGTGTGTGGCCACGTTGTGTTAGCGGAGGAAGAGCTGGTTCCTGCATTAGTTGGTAGAAATCGTCCGGCGGCGCCTTAAGGAATAAACCGGATGGGCCCCGGAGCTTTGCGTGGACTCTGGTATTCTGGGTGCATGTGCGTGAAAGTGGTGGCGACGTAGATAGATAACCACGTGTGCGGCTCTGTGGCGCAGCGGTTAGCGCGGTGTGCGTACGGGGCGACAGTGCAGAGGTTGGCGCCGCGTGCGAGTGAGCGAGCGAGCGAGGTAGACTCGAGAATCCACCGGGTACCGGGCGTGAGCGGGCACGGGCGAGGACCGCAATGATCTCATCTCATTGTCAGAAACCGCTTAGTTCTGTACAGGGTCACGATGAACCGGAGCCTATTCCGGCAGACACAGGGCGCAAGGCAGGGATATATCCACGATGGGACGCCAGTTCATCACCGGGCACTAAGGGCAAGCCAATTAACCTATGCAGCAGCATGTTTTTTGGACTGTGGGAGGAAACCGGAGTGCCCGGCGAAAACCCACGCGGACACGGGGAGAGAACATGCAAACTCCACACAGAAAGGCACCCGAGCCGAGATTCGAACCTGGGACCTTCTTGCTATGAGAGCGACAGCGCTGCCCACTGGGCCACCGGACCGCAATGATGCTCAGGACAAGTGGAGCTGGTGACCACGTGATCGATGCGAGTTCGGCAGCCAGGGGCACCTCAGCCGGAGAGTCCCGTGCTGCAGATAGACATCGAGTCGTCTCTGCACCACATACCGCAACGGTCCTCTCTCCGACTTAAATACAGACTGAGTTCAATCAGGGCCGTCTTAACAGCATTATAGCCCCCGGGCAAAGCGGTGCACTGGGGCCCCTACCGACACAACCACATAGCGTTTATTTTATTTATTGACAGCGAGTCACAACATACCTAGATTAGCAAGGAGCCCCCTATGCTCGTGGGCCCTCCGGGCAATTGCCCAGCGTGCCCATGTGTTAAGACTGGCACTGAGTTCAATACTGACTCTGACGCTACCTGTCTGTGAGTTTGCACCTCCTTCCCCTGGTTGGAGCTTTACCTGGACCTCACGGTTTTACCTCCATCTACTGCACATGCAATGTGGTTGTCTGGGTTGTCATTCCACATTCTTTCAGTGTTCCACGGAGGATCTCGCCAATCAGCTGTGCGCTGTTCTCTCGGCTCCGAGATGATAACAATATTTTGCATTTATACAGCGCTTATCATCCGAGGGCCCCAAAGCGCTGTACAGAACCGCGCAGAGAACGCCACATCAGCAATAACGTGTGTTTTTTGAATCTCATCATCGCCATCTAGCGATGCTTGTGAGAAACAAACACCCGAAAGCTCTTGCACTCGGTCAGTGCAGATCTGGCCGAGATCCTTATGGACAAACATTGATAATAATTGGTGACACGTGTAAAGTGTCACATTCGTTATGTTATTTAGATAAGCTGTCAGAGTGAAGAGCTCAGCGGGTTTTATCTGGTGGTTAAAAGATGGTGTTGGAGTTTGGGGGAGAAGTCTCTCTTCGTCTAATTGTCCCTGGTGGGTGGGGG
>JAZEWT010000017.1:14740549-14753083 GCA_036362905.1 Mordacia mordax
CGCAACGCGGGCTTCACAGCAAAGACTGGTCGCGGTACAGGCAGACGCGCGCGCACGCACGCTTCAACGGGAGTGACCGTTTAATTGGGGAGCACGCGCCGATGATCCCCCCCCTCACCACCATCACCACCACCACCACCGCCGCCACCGCCCGCTGCTGATCCTGCATGTGGCCATGGTGGTGTCGATCGCGATGACGACGGCCCGCGCGGCGGTGTTACGGGCACCGCACCGCGTGCGCCGCGCAGCGCGGCGCGCAGGCCGATTGCACGGGACGTCGCGACTTCGCGCGCGCTCGTCCCCTCGGTAACGTTTTGATTCACACACGAGCGCTCTCGCGATGGTGCGGCGTTCCGAACTCCCAAGTGCCCCTAACGGTCATTTCAGAACGTGATGCACGTAATTTAGCACAATACTTATAAGCCAGCGTAAAGAAATTACGTTAGACAGACACCGATGTTGCCCAAGACTTCGGAGCGAGCGCACGTTTGAGTCGACCGTTGCATTGTTTTTGAAGAAGCTCGACTCTTCCATCACACACCAGGCGATGTTAAAGGTGGAGATTGTCACTCTGACTTTAACAGTTCCAGCAGAGCCCCGACAGCCCCAAAGTAACCCTGTCGGAGACACAAACAAACGGTCAAGGTTGCACATTCACGGTCCTAATTCCAACTGGCTGAACCTCGTGACCTAATGTTGCAGGGTAACTCCGCTGATAACTAATCATATGACCGTGAATTAGCTTTCAAGCTATCGCTCCCCGCTAAGATAAGAGAGAGAATTTCAACCTCGGCTGCACGCTGCTTCTGCAGCTTTATGAGCTGGCGATCGCGAAGGTTTTTCTCAGCTCGATGACAATGTCTCTAAAAAAAAAACCACTCGTTCAGGATGGCCGCCGCACGCTTCTCCTCGAGCTTTCGTGACGTTTCATCTCCCAAGTTGGGAGGCGCGATGCCTGATGATGCCTCCACGTTTCGGGAGGTGGAACGTCATGAAGGAAAGACGGCCCTCGACCGCTGATTGCACCCTAACTTTGTGCGGGGGGGGGGTGTTGGCGGCTGATACCTCGTGCTCGAGGAAGAACGCCTTGAGCTGCCCTCCCGACCAATACTCCATCGCGTGCGCGAGCAGCCGCCGGGACAGCTGGTTGACGCGCAGGAAGTTTCCCACAAACACGACGCGCTGCATCTTCTGCAGGACCGACCGGTGGAGCAGCAGTACAGGGCAGAGGACACACACACGCACACACACACACACACACTCGTGGTCACGGAGCAGGCAACGCAGCGTTCGGTGCAGGCAAGGCGATGAGAGCCGCTGCCGTGATCATAAAAAAAAAATAACGACCGGAAGAGAAAAAAAAACTGGTGCAATTTTTTTTTTTTAAAACGTGGGATTTGAGATGGGGGGAGGAAAAAGGTGCAAGGAAAGTTTGCTTGCAGTCGACACCATCGAGATTAGAAGCACGAGGACATCGGCAAAGCAAAGAAGGCTCACTCACTCCCTAAGCGCGCGCTGCTGGCTGCACTATCCACGCTGCAGGCCCTCGACACTTTCCAAGCCCTGTACGATGCTGCTTGACACCCAGGTTTGATACAAGGCAGCACCATAGAGAGGCTGAAAGGAGCGGGGAAAGGAGCGGCAGCACGACAGGGGTGACCCGCCCCCCCCCTCCAAAAAAAAGAAGGCAGCAGGATTATGAACGCGACGTCCACCACCACCACCCCCCCCCGCCCGTCACCGCACAATCGCCCTCCCCACCCCCGGCTCCACAAAGTCAGCATTTGTGGGAGATTGTTGAGGGATGCAAGACGGGCACGCGGGCCGGACGAGGGGGGAGGCGATGCCCACCTCGTTGAGGGCGCACATGCGCGCGATGGAGCCGATGTTGTTGGTGATGGTGACGAGCGTGGCCATGGCCAGGTCCTCCTTGCTCACGGCCTCGCGTGTGTCCGGGCAGATCATCTGCCCGAAGCTGCGCGCGTCACGCACACGCGCGCACACATACGCACGCGGCCAGAATTAAGCGCGGGAAGAAGAGTTTGTAAGCACCTGAGGATGCCTCTTCACGTGCGAGGAGAAACGTCGTGAGGTGGAGAGAGGGAGCGATCGACGCGACTCTCCTGAAACAGCAGCTTTTCGAAGCAACCATCATGCATCGAGCCGTGAAAACCTACATCATTACAATAACAGCAATAATATCCTTTACTTTAGCCAGTCGAGCCTAAGTGTCAAGACTCCATTTTTTTTCGTAGGTTCCTGCTATTTGTAGTTATTGGGCCAATTTCATTAACACGCAATTGAGATTTCAACTGAGGAAACCGGGGTACCCGGAGAAAACCCAGCTCGCATTCGAGGGGATAACGCTCACAGCGGACTGCGTACCTGGACGCGACGGCTGAGCCTCGGAGGCCGAAGCGCTCGTAATCGCCGCCGTAGATGTCGCGCACCAGCTTGTCCACGTTCGTGCTGTCCCCCCGCTCGGCGAGTGAGAGCGCCTCGTCGAAGCTGTTGCAGCCAGTCAGGAGGCAGCACAGGCCCAGGAATGTGCCACCTCCCAGGCTTGAAGGGGGGATGGGCGGGTGGACAGGGGGGCAGGTGACGAATAGGAGAGAAAAAGAGTCCTTTAGACAATAAGAGAGAAAAACTCATCTCATCTCACGGTCAGAAACCGCTCAGTCCTGTACAGGGTCGCGGTGAGCCGGAGCCTATCCTGGCAGACATAGGGCGCAAGGCAGGGATACACCACAATGGGACGCCAGTCCATCACCAGGCACTGCGGGCAATTTAGTCTGCGTGCAAAATTTACCTATGCAGCAGCATGTTTTTTGGACTGTGGGAGGAAACCGGAGTGCCCGGCGAAAACCCACGCGGACACGGTGAGAGAACTCGCAAACTCCACATGGAGGCACAATCTCAGTTATCCAGGGTAATGGCAAGAGAAGTTGGTCGAAAAGAAACAAACATTAACAAAGCATATGTACTTGTTGGGTTGATACTTAAAACCATATGTAAAGGAAACTACTATTTTATTTACACACACACCTATGGTGTTATTTAACTGAGGTATACATGGGTGTAGTGACAATTGAGTGTTATATATGCTGACTAACTTGAAAGTCTACTGTAGTGTAATGATGCAGGTTTTCACGGCTCGATGCATGATGATAGCTTCGAAAATCTGCTCTCTCGGGACAGCTGCGTCGATCGCTCCCCCTCTTTCCATTGCGACGTTCCGCCCCGCACGCCTGAGGATGTCCCTAACGTGCGTGGGCGAAACTTCGCGATGGAGGAGGGAGAGAGGGAGCGATCGACGCGGCTGTCCCGAGAGAGCGGCTTTTCGAAGCAATTATCAGTCTCGTGTATTAACAGGCTTAAAACGTGTGATGGACAACTTGGGAAATACCGTAGTTATTTATAAGCGCGGTTTGGTTGTTTTTGTTGGCTAGCCTTTTTTTATTCTCAACACCGCGTAACATATTTCATCATTCACGGCCCTTTGTTGATGCACTGCTGGGTTGAGACCGCGCACCAGGTGTACGTTGGCGAATACCGCGGATGATTTGCCACGGAGCTCAATTGGCCGTGAATTGATCTCGAGTCGCCGGGTACCCGAACGCGGTGCCGCTAACGGCGCTGTCAACTGATCGCCACGTGATGCATTTTAATAAAATGTCCAGCTCAACTTTCCCGTGGGCGAGCCACTATCAGACACACGTGCGGCGGCTTAGACCGGAGAGCATTGTGAAACGACAGCTCTGTTTCATCATCTTCTTGCAAAGCAAACGTAAGCTTGAATAACGACACCGTATCACGTAACTAAACATCCTTTCGGTGACTTTTATTGCCCGCTTCACTCTCGCATTGAGTCATTCTCAGCTCTTCATCTCCGAGATGGAGGACAATGCACTTATCTCTGGGACAGATCCAGCCTTGATTGACAGCCTTACATTAAAGCACTGAGGCGCCCTGGAGGAGGTTTACATCTTTGTTTGATTGCCCACCTTTCCGTGAACCATTACCCAGTTCCCTTTTAATCGCTGGGATATCTGATGCAGGCAACGAGATAAGCTAATCATACATACCCCCCCCCCCGTGTTCAATTAAGCACCGGCCTATATGGGGCAAAGGGCAAGGCAACTGGCAGCCTGGTTGGGCTTAATCCAAGGAACGCAGGTTCACTGAGCATGAACGCAGGTCACCAGCTCAAGCAAGCAAGCCAACGCGCACAGAGCAGTCGCTCGCGTCTGTAAAAAAAAGAAGACCTTTTCACCTTCGAAAAGCTGCCTCTCTTGGGACAGCCGCGTCGATCGCTCCCTCTCTCCACCTCGCGAAGTTTCACCCCGCACACGTTAAGAGGCACAGGATGCCTCGAACGTGTGAGAGGCACTGCGCCTGAGGATGCCTCGAACGCGTGCGGGGCGAAACGTCGCGAGGTGGAGAGACGGAGCGATCGGCGCGCCTGTCCCGAGAGAGAGGCAGCTTTCCGAAGCGATCGTCGCGCATCGAGCCGTGAAAACCTACATCGTCGCGCTTTTCACGCTCGCGCGCCCGGCGCACGCCGGCGCGTCTCGCGCCGGCGCGCGCTCGCCGCGTCTCCCGCGCCCACCTGGTGCCTGTGACGCGCCGGTACTCGTGCGGCGAGTGGACGGCCAGCATGCTGACGCCGGAGCCGATGTTGACGAGCAGCAGCGGGTACCGGCTGCCCAGCGTGCACGGCCTCTTGTGGCAGTGCTCCGCCTCGGTGGGTTGCTCGTAGTAGTAGCACTCGGGCCGCTCCAGGCCCAGCGACTCGACGTACATGAGGCCCTGGATCAAGCACTCCAGCTCGTCCAGCTTGTGCAGCTGCAGGTGGACCATCTGCGTAGCCGAGAGGGAGTCGCGGCCGCGCGGGTGCGGCGGCGAGCGTGTTAGCGGCCGTGCGGACCTACCGACGCATCGATTAAAAGCCGGCCTCCAAATCTTCGGAATGCACCCATCGGACTGCACGTGTGACAATTGATGATTTACGCCGCATGACAACTGCGGAAAATGCATTTGTTTAAAGTTAATATTTCAGCAAAGAGGGTGGAGAAAACTCTAAGAATGAGATGTAGAAAAAAATTAGAAATTTTAACATTCTTGAAGAAATCTACAACCATAAATCATGACACTGTATTCATGCCCTAGGGAGGATCAATCGTTAACATTCCTTGTCAGTGACCATGCTGTGCTTGCAAAGTACACGCATGTGACGAAAACGGGTGTGTTTGGAACACGGTAAGATAACTGAATTTCTAAATTGAGTGGTACATTTTCACAAGCAATACGTCTGCTGACGTTCTTAGTGAGTCAATTTCTTCCTTTAGGGTGCAATCTGGTAATTATCGCTTCTGCTTAAATCGGGGTTAAAAATCACAGTAGCGTTTTTTTAAAGATTAATTACACTTTACAGATACATCGAAGCAAGACTTGTCTTCATATTATTATTAGTAATGGCAATATATATTCATTACGAACAGGATCTCAAACTTCATCATTCCCCTGATGAAAATCCATTCCGTTCCTGAAGAAGCCACCAGCACGTGGAGCGAAACATCACACATCACGCAGTGCAACCTGAAAACATGTCGGCGTTAGAAAGACCTCTCGAATAGGAGGTTTAAAAAAAAAACTGTACGACTGGACAGGTGCGGCCGCACGCAGATTTCCTTGTGGGCGCACCTTGAGGAAGTCCTCCTCGAACTTGTGGGCGCCTCCACCAGTGGCGCACAGCGTGGTCTGCAGGCCGGAGAAGCCCTTCTCGCGGCCCATGGACAGGAAGGCGGGCACGTCGGCCGTGGGGAAGCGGATGAAGTGCATGGTGCCCGTGCGGCCGCACAGCGACAGGTCGCGCAGCTCGAGGTGCGCGTCGCGAACCCCGGCCGTGCCGTAGGCGACGCGCGACGTCAGGTATCGCCGGATGCTCTTGAGGGTCTCCACCTCCGCCTCCTCCTCCTCGGCGCTCACGTCCGTCGGCTCGAAGTACACCAGCTTAACCAGCGTGCCGCCGATGTCCAGCCCGAACCAGGGGAACGCTGCGGGCGACCGAGAGGTTAGGACATCCGGACGCAACGTGGTCTCACGCGCCGTGACCACATGAAACCACGGCGAGTTTTGTTGATAAGAGGTGGTCGGTCACGGGCAGAGGGAAGAAGGACTTCGGCTTGGGCTTTAACAGGCGCTGGTCATGGGTTTAGCGCGGGCTAATCACAACACCTGCACGTTGCTTTCTTTCCTATGATATGTTGTGCCGCTCGTGGCACAGATGCCCGAGCTTCATGGTCAACAGTTGCCACGTGTGTTTAGGTGTTATGATAGCTGGGTGCCTACTAGCGACACAGCTGACCTTCACACCACTTGATAAAAAAAAGCTTGTTTACGCACAACGCTTTGTGTGCGTTACTTTTGAAGTTGGAACACGCCGAGCTTTCAGATGCTGCTAAATGAGATTTCCTCATCACTGACTAAAGGGAATGGAATTCTAAATGAACAAAGCCCTTTTTGTTTAGATAAATAAGAGGTTTCCATGGTTTCTGAATAACACATCTCTTGCTTTGCTGCTCATCACTTGCTGGTGATACATGCATACGCTCATTGGGTATAAATTACACAAATGATCAATTACAAAGTATCAGGTAATGCTAACAAAGCAACCTGCAAACATAGTTTTTTGCGGAGTTATTTAACTTGGTGACCATAAAATAATAAAAAAATCGTACTGTGGACTCTCATTACTGCTGTTAAAACACCAAAAAGGGGGAAAAACAAAGATTACTGTTTTGGACTCATTGCTCCACAACTTGAGCTCGTGAACCTTGGACGGAAAATCTGATTGAGCAGCACCTGAGCAATTTGGCACGCCCGAAAATGCGACAGCTGTGCCTCGCTGCCTTGCATAACCGCTTACTCCTGCTTCCCTTGATGGGCTGGGGGTGGGCTGGAGGGGGTGTCCCAATGGTATACCTGAACAGCATTTTTACCAGCAGGACACAGTGATCATGGGCGGCACGGTGGCCAAGTGGGTAGCGCTGTCGCCTTGCAGCAAGAAGGCCCCGGGTTCGAATCTCGGCTCGGGTGCCTTTCTGTGGAGTTTTGCAGGTTCTCCCCGTATGCGTGTGGGTTTTCGCCGGGCACTCCGGTTTCCTCCCACAGTCCAAAAAACATGCCGCTGCACAGGTTCATTGGCTTGCAGACTAAATTGCCCGCAGTGCCCGGTGATAGACTGGCGTCCATCGTGGGTATATCCCTGCCTTGCGCCCTGTGTCTGCCGGGATAGGCTCTGGCTTGCGGACATCCTGTACAGGACTAAGCGGTTTTCTAATAATGAGATGCGGCACAGTGATCATGCATCCGTTTGACCTCATTTTTGTAATTTTTTTTGGACGAGGCTCTTCAACACTGCATTCCAGTAGTTTTGTTATTGACGGGCCTCGGCCTGCCACAATCTCAAGAAGGAAGATGTGCAGCGTCGTCACTTACTGTCCCCTCGTACGCTCACAATGCTACAGGAGTTGTGGCAGCGTGAAACTTGTTGCACGTTCGTCAGAGCGGTAGTGTGCCAAGTGGACCAACTTGCTGCACGTGGCCAATGCAGTGGTCACCATCATAATTGTCCACCATGATCGTCTGACTGCAGGATGAAGGTCATCCTCAAACCGTCGGTCATTTCTTACAGTCGTGCGATGTAACAGTTCTACCTGCCAACTGCGCGCACACCGATTATCCATCATTCCATCTCTGGCGGCGAATGTCCTCAGCAACGCTGAGCCACCCTGTCTCGCACAATGGCCATAAACCAGCGGCGAGCCGTGTTTACAAACTTCCCAGTCGAATACAAATTCTCACTCTCCGCGGAGTGTGCCGTGCGCGCTTTTGCTATATCATTCACTGGAGCGTGGGAACACTGTGGCTTGCCCAATACTGGTCAACATTGTCACAAGCCAAGCAAACTACTAAACAACCGCCAACCTCTGCCAACAAGGGGACACACGTTTTCACAGAAGTCCTGCTCTTATAGTTCACCAACGCCGTCACGAATGCAAATCCACACGCACACATATATATTTTACTCCAAAGAATGTGTGCTCCAGATTCGCGCAGATATCCTATCGGCTTGCTTGCGACGTCACCAGTCACGCATCAGCACAACCTGGCGTCTCTATCTCTGGACGGCGCGCAAGCACCAGCAACGCCGACGTAAGAGCGGTTGCTGATTAACCACGCGTGCGGCACACGTCGGCGAGGCGACAGCCTTTCGCTTGTCACCTCGGCATGAACCTTCAGCGCGGTGCCCGCTCTTTGAGACAATGGGGCACTCGGTGAGCAGGTGACGGAGCTGGCGCTCGGGTGATCCGCTCGGTCAATCTCCGGCTAAGGGCGGCGCCTATCCGTCTCCCGTTACCGGCTGTATAATAAATGCAATAAACTGTTGTTAAGTCGTGGCGTCACTTTAGCACCAAAGACACTTCCTTGAGTCGTATCTGCATTTTAGTTTAATGTTATTCCTAGAAGCTAAAGTTTAACCCCACGGCGAGAACATGGGGAACTCTTCATCGTTATTATGAAAAGCGCTTTATAAATGGAATTATTATTATAACACCCGCTTAATCCTGTACAGGGTCGCGGGGGCCAGATCCTATCCCGGCGGACAGAGGGCGCAAGGCGTGGCTATACCTAGGATGTGACGCCAGTACATCGCAGGGCACACTTTTTTGGGGCAATTTACTCAACAGGCCAGTGAACCTAGACAGCAGCGCGTATTTGAACAGTGGGGGGGAGAACCGGAGTACCCGACTAAAATCCACGTGGACAGAACACGCGAACTCCGCACAGAAAGGTACCCGAGCCGGGAATCGAACCCGAATCATTCTTGCTGTGAGGCAGCAGCGCTACTCACCGCGTCACCGAGCCGCTCATTTCTATATCTCGAAATACGTATGGCGCGTCACTATCGTGCTGGTAAACAAATCACGGCTGGCCAAACATAATTTGTCTCGTGGTCAGTATCTGAGGATGAGATTAAAAACAAACAAAAAAACTCTTCTTTTCACCAAATATCTGCAAAGTTTCACTCAGGTCACCTCGAGGTTCTGTTGAGCCGCTCAGCAGAACTGTCAACTGGAATATATGTGATGGCCTGTACAGAATGCTCAGCGAGAAACTTGGCTTTTCGCTAAATTATGACAAAACCACGACTCTGCAACGTTCACATCCGACCAGATGTCAATGTAACGGCCTGTAAGACCACAGGCACCGCCGCGTCTCCGCAGCCCGCAAGCTCCCGGACCCCGCCGGCTCACCTGGTTTTTTGGCGTCGGTGTCGTTTGCTGTCGTTATCTTCATGGCGTTGAGTTCTTCCGACCTCCAACCGGGTGCGAGGAAGGCACCCGATCCTTTGCCCGTTTCTCGACTTTTCTACCGACTTCAACACCTCCTCAATAATTGACAAAGGCCACGCTACGGAAACGATGTTTGATGATCGGTGACGGTCGTGGCGGCACGTGGGCCCTCCTCGACAGCTCTGCCACCAGGGCAGCTGTCACCCGAGTGATTGATGACGGGAGCTTGGATGGTGACGATTCAGAAACGATCCACGTCTAAGCGTTTATTCGAGCTACGTATCCTAGCGATCCTAATAATTAACTCCTCCTCCTTCAATGCAACTCCGCTGCGGGTTTCTGTGCGGTGCTCAACCTACGATAAATAATGGCACATTTGGGATTGCTGTCACAACCTTGCGGCTGGTAGTTGGTTGCTGACGGTCCTGTTCTTGAGTTCGCTGCGAGCTCGATGCCCTTCCTCTCTCGACACGAGGTCGCGCCGAACGACGAGAGGGCGACGTGGGTCTTGATTCACGTCGCGCCGCGAGGATGACGATGGTCGGTCCGGTGGCAGCGGCGAGCGGTGCCGGCGGCGGCGGTGGCGGTGGCCCCGGGGCGGTGGTGCTGATGGTGATGGTGCTGATGGTAGTGGTGATGTTGTTCTTTCAAGCGTCGTCCGCGCCCGTCTGTTCGTACGTCGATGCTGAATGTGCCCGGAGAGCCACAGTTCTGTGTCTTCTCTCTGCCCCCGCACCGCCGCCACCCCGCACTGTGCCGCGTGTGAATGTATGAACGCGCGCGCGCGCTCGCGCTTATGCGCCCGCAACGTGGGCGGTCGCTCGCGTGTTCGTGGGCCCTTGCCCGCGTGTCGGTGGACGAGGTGGAGGAGGACGAGGAGGTGGACGAGGAGGAGGACGATGAGGTGGAGGAGGATGAGGTGGATGAGGTAGAGGACGAGGTGGATGAGGAGGTGGTGGATGATGTGGACGAGGTGGAGGAGTTGAATGAGGTGGAAGAGGAGGTGGAGGTGAATGAGGTGGTGGAGGAGGTGAATGAGGAGGAGGTGAATGAGGAGGAGGAGGAGAGGAAGCGGACACCGCGACCCGCGCTGCCGCCGCGCGGCCTCTGCCACCCGGCGTCTCCGCCGCGACAGCGCCGGAGGCAGCGCCGGCGTCGCGGGCCAATCGCGCGCCGCGACCGGGCGTCTCGCGCTCGCCCCTTGGCCAATGGCGAGGAGGATCCCGAGGTCACGCGCTCCTAGCGCGAGGCTCTTTTGAATGGGCGTGGCAGAACGGCGGGGGATGGGGAGGGCGTGGGCGTGGCCACGTGCGATTGGGGGCGTGGTGGAAGGTGGGGCTTGGCGCGGTGTGGGCGTGGTTACGATTGAGCGTGGCCCGCCCCCTCCACCACACTACGCGTGGGGAGCGATGTTGGAGAGAGATGTGATAAGCCGGAGCCTATCCCGGAAACACAGGGCGCAAGGCAGGAATACACCCGACGACGGGACGCCGGTCCATCGCCAGGCATTGCGGGACAATTTTAGTCTGCGAGCCAATCAACCTATCCAGGAGCATGCTTTTGGACTGTGGGAGGAAACCGGAGTGCCCGGCGAAAGCCCACGCGGACACGGGGAGAGCATGCAAACTCCACACAGAAAGGCACCCGAGCCGAGAGACTCGAACCCGGGACCTTCTTGCTGTGAGGCGTCAGCGCTAACCACTGCGCCACCGCGCCGCCCTGACGTCAAACCTTACTGGTTAATTCAGAATGGCCGGTGCTCTAAGTACCGGCAGGAGAGGATTTTGGCTTTTTGTGGTTGCCAGGTGGGTGAGAGAGGCCCGGTTATGGGAATAGGAGTTCCCTCCAGGTCACCGGCTGAACCGAGTTTCCATTACCGAGGCACATTAGTATCACGGTGGATGCACGTGGGCTTTAAATTTTAAAACGTCAGCACTTAATGGTGCGGGCTGGTGTATGTCGAAACCTTGCAATGTTATATGACGGCAGTCTTTTATCGCCCTTTGTCAACGCACTCTGTCAGTGACGAGAATTGTTTAACATTTTTCCACACTTGTCTGTGCCAGCAAGTGAAGGGTTGGGCGCTCAGGACCAGTTGTCACTAACGTCAGTTCTGACTGGGAAACCCACGAACAACTGCGCCACTGCTCCGCCATGAAACGTTAGCGGGTAAATAACTGGTTTTGTTATCTAACTGCAGCTAGTCCCTGCAGCCACGAACCCCTTGTGCACAAAGCAGTCGTCACGAGAGGTACACCTTGTGCCCTAAGAAGCTGAAGGTATTTCAGTCGGCCCTCTAACTGGTTGGCTTTTAAGTGGGGTCATTTTTTGCTCAGCGCAGGTTTCATGTGGCTAATGTGTGGGACATTCCGTGTTTCCTTTTTTTTTGATGACCATGTGATTTCGTGCGGTGACATTGAAACTCACCTCCCATTGACTCTTTTAGCCGAAGGGGATTATAACAGTGGTAGGATGAGGTACAGTTGTACTTGTTTTTATTTTATTTGGCTGCGCTTTGTTTTGCTATTGTCATTTTGGTGACGCAGGTCACCCCCTTGCAAACAAGTCTATGCTTGTCCCACAAAAGTGCTCATGTGAGAGTAAACAAAATCAACTTTTGTTTCCAAGTAAATAATAATTAATAATAATAATTGCATTCATAGACCCCTTTTCACCCCAGGGTCACACAGCGATATGAATAACCTGCCTTTCACTATTGCAATTGGCCAAGCATCCTATTGTTACATGTAGGATTATAATGAAAGAGTCTAAAGTTTGAAAGCAGTTGCCCAGGTGAAGGGCTTGTCAGTAACAGAAACTCTACAATAATGGGGGTTGTGTTTTTGCAAAGTATATCGGTATATGGGTATCTACTGCTTTGTACATGTGGGTGCGTATGTTTATAATAATACATTGCATTTCCAGAGCGCTTTTCACCCGAGGGTCACAAAGCGCTGCACAGAGCTGTGGAGAGAACGGCGCGTCAACTACAACATCAGAGTTGATCAATTAAAGTAAAACAATGACTTTAAATCAATGAAGGACATACAATTACAAACACAATGATTGTTAAACAAATGAAGAAGTGTTGCCACTTCACAGACAAACCTGTGTGGTTTGGGGGACAGTGGGGTTCCAGGGTGGGGATCGAGGTCGGGGTTGAGGAGTTGGAGGG
>JAZEWT010000017.1:14757468-14769157 GCA_036362905.1 Mordacia mordax
TGTGCTCCGAATCAAGAGGACGCACGCACATCTATCTGCGCTTCCAAACGGCTTACACTAATTAGTAATCATACGAGTGTGGCTTTCACGTTTCCCACACATTTACGGTGCAGTGAATGAGAAAGTAGAACACAGCTCCAGTTTACACATTTCAGACATAGACGTGGGCAATCATTAGTATAATCACGAAAGTGGATTTTTACTTGTGTACAGCAGGTCGACCAATTAGGAATGTAATTAAGGGAATTTTCCCACCGTAATGCTCACGGAATGACACGGTGTTAAGATGTACACGGACAACTGGCTATTGTCCCACACTTGTGTAGTTGGTGTATTCAGTGTCGTACCTTTTCAAATGTTGATTGCTTGGCTTCCTAAATTGTAGAGCTGCCCGACTGTGGACAATGCGTGTCGCTACACCAGTGCTCGCAGGCTGTCAAGGAACAATGGTGTATTGGGAACAGGGATGTGGCCCAGTCAACATCACATGCAAATGATACAATGGAAGTTTTGGAGTCGAGCAAGTCTGTTTATTGCACCCACGTCGTAATGGAAACGGAATGACGGTCCATCCACGCCTCGGGAGAACACTAAGTGTCTCGACGCACACGATCTAAAAATAAGCACGTTTTCAGTGGCATTCGAGTTGTTGCTATTAGTAGAAGTCCAGGAACCCAGCATATACCTCGACGGAGCTGAGGTGGGGTGTATTTTTGTTTAGTGTTCCGTGGTGAAGTGTTGGGGTCATAGCAGTGGGAGCCAAGTCACTGTGCGATCGGGACACAGCGTGGGTTCACGCGTGACCACGGCAATGACCGGCGTGGTTATTTTAGTCGGCACTGACCACGTGGCGAGCGTTACGCGTGGCCAGCCCCTGGGAATGGCAGTCACGTCAACTTCCTCGTGGTACTCATCCCTTCATCACGTCTCGTGTGGGCTACTGGCTTTGCAGGTCCCCATTATTTATTTGAATAAGTGTCGCACATTGGAATAACGTCGTGTTGTCAATCTACTTCGAGATGAAGGCCCAGTCATGTACTGTCAGCCATAGGGATTGTGTGACCATACTTCACCACCTTGGTGCAAGGGGTGGTCCAGGACCGGTTTAGAAATCACTGAAACGCTCTTGCATTAAACGTTGGTGCTGCCATGGGTGTAATGATTACACACTGATAGATGTTTATTTTAACAACAGAAAGAACCCAGTGACCTTGCAAACTCTAGATGTGGGATTCCTCTAGAATAATAAACTTCCAAAAACGACCAAGGCAATCAAAAGGCAGATAAACTTGCAGCAACAATCACTGATAACATGAAACTTTAACCGTAAACATAAAAGTAATCCGCAAGATTTAGGATTGCACAAATAAGCAAACTCACAACATCAACTTGTGCAGACGCCAACTGAAATGAAATGAACATTAATACTCGAAACTGTACAGCACAATTAAATAATAAGAAACAAATGAAACGGTGCAACAATGGCATAGCAAAATAAAAAAGAAATATTTCAGCACAACAAACGGAAGGAGCATATGCAACCCTTCAAAAAGAACAATCAATTTATGCAAACGAACTTGGGCCAAAATGTTGATATTAAGTGGGATTTAAGGTAACTCAAAGATAAAATGTATTGCATTTACAGAACGCTTTTCACCCGAGGGTCACAAAGCGTTGCACTGACCTGCGGAGAGAACGGCGTCAACAACAACGACGTAAGATGGTAGTGAATGTGGCTTTAAGCTCATGGCAATGTTATTCTAACATCGAGGGGCATCAGCCACAAAAGATTTTTTCCCCAATTTAGATTTTCATCTCGGAATATTAAGCAGACAGTCGGTTTAACCTTTAAGATTAGGTTTCTTTGTATGGACAATAAAACCATCAAATATTTAGCCGACTTCTTGGGTAGAATGTCATATATGAATAGGGACCAGTGAATATTTTGTACGATTGGTAGGAAATTAATCCTGAGCCAATGTACTAATCACATCGGTGGATTCTGGAGGGGACATCCAAAGCAAATCTAAGAGCAAAATAATATAATGAGTTAAGTTTATTTTAAATAATACTGAATGTCACTTTATAGACAGTGTCGCAATAATCAAGCAATAGTAGAATAGTCGCCTTTATCAAGCCTAAGCCGAACTTGTTTGGGAAGAGTTGTTTATGTCTGTCGACAAAGACTTTAGATTTTTATGTAATTAACAGAACAGGTTTTTACCATTTCTGGCAATTATGGAGGTGTTAAGATCTTAAAACACCAAAATAGACACATTTGACAATGTTCTTGGCAATACAATGTAAGGTCTGAATTTGAATTTTGAGTGTAATGTGAGGCGGCGCGGTGTCCCAGTGGTTAGCGCTGACGCTTCACAGCAAGAAGGTCCCGGGTTCGAATCTCTCGGCTCGGGTGCCTTTCTGTGTGGAGTTTGCATGCTCTCCCCGTGTCCCCTTGGGTTTTCGCCGGGTACTCCGGTTTCCTTCCACAGTCCAAAAGCATGCTCCTGGATAGGTTGTGCTCGCAGACTAAAATTGTCCCGCAATGCCCGGCGATGGACTGGCGTCCCGTCGTCGGGTGTATTCCTGCCTTGCGCCCTGTGTTTCCGGGATAGGCTCCGGCTTCACCGTGACCCTATATAGGATTAAGCGGTTTCAGATAATGAGATGAGAAGATACGTGTTACAGGTTTAAAAATTAGATGGGCCGCTTCAACTCGAGCAAAAGGTTATGAGCCCCAGCCGAGGAAGTGGACTTTAATGAGGCCAACTGACTCAGGACATCCAGACGTCTGATTAGCTCAAAGTTAAATTATCTCTCATCTCATTGTCAGAAATCGCTTAGTCCTGTACAGGGTCGCGGTGAGCCGGAGCCTATCCCGGCAGACACAGTGCGCAATGCAGGGATATACCCACAATTGGACGCCAGTCCATCACCGGGCACCGCGGGCAATTTAGTCTGCAAGCCAATTAACCTATACAACAGCATGTTTCTTGGACTGTGGGAGGAATCCGGAGTGCCCGGCGAAAACCAACGCGGACACGGGGAGAGAACTCGCAAACTCCACACAGAAAGGCACCCGAGCCGAGATTCGAACCCGGGCGCTTCTTGCTGTGAGGAGGCGACAGCGCCACCTACTGGGGCCACCGCGCCGCTCAAGTTAAATTATTCCTGTGAAAAATTGGCTTCGTTACAGAAAGACTTTTCACTTGTCTGAGATGATGTATTTGATGGGCTTAATGTACACTATCATCCAGAGTTGTCCAGAGTCGATGTCCCGGTGCAATAGTTGAAATCATTATTCTATAAATGCAATTGTAATTATTATTAAGTTACTTAATAATTAAGTTACTTAATAATAATTACTATTGCATAAGAACCCCTTCCCATCCTGCCCATCCACACGCACCTCTGAGTTCCCAGCCACACGTGGTCGGCTGGCAGTCCACGGGACCAATCGGCAGCCAGCTGCTCTTAAGGATGCGAAACTGCTCGTTCTTTATTGAAAATATTGTAAGCATATTTTGTTAGGGTCATGAAGATAAATTAACAATTGAATGACTTCTTTGTTATAAAAAAAAATCTGTGTTTTTTTAAAAAAGATAATTGTTTAAAAAAAGTAGCTTTAAATGTATTTGTTAATGTCATAGTTAGTTTGTAAAGGCTGCCTCTTTAAGAGGCCTAGCGTTTGAGTCTGAGTCGCTACGAGCGCGGTGTTGGTTTTGTTTGTCCCTCAGCAATCCACAAATAACAGACGTATTCGTACACGGTACGACTGTCTAATCGCTTTAATCGTCATTGTTACTGGTATTAACGAGACACTTTCACAGGTGAGTCACTCATAACATTTGCCTACCGCGCTGAGCCTTATTGCATGGCGATAGTACAGTATCTCGCTGTACTGTACATGCTATATATGTTTACACGAAATAATTGTGTGACTTTTTCGGGAACATTTTTAAACGTAACGTTTTAGTGATACAAATGTGTTCTTTCTTTGCTCTTACGTTGGTTTGGTCATTGCGCTGCTGCGTATTAGTAAATCTACCACATTTGACTGCGATTGTGTTGCATATACGACAGTTTAACTAATTTTATTTTAATTTCTTTCGTATTTAACCTTGCACGAGCAATTATTTATCCTTGTGTGCTCTCCGTTGACACTAAAGCCGAGAATTTAAAGTTTGCAGGTTAAAATGCTCAGCAGCGGTCCATGCAGTGTGAACTCATTGTGATTAAACGAATCGTTGTACAGTATTATGTATTGTACTGTATCCGTTTCAAAATACATTATTGCTTACAATCAAAATGAGGGCAAATTTTAGCAACAATTATCGGCGTGTTGCCTACAAAATGATGTGCGTCTGTTTTTAGATACATTAAATGTTTACGTTATTTAACGTGCTACTTATACTTTTACCAAACATTAGGTATTATAAATAAATATTACGATTTCATGGCGTCGGGTTTTGCCGGGTCCTCCGGTTTATTCTCACCGTCCAAAGACATTCTACTGCATAGGTTAATTGCCCTGCTGCGTAAATTGCCCTCAATGCCCTGCGATGTACTGGCGTCACATCATAGGTATAGCCCCGCCTTGTGCCCTCTGTCTGCCGGGATAGGCTCCGCCCCCCCCCCCGCGACCCTGTACAGGATAAAGCGGCTATTAATAATCACGATGAATGGCTGTTATTCCACAGGACGGTGCATTGGTGTAAATTAATTGGACAGGTAAAGATTGACAGAAGGTGTGTATGTATTTGCATTGTGCACATACAAATGTTACTATCCCGCATTGACTAGTGTGGTGAAGTATGGTCAAATAACTCCCATGGCAGGCACGGTGTGGGTAGGCCTTTATACAGCAGTGGATTTAACAACGCTAAGTGCCCTCTGTTAATACCGTCAATGTTTGTTCAGCCTGCACAGCAGTTTTGGTAATGCATACAAAACTTGATCCATTACTTATCTGCGACATTGCCTCTCTTTACGTGTATCCATTTGTGAGACCAGTGGGCGGCAGGTAAAGCTGCGACTCTACATTGCAACCCATGCAAGATTCAATGGAATTGGCAGAGGCACTATGCACCGTGTTGGACAAAGTGAGGGCAGCAACTGCCCGCCGGCCACCAGTAAGTTACCCCTCATGTCTAGCCACGTGCGGCCTCTTCTTTGTCTGGCACCAATTGGCCAGTTGCCCCAATTGGCCAATTTCCGAGGTTGTCTCCTGCGTGGTCAGCACTAGTGACCTGCGTTGCAGCGGTGTTTTTGTCATGATTCTGTTAAATATTGCTTGTTTGTATCGGCGATGCTAAAGCTAGCTAAATGCGAATTTTGACTTTTGATATATCACTGGTGTACACTCTTCGAGTTAGTATGACAATACTATGTGTCTGAATACCTGTTAATGTTATGCACATTACCCCATCACACCTCCCTATGCGTCCAAAATGCTTTTGTTCCTGTCTATCTTGTCTCTCTATTATGGTGTACGTTCTAGATTTTACACAAATCTTTGAGATATATCTGTCCCACTTCTCACATGCACCCATTCAATTTAGGGAAAAGTACTTTAACTTAGTCTATTTTTTGTGACTGCAGTGCGCACTCAATTGCTTCAGTGACTTAATTGAACACAGATGAGCGAGTAGACTTTTGCTACTCTTTTTGACTAAAGTGTTCATTATTTCCCCACTCAGTCAAGTGTATAGTGTGACAAGAATGCAATCCCTTGTAAATTGATGGTAATTTTTTTGCGCAGTCAGCAGCGTTTCATTGACGCGTGCTCTTGTGCAAAACCCCAGTTGCCACATCCATGACTTTATGGTCAGGTTTTTAACTCACGATATTTGTTGCATATGTCACTGTTGCCACATGAACTCTGCTGTCTGATGACAACGGTGTGAAAAGCTTTTTAGATCATAACTGGAGGTTTTTTGTAGTCTGGTGAGTTGATTGAGAGTCTGAGAGTCCTACAGAAATATGAAATGTTTGTTATAGTTGAAGAATTCCAAACGCATTGCTGTTTAAACATCGATTGCCAGTTTAGAATGGTGTATATTTGGGCGTAAAATGATGCGTCAATAAATTGATATTGATTTGTAAGGCTACATGCAGTGAATCTCTGCGTGATGATCACTGTTTTCTACTCGTGCGGTTCTATATTAACCATATACCTATGTCGCATTTACGCTCATGGAACAAAGCTTTACAGACTGGTCAGAAAAAAACAAGGAATTATGGAAACAAGGGAGTAAAAATTAGACAATTTTTTTTTTTGCATCGGCTTGCTCAGCTAAAGCACGACGACAGTTCGTTGAGTCACCAGGATCATGGATCATTACACTCCTAGTACACCTATTCCCAGGCACCGGACCACCCCCAGGGAACCTTAACACAGCTTCCTTCTTAACTCTCTTTGTGAACCCGACAGCATGTCCCAGATATTCTGCCATGCCTGGTTGCGGTGAGCAAGACCAAGCCAGTGGCCATGGTGCTCGAGGCCTACAAGCACGGGCAGCGTCACTTTGGTGAAAATTACGTACGTGCACCCGTGTGACCTTGCACGCTCGCACCACTGCCTCCCAGAGCTATCTGCAACTGCGTCATGTAATTCGATATAACGCTGTGTCGACATCGCGCTGTCTGCACTTAATGAGAGTCGTGCTGGTGGTCAGTGGGGCATTGAACTGCAGTGGTTATGAAATATTGAAGTCACAGCTGTTATCCATCTCGCAGGTTCAGGAATTGGTAGAAAAGGCATCAGATCCTCAGGTATTGTATGCGCATGCATGCTCGTGTGTGTGTGTGTGTGTGTGCGCGCACGATGTACAAAATAACGCTATTTATTAATGCCCATTAGAGTGTGCCTATGAGGTTAACAAGCATTTCTCTCTCTCTCTCTCTCTCGCAGATTCGTTCGCAGTGCCCTGAAATAAAGTGGCATTTTATCGGCCACCTACAGAAAGGAAATGTCAACAAGCTCGTGAGTAAGTGTCCTATTGCCTTCAGATCATTCTCCTGCAGAGAAATGTTCAAACACTGAACTGTTAAGTTAGAGCATATCAGATTATTTCGTGTTGTTGTTTCAGTCACTTTAAAAAAAATGTAGATACACCCTTTTAATTAATCCATAAATGGATAAAGACTTTGCCACACTATGTGGATTCCGGGGGTTATTTGACCATATTTTTAACCACACTACTTAGTGCAGGTTGAAGGCAGGGAGCATAGATGTGGGAACAAAGTATAATATATTTAGCTGCAACACCTCTGTTGCCCACAACCTAGCTTCACAGCCCAATGGAAAGCTGTGCATGGTCGTAATCCATCAAAGCACTATCCATTTAACAAACTCTGGCACTGAGAACTGATGGGCACATTCGGGGTGATTTGGTAATTGTGCATCTAAAATGTATGCACTTATATTCAGGGTTACGGTTGGACAATGCATTAATTGATATATTGGTCAATATATCAATATATACTGCTATATTGGGTGGCACGATGGCCCAGTGGTTAGCACTGTTGCCTCATAGCATGAAAGTCCCGGGTTCAAATCTCGGCTCGGGTGTCTTTCTGTGTGGAGTTTGCATGTTCTCCCTGTGTCTGCGTGGGTTTTCGCCGGGCACCCCTTTTTTGTCCCACAGTCCAAAAAACATGCTGCTGCATAGGTTAATTGTCTTGCAGACTAAATTGCCCGCAGTGCCCGGTGATGGACTGGCATCCCATCGTGGGTGTATCCCTGCCTTGCGTCCTGTGTCTGCTGGGATAGTCTCCGGCTCACCGCCACCCTGTACAGGACTAAGTGGTTTCTGACGATGAGATGAGATGAGATATATTGGCCATAACCTGTGATTTATGCATTTGCTTTAATGCAGCTACACCAAACCTGTACGTGGTGGAGACTGTCGACTCTATTAAGCTGGCCGAACGGGTCAATGCCTCCTGGCAGAAGAAGAGCGCGGAAAAGTTAAAGGTCATGATACAGATAAATACAAGCAGTGAAGACAGTACGTAAGCTTCGATTACGCTTCTGAACTCGAGTTGCTGTTATGTGTTCTGCAGATCACATTATTGAAATCTGCAGGATTTCATTAATAGCATTTATACTTGATAGTAGGGCGGCACGGTGGCCCAGTGGTTAGCGCTGTCGCCTCACAGCAAGAAGGTCCCGGGTTCGACTCTCTCGGGTCGGGTGCCTTTCTGTGTGGAGTTTGCATGCTCTCCCCGTGTCCGCGTGGGTTTTCGCCGGGCACTCCGGTTTCCTCCCACAGTCCAAAAGCATGCTGCTGCATAGGTTTATTGGCTCGCAGGCTAAATTGCCCCGCAGTGCCCGGCGATGGACTGGCGTCCCATCGTCGGTATATCCTTGCCTTGCGCCCTGTGTCTGCCGGGATAGGCTCCGGCTCACCGCGACCCTGTATAGGACTAAGCGGTTTCAGACAATGAGATGAGATGAGATGCTTGATAGTAGATGAGCATTTCTTAAATCCTCCGTGTTGCCTTATGTTGTTGGTGTGGTCTACTGATGATAGATCTATAATTATAGGGACCTCGTATTCATTGTTCAATCGGCTGGAGTGGGATATGTCACTACGCCGCCGAGGACACTCACCATGGAGATGGAGCAATGAAATCAGCTCGTGTTGAGAGGGTATATGGATGGATTGGTGCATTGCAAGACCACCAGAGATAACGATGTGGGGAGGCTTTCATCCAGCAGTGTATAGATCGTGACTGGTGGTCTTGATTATTGCATGTAAAAGACATGGTTACACGCCTGTTTTTGTAGTGGTATTTTTGCACAACAGCTTTCTCCCAAGTAGGTTTTTGTTACTGTATGGAGCTCTCAGATGACTACTCAGGCTGGGCTGCATGTTCTTGGGCGTGATGCCCAATGTTCATTCCCACGGGCTGGGCATTCTGATCACATCTCTGGAGCGTTTTCCCATTTTATGCCGTTACCTTTAAGGCAAACACGGCCTGCCACCCAAAGACACTGTGGAGACCGTGAAGCATGTCTTGGAAAAGTGCACTGGGCTGGAGTTCTTCGGCTTGATGACAATTGGAATGTATGGACATGACCTGACCCTGGGTCCCAACCCAGACTTTCAGGTAACATCTGTGGGCCGAGCTGTAAATATCTCCTCGCATCTCATTGTCAGAAACCGATTTGTCCTGTACAGGGTTGCGGTGAGCCGGAGCCTATCCCGGGAGACACAGGGCGCAAGGCAGGGATATGCTCACGATGGGACGCCAGTCCATCACCGGCCACTGTGGGCAATTTAGTCTGCAAGCCAATTAACCTATGCAGCAGCATGTTTTTTGGACTGTGGGAGGAAACCGGAGTGCCCGGCGAAAACCCACGCGGACACGGGGAGAACATGCAAACTCCACACAGAAAGGCACCCGAGCCAAGATTCAAACCTGGGACTTTCTTGCTGTGAGGCGGCAGTGCTACCCACTGGGCCACTGTGCCGCCCTTCTGTAAATATATTGCCTTTATGCAAAAGTTCAACAGTGGATTGAAGATGAGCTGAATTGTTTTTCATAAAGTTAGTTGAGTAATTAAACAAGAGGATTGCAAGCATGCCATTAATACTGATGCCTGTCTGTGTGTGCGCATCTGTGTTTGGAACAGAAACTGTTGGCTTGCCGAGTTGATGTGTGTGAGAAGTTAGGCTTGAAGCCCGAGACCATGCAAATGAGCATGGGCATGTCAGGAGACTTTGAACATGCGGTAAGAGTGTACCTGGCAAAGCCATGTAAAATTCTCACCTCACCTCATCTCATTTCCAGAAGCGCTTAGCCCTGTACAGGGTCGCGGTGAGCCGGAGCCTATCCCGGCAGACACAGAGCGCAAGGCAGGGATATACCCGCGATGGGACGCCAGTCTATCACCGTGCACTGCGGCCAATTTAGTCTGCAAACCAATTAACATATGCAGCAGCGTGTTTTTTGGACTGTGGAAGGAAACCAGAGTGCTCGGTGAAAACCCACGCGGGACACGGGGAGAGAACATGCAAACTCCCCACAGAAAGGCACCCGAGCCGAGATTCGAACTCGGGACCTTCTTTCTGTGAGGCGACAGCGCTACCCACTGGGTCACCGTGCCGCCCGCCATGTAAAATAGTTTTTTATTTAATGTTAGCACATGCCCTTTGTTACTCACAAACACATTGTGCACAGACAAACTGTAACAAGGTTGAGTACACATTTTCAAAATGATACTGCAGGGTCTGGCATGTTTTGACAGGACAAAGGTGAACTCTCGTTTTTGGCAGATTGAAGTCGGAGCCACGAGTGTCCGCGTTGGCAGCACGATATTTGGAGAGCGGGACTATGGAATCAAGGGGGTGAACAAAGGTAGCGACGGAGAGGACGAGAGAGGTTCTGCCGGAAGATAAAGCCGAACGCGTGTTGTGCCATTCGCTGGTTGTGGAACCTTGCAGTTTCAGAACAGTGCTGGACTTCAGTGCTTGCTTACCGCTGATCTTGGGCGCTTTAAAGATGCGTAACAATCGTACGATCCTTAATCTGAAATGTCGCTGGCTTTGAAGCGTTTGCACTTGGGCATGATGATGTTGCTTTTGCTAGAAGTTTGAATACTGTGTGCAGGCTGACGACCGGTATTACGAAACACTCATTTATGTTAAATTTCACATATTATAATCTACGTTATGATTAATAATATGATGTTAAATAGTATGTTCATAAATCCATTTATAGTAAGTTTAGAGTGACCACTTCATCATATGGATCGTATATTTAAATTTACAGAGTGAATTTATGAACATGTCTTTTTTTGTGTGTAAATTGTGCACATTGTTAAACACTACTCCAGTGCGTTTATAAATGTCATCTTTATTGTTTAATGTCTCCGTGAATGGGGGCATCACAGGATCCATCACTCGAGTTTCCAGTTGCCATGCAGCGAATCTCGACATTTTGAAAGCTTTTATCAACTAAATTTGAAAGATTTTGTCAACTAAATTTGATTTACTTTACTCTCACATCTAACACCGAAAGGCTTGTTTTCTTCAATAAAGTTTTATGCTTTACCAAGATAATTGTTGCTTTTTCAGTTGTTAAAGTGCACACGATTGATGATTTTATATGCTATCAACTATACATTCTTATCGACCAATGGAGGATTATACATTGATATGTTAGTGTTAGGGCGGCACGGTGGCCCAGTGGGTGGCGCTGTCGCCTCACAGCAAGAAGGTCCCGGGTTCGAACCTCGGCTCGGGTGCGTTTCTGTGTCGAGTTTGCATGTTCTCTCCCCGTGTCCCGCGTGGGTTTTCGCAGGGCACTCCGGTTTCCACCCACAGTCCAAAAAACATGCTGCTGCATCGGTTAATTGGCTTGCAGACTAAATTGCCCGCAGTGCCCGGTGATGGACTGGCGTCCCATCGTGGGTATATCCCTGCCATTGCGCCCTGTGTCTGCCGGAATAGGCTCCGGCTCCCTGCGACCCAGTACAGGACTAAGCGGTTTCTAACAGCGAGATGAGAGATGAGATGTTAGTGTTAATCTCATCCGCGAGATAAGCACACATGATTGCACGCGCATTTTTAATTTTAAAACATTAATGGATTATCATCTCATCTCATCTCATTATCTGAAACCGCTTAATCCTATACAGGGTCACGGTGAAGCTGGAGCCTATCCCGGAAACATAGGG
>JAZEWT010000017.1:14773406-14789465 GCA_036362905.1 Mordacia mordax
AATTACACACCTAACAGTACCTAACTTACACAACACGCAGTGAATTGATGATTTGAATCTATATTCCTTCCGGTTACGTGTAATTTGAATGCACTGTGTTCACCTCTTTAAAAATTCACTGCTGTATTCGGACTTCCCGAGGCTATGTATGCCATGTTATGTTTAGATGTTTATTGTTACAGCAGAAAGTACTCCGTGAACTTGCACTCTCTAGATGTGGGATTCATGCGATATATTAGGGCCCAGGTGTTGCTGTTTACACACCACACAAGACTCTGTTAACCCAGGGGAGGCCCAGATCAGGTTGAAAGATTCTAATTGTATTATCTCATTGCATCTTATTGTCAGAAACCGCTTAGTCCTGTGCAGGGTCGTGGTGAGCTGGAGCCTATCCCGGCAGACACAGGGCGCAAGGCAGGGATATACCCACGATGGGACGCCAGTCCATCACCGGGCACTGCGGGCAATTTAGTCTGCACGCCAATTAACCTATGCAGCAGCATGTTTTTTGGACTGTGGGAGGAAACCGGAGTGCCCGGCGAAAACCCACGCGGACACGGGGAGAATATGCAAACTCCACACAGACAGGCACCCCAGCCGAGATTCGAACCCGCGCCCTTCTTGCTGTGAGGCGACAGCGCTACCCACCGGGCCACCGTGCCACCGTGCCACCCCAATTGCACTATATAAACCATAGAGAGAAACCCTGGTCACAGGGTTTGCAACATAGCGCGCAAAACTGCTGCAATGCCGCAGCCCACAACCAGCACTGGGCGACAAAGTCCATACCTTAACTTGGGCCATTTGTACATCTTGTTTGCCATTGTGAAACCGCCGATTTCCAGCTGCTGCACGTGCATGGCGAACAGGTGAGGGCAAGGGATGGTCGGCTTGGGCTGGCTGGTATCTGCCTCGAGTAAGCACTCACTGTCGCTCTTCAGGAAGACCTGGGTGAGGGCATAGTGAATAACGGAAAGGTCAGTGGGAGGATGAGCAACGGGATGGTGGCCAGGGTGGTTAAATGGTAACTGGTAAACCTTTTTAGATTCAATTACTGACTCTGAAAGTTCGGAACCGATAGTTGTTTCCAGTGGGATTTTAGTAGGAAGAGGTGGGAGGAACCATACTTTACCCCGCCAATGCGTGACCTGCTGATCAAATAACTTGTACCCATTTATACGGCTGGACGGAAAGGATATAATAAAACTACCCCAACGGCTTCACGGGAAGGTGGAAATGAACCAATGACATTTGTTGGAAGTCCAGCATGCTCACCATTATACATCATAGCCATTCCCTTAGTTTCTTATTCTTAAATATTTTGTTAATTGTCAAGACATTTAGATATGCGTGGCAAACCGTTTACGCTGTTTTAGCCAATTTTTTTTTCTCATTTAGCTTTGGGTTATGCAAAATACATATTTGAGAGGCCTAGTAATAACGACCCATTGTCAGGGTTTCAGTGATAGCAGGGCGAGATCAACAAACATCTGTACACCGTAACCCTGCGACATTTCACCGCTGTTGCTGACGTGCCATTCTTCATCGCTCTGTGCAGTGCATTGTGACCCTCGGGTGAAAAGCGCTCTATAAATGCAATTTTTTTAAATTATTAATTACTATTAGAGAGGCCAGAACAATGTGGCATTTGCAATAATAGCAACTCACTCGGTAAGGAACCAATTGTTTATCAAATATAATTTGGAAAAAAAAAAAGCAATGATGTGCCATGCCATGTAGATCTCTCGCAGAACAGTGCAGCGACCCCCCCCCCTCCCCGTGTTAAAGAGCTGCCCATGGAAGTGGATAATACAGAGCTACCTCTGAGATCTTTTCACACGACCTCTGTTCTGCAAAGTAGGGGCAACATTCTCCTGCTCACTTGCAGTGTAAGAATTGTGTGAATGTAACGGCTGGGAATGCTGCACCTTTACTGCCACCAGCTCCTCCATGATAGCCATTGCCTTGGAAGGAAGACTCCTCCATACCTGCGACAGACACATGACATACCGAGTGCATTAACTGGGTATTAAAAACGCTGCGGCATTGTTTGTAAATGTAGGCCGATATGTAGTTGTTGTTGGTGGTGGTAATTGTGTCAGAATGGGGCTGAATGTCCCTAGAAAGATCACTTTATAAAAAAACGCAAGTTAATATTTAACCGTATAAACGATAACACATATTTGTAGTACTTGCGACAGACAAAATTAAACTCCTTCAGCTATCGTCAATCCACCAACCTGTTTACATTGTCAGTGCATGTGCCCAGCATGAGCGAGTGCCGGAGAGTGGGAGGCTCACTGGTAACTGTCTGACGGTGAAGTTCTCCAACCCGCTCAGGATCTGCATGCTGGACGCAAAGTTGCGCAGGCTGCTGCAGGTCTTAGCCACGTACAGGAATTTGGAGAGAACAGCCAGCTGTGTCTGCAAGAGGCAACGATTCCGGGCAAAAAATCACGGTCCTCTCTTAAAAATGAGCGACAAATCCCCCTTTCCCAAGTTTCATCACGACTGCGCCGTCGGCGTCACATGACGAGATGACGTAATAATAATAATAATGATGATTGCACTTCTACAGCGCTTTTCACCCGAAGGTCACAAAGCGCTGCACAGAGCTGCGGAGAGAACGGTTCGTCAGCGACAAGAACATAAGAACAGAACATTTGCCAAGTACTACCAACAAGCGAGCGGCTGCTTTTTACAAATCAAGGAGTCTGTGCTGAGTGCGCTGAACCGTGAGTCAACAGTGGACTTCTCCGCAGACACCGAGTGCTCAGTGTTATACTGGCGCAGGCCCAGTTGGTGTGACATCAATTCCCAGATTTTCTCAAGAGCCGCTCTTTTGGGATAGCCGTAGCCAGCGTTCCTCTCTCCGTTGCCCCCTGTCATCTCCCACGTTGAAGGCATCATCAGGCTCTGATGCCCAAAAGCTATTCTTACACAACGAGCGGTGAGAACCCACACGGCCACAAATCAACGAAGATCTCTCACATGGCGTCGCAAGCCGTCACGTCAGAGACGGGCCCGCAGAAGTAGATATCTCAGAACTCCCTCCGATTTCCACTCAAGTAATCTCTGGTGCTCACAGTAGAAGGCAGCAGTTTCTCACCCGCTGATGCCGCTGACGGTAACAACTGAATCTGGAACAGCCTTCCCCTGCACCTTCGACAGAGCACCACAACCCCTACAATCAACCACTAAAACAGCACCTCCATTCATTAGGCTTTCTCACACTGAGCTTGGCTCGGCACCTCAGTGTCTCTGTCTCCTCCTTGACTAGGCACGGAATTTGCGCGCGTTATAAAATGTATTATCATCTCGTCTCATCTCATTGTCAGAAACCGCTTAGTCCTGCCAGGGTCGCGGTGAGTCGGAGCCTATCCCGGCAGACACAGGGCGCAAGGCAGGGATATACCCACGATGGGACGCCATTCCATCACCGGGCACTGCGGGCAATTTAGTCTGCAAGCCAATTAATCTATGCAGCAGCATGTTTTATGGACTGTGGGAGGAAATCGGAGTGCCCGGCGAAAACCCACGCGGACACGTGGAGAGAACATGCAAACTGCACACAGACAGGCACCCGAGTCGAGATTCGAACCCGGGTCCTTCTTGCTGTGAGGCGACAGCGCTACCCACTGGGCCCCCGTGCTGCCCAATTCTATTATTATTATTATAAACAGCGAGGCCACCACCACACTGCCCGCCTTCCCCATTGTCCACGGAAACAATGCGCAGCGCTTCACTGGATCTGAACGAAAGCACAGAGGGTGTGGACACCTAATGAACAAGTGGAAGAGCAAAGTCTCCACTCTGTGGGCTATGAACTCCAACTCACGGTCCACTTCTCACTGCCCCATATGTAAATCTGTAAACAATGCACACTCAATTTATGACATCTGCGACAAAGCAAGCGATTGGCTAATTTACTTACAATTAAAGTTCTAATTGTTTCTCTTCATTGGCCACAGGTAACCATCAGATAGATAAACTTTATTGTCATTCCATCCGTATACAATCACAGTACACAGAGGAAAGAAATTATGTTTCTCATGGTCCCGGTGCAAAAACAAAACAAGACAAATCTGTAGTGCGTTGGGACCCACCTTGATGGAGTCGCAGCTCAGGATCTCCGCGGACACCCAGGTGCTGATGTTGGCCGAGTGGTCCAGGAACTTCCACAGGGTTCCCCGGGGCTTGCAGTCGGGCACAAACAGGCTGACTCCCTCCGGTGAGCAGATGGTCAGTCTAGCAATGCAAAATACACACACACACACACGAAGTTAATGGTGTGGCGGGTTGGCCAATAGGTAATGAATGCTCTTGTCTCACAGCAAGAAGGTCGTGGGTTCCATTCCCAATTCGGGTGACCAAACGTCTGAATGCAAACAAAATTATCTGCATGTTTGTCAATTGGGATAACGCTTAGAAACCCAACTGAAAAAGAGCTGAAAGCTCAGTAAGACCTTGCTGGGTAAACAAGTGTAAATAACACACATTGCGATGCTTGCTAGGTTGCAATTATTTTGCGAGACTGAATTTAGCCAGCGGTCCCGAGTCAGAAACGGAAAGTCCGCATTTTCATGATGCTGACCATGCGGTCCATAAACTCACACTGTGTACTTGCCAGAAGATGGTGTTTATTTTGTTCATCCCTGGAAGGACGAAGGTGTTTAGCTGAGTTGACACTTGACCTATATTTTCAGCTCGTGACCTTCCAACTGCGTTTTACGCACTATGACTAAGTACCAGCCCAGCGGGCAACGTTAATCATCGTTAATACACGGCTCTGATGGCACTTAGCTCATACGCGTAACCACCCTGCAGTACAGCACGTGTGGTTTCAGCGCACGTGTTTGCTACAACGGAGATCGCCATGGTACTGTTAATTTCAGGATGAAAAAAAACAGGACCGAACAGCAACCCCCAAACGGGACCACCAAGAGTGTGGGGCTGCTGGTGTTGAAGGTTTCTGTGAGCATAACCTACATGATGAGTAACCATGTTTTCCCCCGTGCAGCTCCCACACTGTGGATTTCACTTCCAGCGAGTCGATCAGCTCATTCAAACATTGCCTGAAGACATATCTGCCCTTAAAAGCGTACGGACGTTTTTTTTGAGTTGGGAATTCTTGGGATTTCATCGTTTACCAGCCTATGTTTTTGTTTTTTGTTTCTCAATCTTAGTTTTGTAGAGCACTTTATGACCTTTGGGTGGAAGTTTCTTTAAAAATATAAATTATAATCACTATAATGGGCCTGAACAGGAAGAAACTGTGCAGTGACAGTGTGTTGTATCCACTAGCCGTGCAGACTTCACAACTCCACCATCACCCAAGGTGAGATGAAACAGCAGAATTTGATGAAATAATACATGTTGTATTGTGTACTCTACCAATCAGTGTTTAACTTGAACGTACTTGTCAAGTTTGTCCTGCATAGGTTGTACAATTAGATCAAAGCCAATATATGCGTATAGTCCTTTTGCCAATGCACGGCTAGATGAAGGAGTTCCAAACCGTGGTGTCGTGGGAGTCATTTCGCCACAATCCACGCTGTTTGCAATACAGACTTGGGAGCCTAACTCAGTCTTGTACTTCCCTCTGCTGCCCAGAACATAGCATTACATTGTGGTTAGCTGTGGGGCAATGTTGTGCAAGCTATGTCCGAACCTGCTTAGCTGTCGAATTCTGACGAGATTGGACACGTTCATGACATTTGTTGATTTGTTTAACCTATGACTCTCACGCTCTCTGATTATCATTTTACGCACACGGTTTTAATGGTTTCGTTGTTATGATTATTCATCCTGGAGTGTCTCACCGAGTCTCAAGATGGTAGCACCCTACCAAGTTTTTGTTTGCTGCAGGTGGCAATGTTGCCAGTGTGTAATCCCAAACGATTTTTTTTCGTATTTTTTTTTCAGCATTAGGATATTTGACCAACACCATTTACATTGTGCATGCTCAGCTACGGAAGGAAAGCGGGAAACGTCAGAAGAAAGCGATGCGAGGATAGGCGGAGAATATATAAACGCCGCAAAGACAGGCGCTCATGTTGGCATGCGAACCCGGGCCTATGTTGCTGCGAGGCACGGGTGTTAACCGGTGAACCACCTCACCAGTATTACCCCTGAACCACCGACTTTATGGTGAGCAAAACGATCAAGTTTCTTTTGTGATCGATGATTTGGAGAATCTGCACCCACCTGTTGATTCCGGGCTGCAGATTCTCTCTGATGCCCTGTGCTCGTGTGTTCATGAAGTGCACGGGGAGGCAGGACTTAAACTTCACCTGGCACAGGGTAGGCATCATCAACAGAAAGGTTTTAGTTGTCAGCAAGTACCTCAGCACGTAGTAATGCGAAAACGACTCCAACCGGCTGCTTTTAAAGAGCCAGATGTTTTTGTTGCGTGCTATAGCAATTGCTCTCTCGGGACAGCCGCGTCGATCGCTTCCCCTCTCTTCACCTCGCGACGTTTCGCCTCACACGTTAGAGGCATCATCTGGCGCACGTTATAGAACGCCTCTCTAACGTGCGAGGCGAGACGTCGCGATGGAGAGAGAGGGAGAGCGATCGACGCGGCTGTCCCGCGAGAGCAGCTTTTCGAAGCAACCATATGCATCGAGCCGTGAAAACCTACATCATTACATGACTGTAGCAACTGTAAAGTTTGGAGTCCTTGAGAAAGCGGAAGTCGGCCAAACTCTTATTCGTCAAAGCCACAATCATGGTATTGCACTGGGTCACCTGCTTGTGTTATCTTTCTGCAAAAGCTTCACTTCTGTGGCTTTTCTCCGGTCACGTCTGCTGTCCTCAATCTCGTTCCACCCCATCCTCCCATCTCACCCTCAGCCTCCCTCTGCTCGTTCTGCCCAGCACTGTGACCTGCCGATCAAGTGTGGTGAACCCATTTCTGTTGCTGTGTGGACAGAGGTCACGGTGGTGGCGATTTAAGAAACTTGCACTGTTGTTCCAACTGTCTGACTGGGAGATGGCAAGGAATCAGTGACCTCTGTTTTGCAAGTCCACTGTGCAAACCGCTTACACCACAGCAGCTCCCTTCATTTATCAATTGCAATGGTAGAGCTGTTATATTTATTACGAGACATTTCTATGCATGCGGAAAACTGGGAACTATTTACCGTTTTTTACCTGCAGTTATTGGTAATGCAAAAACGATTTAACAAATGCAATTATTATTATTACACGCTAACCATTAAACCATTTCCCAATATATGTATTGTTGACACTGATGATTCTGCATTTTAGAATTGTAGCTGAAAGTGGGATCTTATTTTGCATGTTCTTCTGCAGCGATGTGTGCATTTAAAACCTTCTCCTCCCCCCCAAAACATGTTATTGTTGCCGATTTCCGTTCTAATGTTGTTGTTGATGTGCAGTTCTTTCCGCAGCTCTGTGCAACGCGCTCTATGAACGCAATTATTATTATTAATTATGATCACTCTCAATACCATGCAGCCCGAGACGGACATTTGCTGCTGTTCTGTACGCCTGGAGAAGTCCTCATGGGTACGGTTCCATCAATTTCGAACGGAAGCGCACGACGCACGCGCGTCGTCACGTCCAGACCGTGGCGTCCGAGAGCAGGCTCGACAGGAAACAAGAGCCGTGCCTTGCCCTCGACAAGAGAGTCGAGCGACACGGCGAGCCACGGTGGCGCGCCGAACCTCCGTACCTCCTCCAGCAGGGTGAGCTGCAGCGCTATCTGCGTCGCGGTGTAATTGGCCAGCGCAGACGCTCCGGCGGGGCCCTTGGCGCTGTGCTTGTACACCGAGGTGTCCCTCTCGTTGACCAACGACAAATGTCGGAAGATGCCCATGCAGCCCGAGACGGACATTTGCTGCTGCACGGGCGGCCGCACCTTGTGCTGATCTCTGATGCCCGACGTGGAACGTGCTCTCTGCAAGGTGGACGCAAGACGGAACATTACAAAGCGACCAGTTAAAGGCAATGCGATTTGGTCTTTTTGTGGAGCCATTGCCAACTGGGTCAACTTGCTACACCTGAGAGGCTAGTTTCTCCACCAGTCTCAACAGTGCTGGCTCAGTTCCCTATACGGTATTGGGTCCACAGAGCCATTGGGTGAACTCCTTCTTCGTCAAGGCCTGCCTTGACGTGTGTGCAAGCGAGCGGTTAATTCCGCTTTGGTGTCAATTCTCGCACCCACCCGCGCTGCGCCGATGTCGAGGGAGGCGCGTGCCGACGCGGGGCCTGGTGAGAACACCGCGTAGTCATCGTCCTCCTCCAGGCTGCTCACTGACCCTTGACCTTCAGAGTGGCCCGAATGACTGCTGTGGTGCAGAAGGTGCTGCCCTGCCGTCTCATGGTACGAGATCACCTGTCGTGTTGGTGTGGGGGAGGTGCAGCGCACGCACAGGTTGAGCCAGGTTGCCCGATTTGGATTCGTCGTCACATGTGTATGCGTTGGTATGGAACGATAACATTGGGTAAGGCTGCAGGTAAGGAGGGTGTTAATTATCAGGCAACATGGTATGTGTGTGTGTGTGTCTATGCAACCAGCTTCCAGCAGCCCTCTAAAGCCAACTTATTTTTCATAAAAGTCGAATAGCCAGGATAGAAAATATTGCACAAGAGTGGCTTCATTGAACCGATTGGCTACGTTTACATGTTCGTGACATGGCCAGGTTCAGGAGGGGGGAAGTGTAAATAAAATAAGGGAGTAAAGAAAGAGGTGGACAATGAGAGACGCTGCTTCACGGAGAAACCTCCACATCGGACAGTAGTGAGGAGTCCTGAGCCAAGAACCCGCCACTGGGAAGAGGACTAAAGGGGAAAATTGTCAGTTTATGGCCGCTTCGTGATATTTTTTTTTCATATTTTTGGGAAATGGAAATATTAGTACATTTGTGCCAAAAAAACTTGGAAAAAGAACATTCACTAAGATGTCAAGTGGGACGCTTTTCCACAATGTGAGTTTCCCATGTATTCTTGCTGCCCAATGGAAAGTTAGAATCAAACAGTTGATGACGCACTTCCTCTTCTGATAAAATCATAATTCATAACAAATAAACACGATAGCACCCGGAGGCTGACACGCATGTGAGTAATTATAGCGAGAGTTCATGTGAGTGATCGTTTTCTTTTTGTGTTTGCTTAATAAGCCAAGAGCCCTACAGACTGGGACAAGGTCTCATTTGTGCAGCAAATGCAGTGACACTCGAGAGAGCAGCGAAGGTGAAGTACAGAGATGCTCACGTCCGCCCCCCCCCCTCGCGCCCCCCCCGCCACCGCCACCAACTCACTACTCCCAGCAACTCACCACGCACGCCCTCACCTTGTTGAGAATGAATCCTTGCAGCGTGCTGTTGAGTTCCGCGTCACCCAAAACGTCCACCCTGTAGCACGTCTGAAGCCACATGTGCAGCAGGTCCACGCTGCGCTGGCAGATCTTGGACGAGTGTGGCGTGTAGACGCTGCGCGGGAGCAAGCGGTGCCCAACGAAGGACGAGAAGATCGCAACGAGATACAAAGCAGCGGGGCCGCAGACTCTCAAAGTCATAAAGTGACGCGTCGCATCTTCTTAATCACGTGTAATGCACAACAAGCGTTTGTGTCACCCTGGTGCTTTGTGGGCATATGATACACAAGCACCTCTTGCACCAGAAGTAAGCAAAAAAAAATAATAAGCACAAGATTTAAGTTCATTATTCAAAATACCCTTCCGTACCAGTATTTTACATCAGCAGGTTTCCTGTTTAAACCAATGAGTGCTCGTGGAAAATACTGAAGCAGAGGCCTTTGGGCTGAAGGATTTGAATAATAGATATGGACCTGGTGATTCAACAGTAGCAGTATTACACAAACAATGCAGGCATATCAGCAAATGGAAATGAAATGGGCTTTCAAAAATATATATAATTGCTCTCAACCTGCCGAGCGAGAACATTTAAACACTATAAACCTCCAAATGATGATCATGCTAAATTATAGGATTATCAAGTTTGGCGTCCTATTCTGTAATGCCATTACTGTGGCATTGACTACACGGTATGGGGCTGTCTTTCACACTGAATGCGTGTTCAGTGTGAGCCTAAACACAGGTGACGTGGGCCTTGCTAGGACCGCAATGCTGGGTGTTCTCTTTATGCGTGTATTCCTCACGACCAAATATATGCCCCAATTACAATCAATGCACATTGACCCCTACGATCAAATCACCGTGAATGTGCCCATCTGTCAGACAAGATTTGTATTTGAATGGAAGACTGCCTGGGTTAACGAGGTACTGTGGGCTTAAGCTACGAGGCGACCATTAGATGGCATCACGGCATGGAGTTGTGTCACTCCCTTTTATGAACGGCAGATCTTCTCTGGGTAATCCGGGTTCCTGCCGCAGGAAGCTGCAAACTCGTCGAAATTGGCCAAAAATCCCAAACCAAGACTTTCGTAAAAAAAAAAAAGAGATTCGGTGAAGCTTTAATGGATAAATACGCGTAATGATGTCTAAAAGTGCCGCTTTACCTGGCGGCGTTTATGAACTGGTCCATTATAAAGGAGAGGAGCTGCTGTGGTGAAACGAAGTAGCGATACGTGTAGAAGAACTGGTGAACATATCCCTGGGACAGGGCGTTCCTGAGCCGTACCACACACACACACGCACGCGCACGCACGCACGCGCACGCACGCGCACGCACACGCACACGCACGCACGCGCGCACGCACACACACGCATGCACACACAAGCATGCACACACACGCATGCACGCACACACGCACCACAATAAAGAGAAATCGGTAGTAAGATAAAACAAATGTGCATTCGTCTCAATTACGGAACGCTTTCCAATGCACGATCATCTTAAAAAAGCTTTTCATTTGCGGACCGGAAGCCGGCAGATAGCCGTCAGTTCAACATGCTTTCACTCTGTTTTTTTTTTTAACTCCAAGCATTCTGCCCAAGAGCAATGCAAAGTTTTGTCCATATTGGGTCTTGTTTACGACACTTATAGTGCCTCCCTGTTACTGAAGAATGGGCCTAATTTATGAACGCTTTCAGGCTTGGTTGGCAAAGTGAGCATAAAAGTCGTCAATCCACCTGTCCAAAAACACGCGTTAATATTGCACTATTTCACGGGCTGGCAGCTGTATGTCACCACAGAAGCTGCTTAATGGCCTCTGCCAGCATTTGGAATTATAAACACGGCCGCACAAACCGAGGAGGGGATTTGTAATTTAAGGGTGCGGTGGCAAAACTAAGGCACATTTAAGACCACTTTGAACTTTGTTGTTGTTGACATACCGCTATTCAATCAACCTTTAAGGTGGGCCCGTGAACAGGACACTAATAAAGGTAACAGGAAGAAACGGGCAGACGTCAGGCGCTCGTACTTGGCATAGAGGTAGGACATTAGTCCGAGGGGGGTGCCTGCGTGAACAAAGGCCGTGGACTCCTTTGGGGAACCGTCTTTGGGCGCCGCCGCCTGGAAGAGGAGGCCAAAGGTCGGCGGGGCCGCAGCCGCGTCCTCCGCATCACCGACCGCGGTAGCGTGCGCCTCCTCCCCCGTGTCGGTCACGGAGTCTGGGCTGAGCGGCCCCGCAAAGCGGCTCGTCTTGAGTGAGGGCAGGTCGTACAGGTTCAGGCCACATTGCTCGGCCATCAGCAGCTGCGGGTGATAGCACAGGGGCGGCGATGACAGACAAGACGATGAACGTTCAATCGCTCCACCGACGTGCCCTCGGATTGTACGCGGTCTTGTTTGGCACGAATACTGCTTCGAAAAGCTGCTCTCTCGGGACAGCCGCGTCGATCGCTCCCTCTCTCCACTCCTCGCGACGTTTCGCCTCGCACGTTAGAGGCATCCTCAGGCGCAGTGTGTGATGCCAAAAGGCAGTCAGCTCAGGACAGTGCAAAGACAATGCTTAGTAGCTCAAGTGGAGCTGTTTAAGCAATGGGTACTTTTTTTGCCAGTGTACATATGTAATAAGTAGAACAGATTTTTACCATTTCTGGCAATTATACACGTGTTAAGATCTTAAAACACCAAAATAGACACATTTCACAATGGGTCTAGTTTGCAAAAGCCACACCTACTTGTGGCAAAATATACAAACAAGACACTTTGATAACATATGAACACTGCACCTGAGAATGCTTCTCACGTGTGAGGCGAAACGTCACGAGGAGAGGAGAGAGGGAGCGATCGACGCGGCCGTCCCGAGACAGCAGCTTTTCGAAGCAATCATCATACATAGAGCCGTGAACACCTACATCATTACGTTGTTTGGTACGAATTCCAGTTTTCCTTTTGTGTGCCGCAAGCGTTAAAAAATGAAACTCTGCAAGATGCTCTTGATGAAATTCCCAGATAAAAAAGAGGTAACCTTGATCATCATATCAAATAATGCGTAGCACAACTCGAAAACGCATCATTGAGCTCAACAGTGTAACCGCGAGGAACCTACTCACGAGTCACGCATGCTGGAGCCAAGGAATGACTCAACAGGCATTGGGTGTAATGTTACGGCATGCATTTAAACTGCTCAACGTTTATATTTCAGTGATCAAACTTACGCTCGCGCCTGCCACCACGGTGTGAACACTTGCCGGAGGCTACGCACCTCCAGGTAGGAGCGCACAAAGTGCATGAGTTCCACCTTGTCCTGTGTCTCCTCCATCTGCGAGGTGAGCTTGAGCAGCAGGCCGCGCTCGCCTCCACCTGTCGGGACAACAGCGGCACCATCCCGCTGCCCGCAATGCCGAGCGAGTGGTGTCGTCTCGCTGCCCAGCAGCGACATTTTGCGGAGGCACGTCCTCGCGGGTCGCCGTAACAAGTTGCATACAACCGTGCTACCGCGTAAGGGTCGGCCTTGAGAACACAATCGGGTTCACGTGCGTGCGTTCCGGTTTGTCGCCGAGCGTTAGGCTCACTTTTACCCTTGACGGATCCCTGCGTGAGCTTGCGGTAGTACGTCTGCGTCTTTTTCAGGTTCTTCTTCTCGAGCATCAGCTGCTGCTCGAGCTCCTGCAGGGAAACCCATTGAAGCCGTGGCGGTAAGCGTTAAACAATGAGCGGTGAGATCACGACACCTTTTGTTGCCGCGTGTGTACATGATATGCAGCAGATGCTGTCTTCGCCAGTCCTAGGTCTCGCCTAAAGCAACTCGGGTCATTTTAAAAACAAAATATTTTACCCCAATTTTATCCGGTTTGTGTAATTGGCGTAACGTCTTGAGATAATATATATCTCTTCAGATCTTTTGCAGAACACTGAAACTTTACGAAGGTGTGTATCACAGATCTATCTCTGAGTTCACTTCAAGTGACATCTGTTTGACAGTAGACAGCAGCACGCTGCTGCTGAGAGAAATGTCTGTCGCACAATCAGAATACCAATATTTAAAATTCTCAAGATAAATTTTTGTCATATTGATGAGAGTGGAACCAAATATTACTGTGTGCAGTCATTAGTGCCTAGGTTGAGATGATCAATTCACTGCACTTGAGCACTCAGATTTATATTGGGGTGGCTTCCCCAAATTGAACCCAAGATCCAAGCTCTACCAGCTTAGGGCTCTTATCCTGGAGCCGCTTCACCACCTGGGTGGTGCAGTGGCACAGTGAGTAGCGCTGTCGCCTTGCAGGAAGAATGCTCCAGGTTCGATGGCCGGCTCGAGTGCCTTTTGTGTGCGGAGTTTGCATGTTCTCCTGGTGTTCGCGTGGGTTTCAGCCGGGTACTGTGGTGTCCTCCCAGCATCCAAAGACATGCCGCTGCTTAGGTTATATGGCCTGCTGAGTAAATCCCCCCCCCTGCCCTGCGATATACTGGCGTCCCATCGTAGGCATTGCTCCGCCTTGCGCCCTCCGTCCGCTGGGAAAGGCTCCGACCACCCCCCACCCCCACGACCCTGTGTGGGATTAAACGACCTTGTCACTTAGCCTTCGATGGGCACCATGCCATAGAGTTCACACTCGTCAGCATCCGGCATCCGGCACACGCACCTGTAACCTCTCCTCCAGCCCGGCGCCCTGTCCGTGTTTGCGGCCCAGCGTCTGCGCATACTTCTTGATTTCCCCGTTAAAATCCGCCTCCCCGCGGAAGGCCAAGGCCCAGCCGAGGCACGTGGGCTGCGGCCCAGACGGGCACGGGAAGTCCGAGCTGGGGGCACCGCCGCTGGCGCCGTCCCCGCTGTAGCTGCCGCTGCCGCCGTCTCCGCCGGCTGTGCTGCCACCGCCGCTGCCGTTGTTGTTGGTCAGTCGGCTGCCAATGCCGCCGCCATCACTTCCGCCGCGACTCTCTCCACCGGGCCAGCCGAGACTGACACTGGGACCCAAGGCGCTATCTCCCTCGGTCCCCTCCCATGACTCGCGGCTGTAGAGCTCGGACAGCGAGGAGTTGGCGCTCTGGCAGCTGATTGGCCGGCGCAGCGCTGGCAGCGCCGCAGGGTTTCCTGCGGGTGCAAGGAGTGCCGTTAAGACAGTTGTCATGTGAGAGCCACTTTTGTCCTAGAGGATTTCCACCTGGTTACGCAGGCTTCTTTAATTCATTCACGCACATCATGAACACCAAGCGCCTGAATACGAAAATATTTTCCTATTCTATAATTTGTTTCCGACTGTGTCGTTTATGTAGAATTCATAATGACATCCATTTTTAATGCTGCCATGCGTGTTAATAATTAACGAGAAAAGAACGTGATGTGCGGGCAGAGAAATTTCCTCCCATAATGGGAAAGCAGTCGATGTTTCCGCATAGGGCCTCCAGCGGCCGCGGGATTCGCGTGAACGCGGATGAGGGGCGCTTCTCAACGCCGCGTGGGTCGTGATGGTGTTTCGGCCACATTGCACCTTGCAGCTTGAAGCCAAAAGCCAATCTTAATTAATTGAAACGTCCTCACACGCCCGGTACTTGCAACTCATGCTGTGGACAGCAGCATTAATCGTCTGTGTCATTGAACAATGCTCGAATGAAAAGCGTATGAGGATCGCTTCGAAAAGCTGCGCTCTCTCCACCTCGCGACGTTCGAGGCATCCTCGGGCACAGGATGCCTCTAACGTGCGAGGGCGGAACGTCGCGAGGTGGAGCGATGGAAGCGATCGACGCGGCTGTCCCGAGAGAGCAGCTTTCCGAAGCGATCATCATGCATCGAGCCGTGAAAACCTACATCAAAGAAAATCGTTTATCAAATACGTTTAGCCACCGGACGTGTTTAATAAAACAAAGTCCGGATGCGGGAGCCGGCGTTGCTAATTTCTGCACGCACCACTGCCTTCTCCAATGCCGGTGTTCTTCTGACAGACGGATTTCCAGACGTGGATTCCGGTCTGATCATCGGGCAACCGCTCCGGTGCAAGAACCTCGCTGGAGTTGCCGCATGGCACGGCCGGACCCGGGTCTGCATGGGCGGCATTGGGTAAACGATGGCTTAGCCGCAAACGATAAAGCTATTACATGAAACGCAGCATAGGAAAAATCAGATGTGGGCAATGTGTAAATGCAAGTTTTATTTTTATATGTAATTTAATTACATTTCTAATTTGATGTAGGTTTTCATAGCTCCCTGTGCAGTAAATGCTCTGCAGGATAGTGTCCTTTCTTTCTCGTAGTGATCGTTCTGCCGGTTTGGCTCATGTTTTACGAAGGTCATGCTGGTCAAATACAGAGGAGTCGGTAACGGCAGCTCACAAAGCAGATGGACAGCATGCGATCGACTTTAAAAAGATACGTGCACGGGATGCAATCCGCCACAAAGGTTCACATGATACCACAAATCGTGAGTCGCAAACAAGCAATGGGAAGCAATCCCAGCAAAACGTGGCAACCGGCTTTAAAATGAAGCGTGACCAGCTCTAAACAGTTAACTGCTACAGATCAACGGCAGGAAATGTGAGGGGCCTGATGAGAGGGCATGGTAAGGATCAAGGGAAGGGCGGGTGAAGCGTGGAACATGCATTGGTATCATCATGGGCATAACGAGTGTAGAGGATGTGTGGGCGACGCAGTGAACTGCCTTTGACACAAAACGCACAGCACATTCACATTGTGTCCAGTCTCAGCACGCCTGATGATGCCTCTA
>JAZEWT010000017.1:14789476-14808143 GCA_036362905.1 Mordacia mordax
GGGGGCAGACATTGTGAAGGAGAGAGGAGAAGCGCCCGACACGGCTATCCCAAAAGAACCAAATGAATAGATTTGGAAAGTAACCACAATTTCTGATTTGTAAGTGGTATTTAAATTATAAATCGCCAAAGAATTGGTAAGTTGTATTCAGCTGTCTCTAAATTACAGGAGATATTCAATTAATAACATGTACATACACAAAATTTCCTCCAGAAATCAATATCTTGCATGTATTTGGTCAAGTGTTGAATATTACCGTTAAATATTAACCGGTACTGGGTTTCACTGCTGTGTATGTGTAGAGCTTCCCTCTGTGATGGTCTCAGTGGCACACAATCCACGCACATATAATAACACAGGCAATAATACAAGTCATGTTGTATCTCACTTACCTAACAAGGTCAGAATTCACTATGACTCCAGCATTTTCCAAGAGGTGGCCTGAACGTTCTTATGTATGTACAGATGTTTACAGTGCTATGGACTGTACTTGCTGGCAATTGCCAACCTAGGATTTGGGTTTTAGCGCAGGTGCTAAATGACCCACTCTCGTAAGAAAAATGATGTCACGGTCCACTTTAGAGCAGACGGCACGCTTTAGGATAAACACCTACAGAGATTACTGAACGAATGTGGAAACTGTACCACCTGTGTTAATTGGTTTGTACAAACCGCTAGGCAAACCGGTCTTTTAATGAAAGCCTCGCATTGTGAGACCAAATCATAGCCAAGGTCATATCAGCCAACTAGCATCATTAACCATCATGACCATTATCATCTTCAATGTTATCACTATCTTCATGATCAACGTCATCATATTCACATTGTGCTCATCATCACCATTACTGATATGAATTTAATATAATCTTAGTGCTTCCTTGACAGAGGGCTGCCATACTATAAGATAAGCCAAGTTTTTTTCTTTTTTATAAAGTATGTGCAGGTCACAAATCATCTCATCTCATCTCATTGTCTGAAACCGCTTAGTCCTATACAGGGTAACGGTGAAGCCGGAGCCTATCCCAGCAGATACAGGGCGCAAGGCAAGGATATACCGACGATGGGACGCCAGTCCATCGCCGGGCACTGCGGGGCAATTTAGCCTGCGAGCCAATCAACCTATGCAGCAGCATACTTTTTGGACTGTGGGAGGAAACCGGAGTGCCCGGCGAAAACCCACGCGGACACGGGGAGAGCATGCAAACTCCACACAGAAAGGCACCCGCGCCGAGAGATTCGAACCCGGGACCTTCTTGCTGTGAGGCGACAGCGCTAACCACTGGGCCACCGCGCCGCCCAGGTTACAAATCATTTTACTGTTATTATTACCACACACACACACACAGGAACTCTTCTCTTCCCATTCTCACTGCTCACACGCACTCGCCTGTGCACTGTGATCTTCCCGTGGCTTTTGACCCCGAGCGCTGGGACTCCCCCGAGCCAGGCGTGGCGCTCTTGCCGGCGCTGCGCGGCGCGCCGTGCTGGCGGAACATGCTCTCCGACCAGGTCTGCGAGCGTGAGCTGCGGAGTCCCGGCTGCGCGCCCGCCGCCCCCTGGCTCCTGCCGCCCGCGTTGCTCGTCACCGGCTCGGGGCCCGTGCAGTCGATGCTGCGCCGCTCAACGTCCGGCTGGGAGGACGGAGGCTTCCGGAAGGATGGCCTGCTTTGTGGGGGGAAACGCGCAAAAGCGAACGAGTCGGGGAGAGGTCGCTCAAACGAGTCCGAATTACGTAGCGCTTTGCGTCGTCTCGTTCTGTCTTTGGAAGCATTGAACTCAGCAGCACCTAAGCAGTCAGGAGAAAAAAAAACACAATTTCCACAATTAAAAATCGTACATTTCACTCTCGGCGATGGATTGGCGTCCCATCGTCGGTATATCCTTGCCTTGCGCCCTGTGTTTCCGGGATAGGCTCCGGCTCACCGTGACCCTATATAGGATTAAGCGGTTTCAGATAATGAGATGAGATGAGGTTTCAGACAATGAGATGAGATGAGACATTTCACTCCGGTTCGTGTCCACAGGTTTTGAGCAACCCTTTTGGGTCAGTTCGGGTAAATCCTGAGCAGCAACACAACGAGAGAGAATCGCGACGGCTCGCTGCACTATCGCGATTCGTGGGACACAAACAGCGTTCGCACAGCGCGCCTCCGGCTACGCTCACCTCTGTATCTTAGGGGTCGGCACGGTGTCACGGGAGTGCAGCTTGCGGAGGAGCCCGTCGTCCCAGTACAGGTCTGGGTAGCGCTCCTTCACCAGGTAACTGAAAGCCTTTAGGTTGAGCACACGCAGGGCTCGGATGAACTCAGCTGCAGCCACATGGGGGTGGTGGGGGTGGAGAGGGGCGGGAGGTTTAGGGGGAAGGAGTCACGTCGATGCAAGAGATAAATAGTATTCAATGTCCCAATGATGCTCACACACGTTACCCAGAATGGAACAAAATGCTGTTATATCTTGGAGGCTAAGCAGTTTATGTCTCGACAGTGTTTGGATGAGTTCTGGCTGTGCACAATGCAGGTGTAAGCAATAAACACGGTGGGAAGTAGAAGCCAGTGCACCAAAATCCCTCAACTTTGCAGTAGCAGTTTGCATCTTCATTGTATTGTTGTTCTGTTTTGATCTAAAGCCAGTATAGATTAAAAAAAACGATTCGCAGTCATTCAAATACAAGCCATTCAATTTTGGCTTGCCATACGTATTTTAATCATCACACATGTAGAATTTGAAATGTTTATAATGCACGTGCCATCGGTGGCATGATGAATAGTTAAATATTGATAAGCAATGACATTATAATTTCCATGCCATCACCTATTTAAATTAATCTAAAGAATTCATGTAATGCATGACAGCTATTTGTTTTTAAAATGTAATAAGTTCTGTATCTTTGCTTCGTAAATATAAGATTTGCATTTAATCGCTGCCCTTATATCTTACGATATACAATAGAATTTCTTCATTTTAACTGACGTAGGTTTTCACGGCTCGATGCATGACGACTGCTTCCGAAAGCTGCTCTTTCGGGATAGCCGCAAAGGAGAGAGGAGGCGCAACGACGCGCCTATCCCGAAAGAGCGGCTTTTGGAATCAACTGTCTCCAGATTGCTGGCCGAAACACAGCTCTGCTCACCCATCTCCATCTCCACGGCGCCGTTCTCCATATAGCCCTCGAAAGCAAACTCCTCGCGCAGGAGCCGCAGGATGCGCTGCTGCTGGGGGCTGATGGGACGCGGCGAGTGGGGCCCCTCGGCCGCCCCCGCTTGGCCGTTCTGGCCCTGAGGCGACGATGGCCCCACCTCAGGGCTCGATGGCGTCCGATGTCTTCCCGGTGGCGGCGCGGGCGCCTGGCGGCTGCCACCCCGCTGCGCCTCGGCGCTGTAGCCGGAAATCTGCGTGCCGCACCCGTCGTAACTTCCCAGGTGCGCCTGGCCCTGAGCCGCCCACATCGCTGCCCGGCGGAACTCCAGGTCCGGGCTCAGCGAGCAGGCCCGACCGCCAAAGCTACCGTTCCCTCTCGCCCTGCTGGCCACCGCTCTCCGCCCGGTGGCTGCTTCTCCGTGGCCTTGCACCGGAGTGCTCGTGCTCCACTGCTCGGCGCGTCCGCGTGCCCTGCCCACGGGCGCCGCCGGCTGGCGAGGCGGCCCGCTGTGCGAGCTCCAGTTGGCGGCGCGCTCCGGCGACGCGGGGCCGCCGCACTCAGGCGAGGCGCGGTGGTCCGGCCCGAAGCCGTCCCCATTGGAGTTGGGCCAGTTGCCGCGGGCGCACGCCGCGCCTTGCGCGCCATACTGCACCGCACCGGCGTAATTCCCGGCGGCGGGCGAGGACATCATCACGAGCGGCGAGTTGTTCGCGACGGGCGCGGGGGTGGCAGCGGCGGACCCGGGGTCCTGCGGGGGGGAGACGGGTACGAGGAGGTAGTTCCCCGACGACGAGTCCAGCACCAGGGAGAAGCATTGCTGCGGGGCCGGCGAGGCCGCCGGTTGGCAGGGATTGCGGTTCTCCGACTGCCTCCAGCTCGGCTGCGTTTGCCCGCCGGCGGTGGCGGCGGTGGCGTCCGACGGCAGCTGGGCGGTCGTGTGGTCGGCGTCGACGCCCCTCTGTCGGGACACCTTGCAGTGCCCCGTGTTGGTCCACGTTTTCTGCCGGAGGATACGGCACCTGGGCGACTGTGGCGCGCCATCGTCAACGCTCATGCTCCTTCTGAGAAACAACGTGGAACGAGTCTAGAAACACGCGCCGCACTCATTTACTCAACACTGTGACTACGAGAGCCTCCAAGACTCTGTCTCGGACACGTTACCCACATTTTCCATAATCTTACAACTTAGATTCCCATCAGTGACCTCGCCGGCCCTAAGCAATGTAATTAGAGGATTGGAATACTAGTTCAGAGATTTGTGAAACCCATAAGGGAAATGTAGTGAAAATGTTCATTCCAGTTTTTTACAGGTAATATCTCGTTATTTGTAGATAACAGATAGCTCATCATCAACATCATACATGCCTAGTTACTTCTGTCAATATGTCAAAATTAGCCTTAAAACGAGACAATTTTGTACGAGAAAGATTGCTCATAATCAGCAGTGTGAATGTCAGACCTACAGACACAAACGAAACATTGTACTCTGTAATTCGAAGGCTTTCGTGACAAATACTATCGATGAAATTCATCTTTTGGTCAGGTCACGTAGAAAACGTTTTTGTAAAATATTGTGGGGTCACATTTCAACACACCGGTGTGCTAAGATAGTAAAGGAATCGGCGCGTTTTCTGTTCACGTGACAACCCCCTTACTGATTGGCCGTGTCGGATGGTGGAGGGTTAAATGACACTATTTTATAATTTTCTACGTGACCTGACCCAAAGATGAATTTCATCGATTGTACAATGTAAACGCACGGCTGGCTAAACTTGCACGAACATGCAACACAATACAGGACCGACTTGTAAGCGTTGTTATGAAGAGATCATGACGTGTGTAGATGTCAATGTCAAGTGTTGTTACCAAATATCGTCACACGTAGTAATGCTCAGATAGCAATCTTTCCCCAGACAGACATTAGAGCCTCACCTCTGATTAGTTCCCCTCAAACATATTTCTTTTGACAGCGTGTTTAGAAAGCGCACGAGTCTTGGAGACTGAAATTGTTTAACCTAAAGGTTGCGAAATTCGTGCGGTTACAGTCGAGCAGTCACGCTAATTCGAGAGAAAACCTTTTCCAGTTGCGGTGGATAGTCCTGCATGATGCACGCGATTAAAACAAGTAAGAATATCACATTTTATTTACGCGTAAATGTAATTAAATATCAGAAAATTAACGCTGGATACCAGATTTTTCGCGACAAACAAAAAAAAATCACTTCTGTGAGCATCCTTCTGAGAAGTCGTCAGTGTGAGGCCGAGGTTCTCATGAGCTCATTTGGTGTGAGAGGCCGAAGAGATTTCCGGATGGGCCGGAAGATATTTCTGAAACTGTAGACAAACTCAAATCGCTTTGACTGGTTTCAAAAACACTTGCGCACATATGGTCATACACGTAGCAATAAAAATGCCCCCTCCTCGCCCCCCCCCAAATATTCCTTTACAATACAAGGGAAAAAGTTGACCTTGAAATCTGGAGAAGACGGTATAGAGACTATTTATACCATTGTATGGGAATTGCTCTCTATAGCTGTTGTTTCGAGCTCGTCATGAGTGTAAAAGGCTGGACAGTGAGAGAAGGAACACGAAACACTGCAATCCCCAAAGTACAGAAAGGGCAGCTATGCACAGCCATTATGTGTACTGTGCATGTACGCATATACACGGACGCGCTTTTTTTTTTCGAACTCACGAAATTCTTCACTCACTCAGGGTTGTGGTTTGCGCCACCGGCATGCGGAGGAGTCTTGGTGGGAACGGGCCCGCGGACAGCCTCGAACTTGCTCGCCGAGGCGACGGGCAGGAAGCCTGCAGAGGAGGGGCGGCCGCGCGCGTTAGCGGGCAACCCACGGACGTGTCGTGGCACGCGGAGGCGCGGAGGCGCCGCGCGCGGGGCCGCCGCCGTGTTATTGTCGGAAAGACGAAAGGGTTACAAAAGAAAATATAATCAAAGCGACGTTAGAATTTGTACCGAGCTTTTAGACGTCCGTTTGACTCGGCAGGAATGTTTTAATGACTCTACCGGAATGAGACATTGCACGTTATTATAAAGATACACGGGTGTGCGGCACAGAGGCTCAGTGGGTAGCGCTGTCGCCTCACAGCAAGAAGGTCCCGGGTTCGAGTCTCGGCTCGGGTGCCTTGCTGTGTGGAGTTTGCATGTTCTCCCCGTGTCAGCGTGGGTTTTCGCCGGGCACTCCGGTTTCCTCCCACAGTCCAAAAAACATGCTGCTGCATAGATTGATTGGCTTGCAGACTAAATTGCCCTCAGTTCCCGGTGATAGACTGCGCCCTGTGTCTGCAAGGATAGGCTCCGGCTCACCGCGACCCTGTACAGGATTACGCGGTTTCTGACAATGAGATGAGATAAGCTACACCACATAGGTTGGAAATAAAAAGCAAGTTATTGCGACATTTTTTTGACTCCTACTGTCCAGTATGGTTGAGGGCAAAACAACAGTAAAAAGATCAATTCAGTAAGAGACATGTAACGTCACAAATAAACTGGACTACCGTAAGCCATATACGTTACCTAACGTTGAATTAAATTGATTGTATCAACAAACTTCAAGTTTTAGTGCAACTACCATCACCACGATATGTCGAATATAGGGGATTTTATTCAAATGCCACCATGTCCAGTGCATATTTTCCTGACATGGGTGCGTGGATATATATGAAATGTTATCCTAAAGACACATGTATCCAATTGACTTTGTAAGAAATTACGATATTTAATTCACGAACATGTCGTATGCAATGATTTCCCGTGACCTCTGCAGCCACTTGAGCAGCTACAATTCAACACATCTAAAATACATATTTTTGTATCATATCATGACCCTGAATGGAAACCAATTAATCGAATTGCCTGGGACTTGGCTGGATTGAGCACGGGAAAGTAAGTAACATCTGTCCAGGTATTGCGATTTTTCGCAATAATTATGTAAACATTATAAACCAATGCTACGTTCATTACCTGCTATTTCATCAGGTTGTTTTAACTTCATTTGACAAAGATTAACCCCCTGGCATCTCGCCCTTGTTTTGAGCGAGTGGGTTTAACATGAAGGGGTTGCGGAACTGTGTGTGTGTGGGTGTCTCTATGAATGTGGGGAGCGGTGGCCCAGCGAGTAGCCATCCTGGGCCACAAACCCGGCCACATGAGTTCGAATCCCGCTCACGGCCAACACCAGTGACGATTTTCTGAACCGGTCCTGGGCCACTCCTAGGTCGACTCTGTCTGAAAAGAGTACCTAGTGCAGTGTGTAAACATTGCCACTAGGGAGACAAAGGCGGCCGAGCGTGGTGCTGGTCACCCACCCTCTCGTGTGCTGTATCGACCTTCATAGATGCTTGCTAACGGCACTTGACCCTACAGTCTGTTTAGGCTATATGGGGGATCTTTGTATGAATGTGTAAGCTGGTAGGGGGGGGAAGAGAGGATAGAGACTTTTTTATGGTCAAGTGTTCTATAGGCAATATTCCTCCCTCATGCCACAGAAACGCCTGGGTCATGGGGGCAAGGTGCTGGGAATTGATTGTTTCACTTCCACAGGAAGGGTTACAAAAACAATCATGTTCGTGCAATTTGAACGTCAGCGGGTGAATGTCTCTGAAATCAAGTACCACAAAGTCTCCCTCCAGCCTGATGCCGACTGATCTGTATTCACCCACCCGTGGCCAATGAGAACGGTTCATGACACTGAACACCGGCGGGGGCCTCAGTCTGCGAGAGATTATTTTAATTTTAAATACCTGAGCGACCCTGGTTTGCCGAATGATCGTTGCCTGAATGAGAGCAGCTGGCTGGGGCTGCGCGGGAGGCACGGGCCGGGCAGGGAGGAGGGCTCCTCGGTTCGGTCTTGGCTCCTTGCTGCCCCGACGACTGCTCCTGCATGTGCAGGGCCTACAGGAAGCGGACGAGACGGAGCAAGGAGGAGGACGAACAGCAGAGCGATGAGGAGGAGGAGCAGGAGGAGGAGTGGAGCCAGCTCCTGGAGCAATTTTTGAGTCAGCGCTACGCGTGCGATTGGCTGGGGCAAGTGTCCATCAACTCATCTACAATGGGAATACGCGCTAAAGCAGAGTAACACAGACATATGTTGCATTTTTTTGACTATTTGCACAGATCCATACTGTCTATAAACACATTTTAAATGTTTATAATAGTTACTTTAGCATAGTGTTTCTGTATATTTTTGGCATAGTACTTTATTTAAAAAGTGTATTATTAATAATGTTGGTTTTCGCGGCTCGATGCATGATGATTGCTTCGAAAAGCTGTTCTCCCGGGCCTCGCACGTTAGAGGCATCCCCTAACGTGTGAGGAGGCGAAACGTCGTGAGGTGCAGAGAGGGGGAGCGATCGACGCGGCTGTCCCGAGAGAGCAGCTTATCGAAGCAATCATCAAAGTGTATTATTATCCTCCAGCCACGCGCGTCTCTATCTGTTTGTCTATGTGTCCGTGTTGCACCATATGGCCCAAGGAGGATTTCGTCTCCGCTGTGTACTCTACTGTATATGGCCGTAATGACAATAAAGCTCGACTTGACTTGACATAAGAGGCTTACACATATTGTATAAAAAAATAACACGTGCTCTGGTGTCGAACCCAGACTAATGTAACGTCTCGTTATTACTATGATTATGCTGACACCCCTATCCATGGCGAATTGCACCACAGAGCGGCGAGGGGAAGGCAGCCATGTACTCAGCCGGCGCCAACATTTGCCAGACACTGCGTAATATTATGATGTTACCGGACAATCAATTAATGAGGTTTTTTCTTCTTTACACGAGGGAGGAAACCGAAGCACCCGGAGGAAACCAACGCAGAACAGGGGGAGAGAACACACAAACTCCACACAGAAAGGCACCCTAGGCGTGAATCAAACCGCCTCGGGCAGGACTTTCTGCGAGGCGCGCACATCACCGCTGCGCGCACACACACACACACGGCACCGCACTACCAGCAAGGTGGGCGCGGGCTGCTTGGTGGAGCGCACGGGTGGGTGCGGCGCAAATTAGAATTCAAATACATTTTCAGAGATGACTCGCGAGCTGTCAGCTTCCCGATTTTGTCAAAAAACACTCGCATCGGCGAACACGCAGGGGTTGTTTCCGTGACGATCTCTCAATGCTCGCGCAATAACGATTAAGCAATACAGGTGATGGATTGGCGTGCTATCGCGGGTGTATCCCTGCCTTGCGCCCTGTGTCTGCCGGGATAGGCTCCGGCTCACCGCGACCCTGTGCGGGACTAAGCGGTTTCTGACAATGAGAACGAGAAGGGATATGTTTCCCATGCTGCATGCATTTCTATACTCACACAAAACAAGCCAGAGGAGAATATGAAGCCGACTCACAAAGCTACTCCATCCGCAAACTCTGTGAATCTCTTCACCGGACGAATGAGTGCAGGGTCCCACCTGTCCGTGCATGGCCTCCATGCGCAGCATCATGCAGATCTCTTGGGTGAGGATCCCTGTCTGGTTCTGGTACTCGTTGCAGTCCTGGCCAACGATAACCAGAGGTCGGCAAACTTGTCAGTCAAGAGCTTGAGAGCGGAAATCGTTTTTTTTTTAAAACACATGGCCTCACCCACCAGTTTATAAGCCTCAAAGAAGGGGACGGAGGGAGGCACTTCTCTGACAGTCCTGGCTTAGGGCCAAAGATTACCTTAGCTTTGAGTGGAGCAGAGGACTTGATGCCAGTATTATGGCTGATAGCAGCCTAAAAGAGCACAATATGAAAAGCCAACAACACAGCTGAGCCCAGCACAATTCAGAAATGAAGCGCACAGCTAGTTCTGTGACATCACGTTGATGGTATGGGATATAGAGCAGGACAAAAAAGAACGTGGTCCCTTGTTCAATTCCAGCACTTGGGTGTCACGGCCCCAGCATCCGTGGCGTCGTTGTAACGCAGCGCAAAGCCGATGGCCGGCGCACGTGCTTCGCGGCGGGCAGAGTGCCGGCGATACCTTGAGAACGGCGCTGATGGAGAGACGCTTCTCGGCGTCCGGCTCGGTCATGCGCGCCAGCAGCTGCTGGAAGCGCTCGCTGAGCTGAGGTCCTTGGCTACTCGGGAGGCACAACGTGGCGGCGGCGAGCACCGTCTGGGCCACGCCGAAGATGCACGACTGTTGTGCAGGAAGAGAGGCGTTGCGGATGTGGGTGCACGCAAACAAACGTTGGTCAATGGTTGGACAAATAAAGACCGACATCGACGAATAAAGATTATGCAACGGTTAGACTGACAAAGATTGGACGGAGCAAGAAAGACTCATTAAATATAGAGAAAATAAAGGTGAGCCAATGAGCTATCACAATAAATACTGTTCATAGGACTTCCATCTGGTGCGATTTGGAAAGCAACAAAGTTTGCAGAGGTCGTGACTAACGTCGGTGTGCCTGCCAGAGGAACAACAACAACCGCCACTCGCCACTAAGTGGTGGTGACGTCACCACGGCGGCTGTGCCAGGCCATACGCACCTTGAAGCCACTTGAAGTGTTGAAGGTTCGCTGACAGGAGGTCACGGGGCAGACCTAGGTGTTATGGGTTGCCTGATTGAGATGACTGGCAGATGCACCACCCATGCTCCCTACTGTGCCAACTTGCTATGTTTTAGCCGCCCGACGCTCCACTCGTTGTTGTGAGTGTCGCTCCATGCTTCACGATCCTCCTCCACAGAAATCGATCTTGACACCGCTGGTGCCAGTCTTCAGCGAGTCCACTCAGCTCCAGATCCTCCTGTGCCACATCGGTCCACTTCTTCTTTTGCCCGTGCCATGTCCGTTTAGCCCCCCCTCTATCCGGTTGAACAGCAACTGCTTGGGCTTGCGGTGGCTGGGCATGCGGGCTACATGACCCAGCCACCGCAGCCTCACCTGCCGGAGTAACTCACCAACGGGACTTTGTCCAGATCGTTCGAGAATTTCTGAGCTCCTCACACATTCTAACCTGGTTAAACCCAGGATGGATCGTAGCCAGGCCAGCCAGAAAGTTTCAAGACGGCGCAGATGTTCCATCAGGGAGATCCAGGTTTCGCAAGCATAGAGAAGAGAGGGCATGACTGCAGCTGAGAAGACCCGAAGCTTCGTGTGGAGTGGCAGGCCAGGCAGCTTCCACACAGCTTTACGTAGTCAATGAAACGATAATGCTGTCTGACTGATTCGGAGCGAGACCTCCGCTGTCAAAACGGAACCGGCCATAAGGACACTGCCTAGGTATGTAAACGTCTCCAGTCTCCACAACTGCCCTATCACTCACGGAGAGCTGAGGAGGTGAAGCATTCGGTGGCATTAAATACCCATACAGGTGCTTTGTGTTGGTGGGACTGATGGTAAGACCCCACTTTATTGTGGCATGCTCTAGGTTTAACTGCAGAGCTCACAACTCCTCCTCAGAATGAGCAGCGATCACCAAATCATCGGCACAGATAACATAGTTGGCCAATAGGGAGCCATCCCTTGACCACACTCGGGCATCGATCAGTCTCCCATTGTACCTGTACCAGATGGAAATTCCACTGGAACATCCATGGAAAGCCTCTCGAACTACATGGTCAAAAAAGGTGTTGAATGATGTCAGAGCCAGAGGGCATCCCTGTCGCACCTCAATCTGAACAGGGAATGGCTCCGATTCCCGACCACGTAGCTTTACCCAGGCTTGCCCACCCTCATGAAGGTCCTTAATGATGGTGAGCAGGGAGTTAGGGACCCCGAAAGCACGAAGAACAATCCACAGCCCTAGCCTACTGATGGTATCGTAGACCTTGACCAGGTCAACAAAGCAAAGATACAGGTTCTGTTGGAATTCCTTACATCTCTGCTGTAGCAACCGGACAGAGAAAACGGCATCTGTGCAAGACCGCCCCAGCCTGAAACCACATTGGGGTTCCGCAAGCCTCTCTTCAGCATGCCTGGCAAGGCGATGTTGAAGGATCCTTGCCAGGACCTTTCCCGGCACACTAAGAAGCGAGATGCTCCTGTAGTTATTACAATTAGTGCGGTCCCCCTTCTTAAAGAGGGGGACCACGAGGGCATCCTGCCATTCTTGCGGGACCCTTCCTGTGCTCCAGACGGTTTTAATGATGTGAGACAGGACAGTCTGCAGACAAGCATCATATTTCCTCAGCATTTGCTTGGAAGATCATCTCTGCCCGGTGATTTTCCTGATCTCAGGCTCTGGATCACCTTCCCTATTTCCCCTATAGGTGGCATCTCTGCCAGCCACTCACAGGGTGTGGCTACTTCTTCCATTATTTTAGGGACTGCAGCCCCAGCAGGGTCACCCCATGTTGTACACAGCTCTCTGAACCTCTGAGAGAAGGTTGCGGTAAACCTCCTCGTTCTCGGGCGTAGGATGTTGCAGGCGGTGGGAGTGAGCCTGCGGTTTTCGCTTGGCTAGCTTGAATGCCTCCTCCGTCCACCAGGGTTTCTGGGGAGGTCTGGACCGTGTGCCCAGTGCAGCCATTCCAGATGCATGAGCCACAGCCCTAATCCTCACCTATTTCCCCTCGGCATCGGGAGGAGTCAGGGACGATGTCAGCTCCAGTTGCGAATGATGTTGAAATTCCTATTTACAGCTTTCATCAGTTTGCCGAGACTAGGCAACTGTGGGTTTGAATGGGATCCTTTGTGGACGCCCACCACTGCCGTAGAAGAATGGCAGGAAGATCTTAGGGGTGGCGCGGTGGCCCAGTGGTTAGCGCTGACGCCTCACAGCAAGAAGGTCCCGGGTTCGAGTCTCTCGGCTCGGGTGCCTTTCTGTGTGGAGTTTGCATGCTCTCCCCGTGTCCGCGTGGGTTTTCGCCGGGTACTCCGGTTTCCTCCCACAGTCCAAAAGCATGCTGCTGGATAGGTTGATTGGCTCGCAGACTAAAATTGTCCCGCAATGCCCGGCGATGGACCGGCGTCCCGTCGTCGGGTGTATTCCTGCCTTACGCCCTGTGTTTCCGGGATAGCCTCCGGCTCACCGTGACCCTATATAGGATCAAGCGGTTTCAGATAATGAGATGAGATGAGATCTTAGAGATGACAAGCGAATGGTTTGAGGTCAGATCAGCTCCTCAGTATTGCCTGGTGTTATAGGAACAGAACCGTGCAGACATTCGCTATGGAGAGTGATAAATGAAATCAGCTCCTGTGCAGGTCCGCAGTTATACGAGACCGCTTCAATGTGACGATATTAATTTCTTATATCTCGTGTGGTTAAGTGAGGATGTGGTTTGGGGTTTTGCTTTGCAGCAGGTGTCAGTTGGAGGGAGCGACGCACAGACAGTTACCTTTTCTGAGATGATTCCCTGTTTCTCCAGCTCTGGGGCCAAAAAAAATTCGTCGAGGTCATCTGAGAAGCGGCAGACACTTGGGTTAAGATTCGTGAGTGCAGTATTTAGAGTAAATGTATGTTATACAGGGGTTTTGTTTTTGTGTGTGTAATCGTTGCACATGTTCAAGTGTATAAGTCTCATCTCATTTTCAGAAACCGCTTAGTCCTGTACAGGGTCGCGGTGAGCCGGAGCCTTTTCCGGCAGACACAGGGCGCAAGGCAAGGGATATACCCACGATGGGACGCCAGTCCATCACCGGGCACTGCGGGCAATTTAGTCTGCAAGCCAATGAACCTATGCAGCAGCATAGTTTTTGGACTGTGGGAGGAAACCAGAGTGCCCGGCGATAAACCCACGCGGACACAGGGAGAACATGCAAACTCCATACAGAAAGCGGCACCCGGGCCGAGATTCGAACCCGGGACCTTCATGCTGTGAGGCGACAGCGTTACCCACTGGGCCACTGCGCTGCCCAAGTGTATAAGTGTGCGTGCTTTTGTGCACTTGTGGGTGTTGTGCGCCCTCACCTTGTGGGCTCACGGGCACGAACTTGATTATCCCAGAAGGGACTATGGTCACCGTGTCAAGCGACACATACACTGTGGCAGAACGGCGCAAATGTGCTCAGCGTTAGGGCCACCCAAACCTTTTCACTTTCAATGTTTACAAACAACAACTGACTTCGATAACAACACGATACATGCATTCCACATAGGGTACAATAACTATAATGTTTGCATTTCTGAAGTGCCTTTCACCCGAGGGTCACAAAGCGTTGCACAGAGCTGTGGAGAGAACGGAATGTGAACATCAGAACAGATGAATGGAGTGAAATAATGACTATAAATCACTGAGGAACATAAAGTAACAGAATTATTGTTAAAAAAAAAGGAAGGAAGAATTCCCAAGTGGACACACGCCAACAGCGAGCCATCATCCAAGCACACAATAGTGAGCAGCATCAACAGTTCTAGCCAGAGGACTTCAAGGCCTTATGGAACAAGGGAGTCTAGAGACGGGATTTGAAGATGCCCAGGGACTCAGCTGATTGATAATAGAGAGCTGCAATTTTAAACACGTGAACAGAATTCAGAGACGCAGCCTTTCGAAGACAAATGCATGATGTAAAGTAAAAATAAGACTCAATGTATGCGTGTATAGAACAGCAGACCGTTCCAATTCCGGCTGTGCTCATTTGCTGGACATTAAAGAATACGTCAAACAAAAATATATCGTGAAAATGTGCAAAGAAAATGAGCAAAAGTGCGTGGATAGTCACATTGATAGAAATGTAACTGAGATGTAAAAAAGAGTAACATATTTCCTGTTGGGCGGCACGGTGGCACAGGTTTGATTGCCAGCTCGGGTGCCGTTCTGTGTGGAGTTCGTGTGCTCTTCCCATGCCCGCGTAGGCTTTCGTCGGTACTCCGGTTTCCTCCCACTGTCCAAAGACACGCTGCTGCCTCGGTCAATTTGCCTGCTGACTAAATTGCCCCCCAAAAATGTGCCCTGCTATGTACTGGCGTCAGATGCTGAGCATTCGCCCGCCTTGCGACCTCTGTCGGCCAGGATAGGCTCTGGCCCCGCCTGCAACCCTGTGTATTAAGCGAGTGTGGATAATGAATGAATGAATGTCTCCTGTTGTGAACAGTAGGCTTGGGCCGGCCATGACGCTAGAAGTGTAACAACCGTGGCGAGCATTTGCTCCTGTGCAGGTGTCTGACAGATGGTGAAGAGCCGGGGACTGCATTCAGCAGTGGATAGATCCTGGCAGATGAGGACGACGACGATGATCGGCAGTAGAGCCAGCGGCCACGGCTCCTCACCTGGTCTCTGCTCCCGGTTCTTGAGCGCCATGACACATTCGCGCAGGACGGCCCAGAGTGACGGCTCTCCGATGTGATGAGTCAGGCCCCAGAGGATCTCGCGCAGGGACATTACCGTCTGACGGGGGAAGACGCAGCGCAACACTGCTTAAATCTCCAGCAAGTTTTGTCCTCATTCGCATAGCTTGATGAAATGTAAGAGTAGTACTAAAGTGGAGCGATCTATTGTGGTCCCTTATTGATTCACAGTCAGTATTTCATTCCTTGTTTTTTCAATTTATCCATTCTGATGTTGTTGTTGTTGACATGCCGTTCTCGCCACAGCTCTGTGCAGAACTTTGTGAGCCTCGGGTGAAAGGCGCTTTAGAAATACAAATATTATTATTACCTGGTCAATCCACTGCTGATGAAAACATCCCCACTCCGTGCGTTGGTGGCGTTATTTAATTATATTTTATCACACTGAGCATCGTGAGTAGGGGTGGGGGGAGAAGCTATAACAGCCTGCTATGCATGGCTGTGACCCATCCAAGTATTATCCAGATTTCGAGCTCTGATGAGATCTGATAAAAAAAAATTTGAATTTGGCTACATGCCTTTTGGGCGCATGAGTGAAAATTGTTGGAAAATGTATGGAAATGTGGCCTAGTCTGCTTAACACAAACTTCAACGGTACACTTTTGTCCCTGTTCACATAAAGTCAAATATCCACACGAGAACTCATGATGATGCTTGTTCCACTACCCACACGGTTGCTCCAGAAACTTCAGAGGTCTGACAAACGAAGGAGTCTGGGAGAGCTACTGTAGGTCCCTACCACAACCGCCAACAAACCTGGTACCCACAGGTGTGGGTTAGTTCCTACTTAAGCGCCCACTTATATAGGTAAGTCATTGACTACTCATCGTATACTTGTGATAGATCGTAGGAGCAATGATTAAAGCTACAATGTTAATCATCTGGGGGTTGGGGTAGTCAGTCTGTCAGTCAGTTTTTAGTCAATTTAAGCAACAGTGGATGAACAACGAACCTAACCCTCACTCACAAAAAAACTTTCACGAAACGCACACATTCAGGGCCAGATTTAACTGGCACACGACCAGGACTTTCATTTGTCACCTTTGGGGTCCAAAATCCAGAGGCGTTTCAAAAAAACATACGTTACATTATAGTTAACTCCTGGTGGATACACTGCAAAACATTGCAATCAAAAGCTTGAACGAATACATTCTCAACACGTTGCTCAACCTAGGAAACCGTACTTGAGATACGCTTGTGAGAATGTATTACGAAAGGAGGACTGGGTATTCATATTGTGAGGAGAGAGGGGACGGTGTGGGGGGGGGCGAGGTGTTCTTTTGTTCTAAGTGTTCTTGAAGTATACAAGTCCAAAGTTAATAATAATGGTGATAGTTGTGGTGGCATAGGCAGTGGTGTCTTGACGGTGGTGCCCGGTAGGCATGACTGTGTTCGTGCTAGCACTCCTGACACCCATAAATGACGCAACAAAAACAACGCTACCACGGCCAACATAAATTATGGACAGGCTTACATTGTACATGTGTGTATTTAAATTACACAGAAGCCCAACAAAGCGGAGTCTGGCAAGAAGTCGTATGGGAGAATGAGAGACTACCTGGGAACAACAAACATCACAGGGCGTAAACTGTACTGTGATCATACGACAACAGTACAGCAGTGGATAATGGAATACATCTGTATGGAGTTTGGAGTGTTGTCTTTGTGCGTGGGTTTCTTGCGAGTTTACACACACATATTCAATGCTTTCATGGAATTGGCCAAACATCTCCGTGGAAGGCTCACCTGAAAAATGTAAAATAAAATCTATTGAGTTTCAACGAGGCTTTGGCACGTGGAGAGAGTATTCTTTTTATTCGCTATCACGGAGCTCTTGCCAACACGCGGCATGTACTCCCACGTTTCCGCTGCCTGAGCAAAAACCTGCAACTACAAACACGCCAGTGTGTCACAGCTCGGGGCAGCCCTGCGTGAAACTGTCATTTCCAAGCAACAATAACTTGCACTCATAAAGAGAATCATTACAATGATATACATCTATACACTTTGTGTTCCTACTTCAAAGCCATAAAGAAAATGCACTGTACATTTATGTTTCTTAACAAGTTCACGTCACAATGCATCTCCAGATGGTGCTATCGATGTGTTCTCACCTACACGCCACCCTTCACTATCCTTTTGTCAGTGAGATAAGCCAGTTGGGTTATCGCAGCACGCTTCCAGTTGGTTAGGGCACTGCAGTACTACGGCGAATAGCACTGCCTGTGCAGACTCAAGAAAAATAACACTGCTCCCAGTGCGTTAAAACTTGCACACATGTCAATCCGTTTCACGACCGGAGGTTTCAGCACAGTGTTCTTCAACCCAAAAAAACCCCTCCCGTGTTTTTTATGCCGTTCCCTCCAAATCTCACGAGCGCGGTCTGGACAAGTGATATTTCCAGTTCTTTAGTTGTTGTTGCAAAGACGCTGCCCGTGCAGGTGTTACGTGGGGCCTGCAGGATGACTGTGACTCACGGGTACAGTGAACGGCTTTAGTAAATCCGTCACTCCCAGGGCCTCTGCTGCGCCCTGTGGCTCTCCGCTGCACCTCGCACCCTGCACCCTTCGGCCAGAGAGGAGCGCAAATCCGCTCTACCATATTTAACTGGGAGTGTCATCTCATCTCATTGTCAGAAACCGCATGGTCCTGTGCACGGTCACGGTGAGCCTGAGCCTATACCGGCAGACACAGGGCGCAAGGCAAGGATATACCCACGATGGGACGCCGGTCCATCACCAGGCACTGCGGGCAATTTAGTCTGCAAGCCAATTAACCTATGCAGCAGCATGTTTTTTGGACTGTGGGAGGAAACCGGAGTGCCCGGTGAAAACCCACGCGGACACGGGGAGAGAACATGCAAACTCCACACAGAAAGGCACCCGAGCCGAGAGATTCGAACCCGGGCCCTTTTTGCTGTGAGGAGGCAACCGCGCTACCCACTGGGCCACCGTGCCGCCCGTGTCTCTAGTATGAATTTTGTAAAACAAAGGATGGTTAAAAGTTCCACTTCGCAGGTGCGATTTTTCTCTGCTTTTCCCCGTTCCTGGCAACGATGTCATCGTCATCCATTGGTGGATTGATCATGGCTCAATCCTTCCAAAGCCACTGGCATCCCACGCGGTGTTGCGACCAAACAAGCCACGCTTGCACCTGCACGCGAGCTCATTTCACAACCACGATTTTGCGGTGAACGTCAATGATGTCAAGCTACTTGATAGAGAATATGATGATAATTTCTGTTTTCCCTGGTAGGAACTCCCTAATGAAACATCAGTCCTTTA
>JAZEWT010000017.1:14872053-14887778 GCA_036362905.1 Mordacia mordax
ACTAAAATTGAAAAAAAAGGGGGGTGGTGGGGGGGGGGAGCTGGGGGTTAAAGCTTGCAGAATGGGACTACAAACAACTGTGGAGGAGTGTGTTAATGGGCCCCCGAGCTCCCGGCGTCTCAGCGGAGATCGCCGTGTCGATGGATCAGGAGGCTGGGAGGGAGGGCAGGAGGAAAGGGTATGCGCGCGTGTCTCTGGATATCGCCCACCTGCCTGCTTTTTAAGCCCGATGACAGAGGCTTTCCCAAGTTTTCAGCGGGTGGGGTGAACGGAGGAGCGACACATAGCCACATCACTTTTTCCTTTTTATTAAAAACGTAGGGCAATAACATCTGCCCGTGTTTAACGGTGCCGCTGCTGGTGCTCTTCGCTAAATAGCAGCAAACCTCCGCTCGCGCGATGCCGCCGGCTCCCAGTAGCGAGGTGGGACAGGAGTGCGGAGGGGGCGGGGGTAGGTGGGTAGGTCAGCGGCTCTCCGGTAAAAACAGGTAAACATGCGTGCACTCAGCACGAGAGGAGCGGAGATGCCCTCACGAGCGGACACTCGCTAGAAGTACCCGCCACCACTCTACACTCTTACGCAGCTTTTGAAGCACGGGGGCTCTCATATCGAGCATCGGCTGCGGCACGATCCGCCTGTGCCGTGACCGTGATGCCTCCCGCACAGCCACGGGGCGGGGAGGGCAGATGAAATGGTTTGATATTCTCGATAGTCTCTCTCGGAGGGGGGGGGAGCTCAATCGCACGAAACCTCGGGCCGCTCTTTTGCTTCACGTCGAGGAGCTCGGCTAATGCACGCGCGACTTCCATATGCATCGGCGAATATCCCGCTCACGCGGCGCGTCGGGGCGTAATGCACTCTAAGTGCGTGTTTAAGGAGGCGATCTCGCTCTGCCGCTCGTTGCTAAGCCGCAGGAGATTTGACTTTTTGTCGGTGCGCGCTCAATAAAGCGAGCGCGAGCCCCGGGTCACCGACAAACTATGCGAATCTACGTCAAGGAAACGTTAAAAGTACCCGCCTCGTTGTCATCCCGAAACGTCGGCTGCGGACTACGCTTACGAGTCCGAAAGCTCGAGGCCGCGCCTCGCCTGCACAGAATATCGGTGCTCGCGAGCACGAGCTGTGAGCAGCACCGGCGGGGTGGCGTGACGATGGCGCGGCAGCACGCGACCGTGCCGGCTGCGGCGGCGCGGTCGATGACTTGAGCACGAAGGATTGGGCGACCGATGCTCTGCGGAATAAAGCACTCGTGGGTCGGCTCACTTACGTGCTGTGTCAGGTGGAGGCGAGTTCGGGCACTTTTACTTCTGCGTGACCCAAAGAGAGTCGAGAGAATCCATGGAATTGACAGGCGTCCCCCCAATTGAAGTCTCATGTCTTGGCACCACAGGCCATGCAAGCTAAGCTACGCCACTGGCTGGTATCCGCACTTTACCCCACCACGCAGAACCAAATTACACCTCGACTGCGATGGGCGTCTGAGACGTATATTGCCCATGTGGTCGCATTGCTAGTATCTGTACAGTGGAAGCTGCAAATCGCGTGATGTTTATTGAAAGAAAAAAGAAAAGAGCAAGGCTTTTGGTGGAAAATTAATTCTCATTCCGGAAAGTGTGGCAGACAATAAAAAAAAGGACTAATCGTGTACACGCACACATTTTGGTTGTTTTAGACGGTGGGGAGAATCAAATAAATAAATGTGGAAACACGAGCCGTTCTCACAATGCGCGGGGGGCCCAAGCGACTAACGCCAACACAATGCTCCCAGCCGCCGTGGCCTAGACCGTGCGGTAGATCCGACGTGGGAACCGCTCAGCAGGGGGGCCGGGGCGGTGGGGGGGGTGATGGGGGCGGGTGGGGGGGGCGAGTGTACTGCCTTGTTGGCCGGCGTGTTTCCGCGCCTGGGCAGCCGCCGGTTTTCAGCGCACCGCGCGCGGCCCTCGCCGCTCGTTGGTTTTCGTGCAGGGGCGCGGCCCGGCGGCCACCGTGGCGATCGGGCGGTGGGTTACGACGCGAGGGCGTCAGCGGCGGTGACCTCTTCCGCTTTGCTACGAAGGTTCGAGCGCGAGAGGGGGCAGCGGCTCGCTGCGAGAGGGCGAACAGAGCAAGGGGACAATCTCGCGCATTGACGCTCTTTAAAAGTCACTCATTGATTTGTTGAGTTTTACGTGAAAGGCGAGACAGTTCGCTAATCGCAGCGGGCGTTAGGGATTAAAAATCACGACTAAAAGCCAAGCGTGATTTCTTACTCAAAAGTGCATCGACGGATTTGTGCACATCTCCTGTTTATGGCCCAGAGCCAGTGGCGGAAATTCCATGTTGCTGTGGCGGGGGAATGTATATTTATTGAAAAACTACACTTGACAACTTCGCATGAAGCAACCTGCCCACCGATATTTGAACTCCCATCCTTGCGGTTGTGAGCCACTCACTTTATAGCGATGAACCGCCTGGCCATATTATATGACGATACGTGAACCAACAGCTGAGCTCCAGAGCAAAAAGAACAGGTGGTCGTAGGTATGACTGTTTAATTCGAGCTCAGCCATAGCTGAATGTAACAGAGGCAGTGGACGTTGCTCAGAGCAAACGCCAGACTGAAAGCGTCATTCTGGAGGGTTGCCAGGGAGGCAAAAAAACAACATCTCTTTGATAGACACTGAGCGGGGAGGACTTCTCTACCTGTGGGCCATAGACCCAGTGATCTCCAAACAGGCTTGGAGAGTAAAAGAGGCTTCAACTGTATTTTGTTGAGGACCTTGCGAGAGAGTCTTTGTAGTGCCACTAATTGAGGAATTGGAACACGGCCAAATTCATCGGCAGCAGCCGCGCTATTCAAGAATATTATGCAAAAATTTGCGCCGCTTTTACGAGAGCAAGGACGGAGAAGGCTCAGCGGAGTGAACGAATGTTCTTTTTTCCCCTCCTCTTTTCCCGCGGCCCTGCCGCTGCGACGAACGAGAGATGGGGCTTTGTCTCGTACTAAGTGGAGACAATTTAATCAAAACGGGGAACCGACTCGCCCTCTCGAGCGAGAGGACCGCACCGTCTGAGTGTCCGTCAGAGGAGGCTGGAAAATTACATTTGCATCCCGGCGACGAGAAACGGAAAGCAATATCGGCGCTGTTTGTCAGCGCGCCAATCGACCGATGCAATTTGAGAAAGTGCATCCCATTTCATTTCACCGGCACGGTAATACAATTTGCCTGCATTTCCATTCAAATCGCGCCGTATTTTCTGCGGCTGCCAGGAAGGATATTCCGTGCGCCGATTGTTGTTTCAGTGTGCGCGTGTCACACAATGCGAAGTCCCATCGCCTGTGACCTTGCGACCAGGGCGCGCCTGCGTCACGACGCTGGAGTCAGTGTCCCGCGTCTCTTCTCGGGATTAACCGTGTCACATTCTCACAGCGCACAGGCCCCCCCCCGCCCCCCTTCCCCACCACCCCCTTCGTTTGCCCAACGGAGGCTAAAGGAAGCCAACGACACCGGGGTTTGATTTCAGTGTTTTTACAGCAAACAGACACGATCCGCTGATCCTCCACTGGAGGAGCCCAACCTCCTCGGTAGAACACTGCACGACCCCCCCCACCACCACTGCCGCTGACCCTTCCTTCTCGCGACTCCCCCTCCCTCGACTGCCTCCATGTTTAATAAGCTCTGTTAAACTCGGCCAAGCCCCAAACATGGTCGAGAGATTCAAAACAAACAGGAAATATTCGCGAAACACGGCTCGACGGCTCGAGCGCAAAGCGACCGGTTTAATAATAGCCTCGGCCGTGTTTGCCGCGCCCGCCAGTGCAGGTTGTGTGACACGGTGGGGGCAGTGGGTAGCGCTGTCGTCTCATAGCAAAAGTACCCCGGTTCGACTCCCGGCTAGGGTGCCTTTCTGTGCGGAGTTTGCGCGTTCTCTCCCCGTGCCCGCATGGGTTTTTGCCGGGTACTCCGGTTTCCTCTTACCGTCCAAAGACATGCTGTTGCCTAGGTTAATTGGACTAATGAGTAAAGTGCATTGCGATGCACTGGCGTCACATCCTGGGTATCCCCCTACCTTGCGTCCTCTGTCGGCAGTGTTTGGCAAATGTTGGCGCTGACTGAATGCATGGCTACCTTCCCCTCGCCTCTCTGTGGGTTCCTCGTTACGCTTCTGTAACGATGCAATTCTCCTTGGATAAGGGCGTTTACTAAATAATATTTCATAATAACAAGTTCTCATCTCTCATTATCTGAAACCGCTTAATCCTATATTGGGTCACGGTGAGCCGGAGCCTATCCCGGAAACACAGGGCATAAGGCAGGAAATACACCCGACGACGGGACGCCAGTCCATCGCCGGGCATAATAACAAGTTGTCGGAATGAATTCAAAAGACCTTTGGCAAAAACTGTTGCCAGCCCATCGCTCCACCATGCAGGTGCCTTTCTGTGTAGAGTGCGTGTTTTCCCCCTTCTTCTGCATGGGTTTCCTCCGGGCTGTGCGGTTTCCTCCCATAACTAAAAACGGGTAATAATTGGCCAAAAATGTCATCATATATAGGACGCAGGTAAATGCTGACACCGGATAATCGCGTGGCTGCCTTCCCTTTGCAGTTTTTTTCGCACCCTTGAGCTATTCTCTTTTAAAACCAATACCGTCGACATTGGACGAATAGTGCGCCATGCATTATTAATTAAAAAAAAATATATATATACATCTCACGTTCAACACTTTTACCGCGATCCAACATTCAAAGCAAACCGCTCTATGAACTGAAACTCTGTGAGGCAGCCTCGTGATTAACCGCTGACGTTAGGAAGTACTTCACCGTACATACGCAGCAGTTCCTGAAAAACTGTACCGCGGTTCTCTAGTCTTAAGTGACGATGAAATATAAATTTGAGCGAATGTGACCGCAAATGTCTTAGTAGACAATAGGCCTACAATGTCATTCTTAACTTCTTTAAGAAACGCCGATGGGTTTTTTTACATATTGTAGAGTCTCTGTGCTTTTCAACACATTTGTGTGTGGCTACTGAGAAAATTATTGTTTTCCTGCCAGCACTGTTAGTCTGCTATAATAACAGTCTCCTATAATTTGCATATTTTCAAACGTGCCACTATTGGCATTCTTGGTGGTGCGCATTCAGTGATCTTACAGTGGTGGGGTCGCGACCCATCAGTGGGCTGCGAGTGCCACCGAGTGGTCCGTGGGGACCAAACCCACGTGGGTCAAGTGGGCCTCGAGGTGCAAAAGGTTGAGAATGCCTGCAAAAAGGAATGATCGCTAAGTTTAAGCAGTTTATCGACTGCAGATTTAGGTCAAGCCAGAGGTGAACGCAAGATCAAACCCACGACATTAACAATGTATCCTCTCGAACACCCCCAGTGTGCTCACGCAGTAATACATTTACAAGTTCTGTTCGCGTGACAAAACACTACTTGTTTGGCTTTGTCGGGTAGAGGCGGGTTTACGACACCACGTTTTTACGTGACCCAACCCAAAAAGTACCTTGTTACGTAGATCGCTCGCCAACGTTTTCACGTTAAATCCACAACCATTCCCAAGAAGTCCACCAACACTTTGTCAAAGCAAACAGACGGCCAGTGAGGTCTCCCGTGGCCTGCTGGTTGGCCACCGGCTCGCGTTACTGGCTCTACAGAAATACGGATCTGCTCGTGTGAGTGGCCACGAAAGCGTGCGCACGGCTGTTGTGGAAGCCGTGCGACGTCGCAAGTTACGGGGGCTCAGTCCGTGCTGGGCTCCGAGCTTAATGCCTGCTGAGCCAGACGGCCGCTAAATCAAATCCGCTACTCCAGTAATGCTGGAGGGGAGGGGGGTGGCAGTGCGGCACATTGCAGAGCCTTTTATAAAAACCAGCGGGTTAAAAAAAAAATTTTTGAAGCCTTTTATCTAAAACGATTACAGACACTTGCCTTTTTAACGCAACGGACAAAAATATGGCACTCGAATGTCGCGCTCTCGTTCCTGTCGTTTGCGACCGAAGCGGCGCCGCTTGGCTCGGTAATAAGCAGCAGCAACAATAAACGTGACTGCCGGGAAAAATTCTGCTTCATTGTCGTCACGCTCACGCCTGCCGCTGTGCGCCCGAAACGGCGAGATCGGGACTTCAGGCACGCGGCCACGCGGCGAGGGCCCGGGGCAGCAGCGGGCTCGCAGTTTCGGGGGTCCCCCGACTGAGAATATGACATCAAAGCGAGCCAGTGGCCTTGTAGGAATATCGCCAGAGAGACGACGCTAGGAAAATAATTAAGAAGCCACCACCGTGGCGTTCAGACTCTCGAAACCGATATCCCGACGCCAATTTAGGGTTCGGTCGTCGTCTTTTTATTTTGCCTTACACAAATCAGGGCCTTATGTTTGGTTTCCTGTCAGCGGGCACGTTCGAACGCTCCATCCCCCCCCCACCTCGCCGCTTTATTAGAAGCAGCTGGCCTCCATTTGCCTCCTCCTCGTTGTTTGTTCACAAGGGGGGTATGTTATCATTACGGGGAAACCATTACCTCCGTCATTACGGTTTTGCCGCTTGGCAGGGGCGAGCGGCCGGCACCGCCGCTGCCGGCACGCGAGCCGCGTGCGGCCGAGTTTTTGGTCGCGGCGGTGGCACGGTGTGGTGCGTCGGGGTTGGGGGTGGGAATGCGTTTGGCACGCGGAAGAAGAAGGAAATATTGGAGGAATATAAAATTGAACTAAGTCGAGGGCGGCACGGTGGCTCAGTTGGTAGCGCTGTCGCCTCACAGCAAGAAGGTCCCGGGTTCGAATCTCGGCTCGGGTGCCTTTCTGTATTGAGTTTGCATGTTCTCCCCGTGTCTGCGTGGGTTTTCGCAGGGCACTCCGGTTTCCTCCCACAGTCCAAAAACCATGCTGCTGCATAGGATAATTGGCTTGTAGACTAAATTGCCCGCAGTGCCCGGTGATGGACTGGCGTCCCATCGTGGGTATATCCTTGCCTTGTGCCCTGTGTCTGCCGGGATAGGCTCCGGCTCACCGCGACCCTGTAGAGGACTGAGCATTTTTTGACAATGACACTGAGAGACTAAGTCGACGAAAGCCAAGCCCTGAAATGAGCAGACGTTCTTCCACTGTTTGCCGTCTGATTGTTACGGCTGTCGTGGGTGACGTTGGTCCACGTGGATGAACGGCGCACAGCGGGCTGTGGGCTCTCATCAGAGGGGCGATCGGGCGATCGTCTTGAGCGCTGATGCTCACCTCATTGCGTCTATACTCACCGGCGCGTGCCGAGCCGGCGCTCACCGAACCGGCGTCGCCGAGCCGGCGCTCGCCGAACCGGTGCCTGATGACGCCGATTCTAATTAAACGCGAAACGTCGTAGTTCGGTGTAAATGTTGCGGGTTTGCTCCCCAACGCACCAGTGTGCTGAGAGAGCGAATAATTGGCGCGTTCTGTTCACGTGACGACAGCCGTGCTGAGTGGATGTGTCGGGTGGAGGCGGGTTAACAACACATATTTGTGACGTGACCTAACCCGAAAAAATTGATTTTATGAAACAATTGTAATTTAATGGAGACACATCATTAATTTATTTGAGTTTGATTTCCAGCAGTGTTGTTTTGCACCCTAAGCTGACAGTTTATGCAGTTGATTAATAACGAACGCTATGCACATCTTTCTGTCTGCTTGTCGTGCAAACCTGCTGCACAATTGTGCCCGTTCTAAAAAAATATTTACTGCTATTATTATAGATAGTATTCATTTCAGCACATATCTTTCTGTGCAGTTCAGTCTCCAGAGAGAACGAGCTCTGAGCAATTACTCATGGAAGGGCCCACCAATAATGTGTTCTATTTGTGCATTAGTTGAAAAAAAAAATGCAGGTTGGACTGAATCCGAGACATTGGCATGCAACAAATTATTGCTCTTGGGACCAATGTCAGAAGGTCTACTACCAATCGTAGAACAGAACACGGTCCACTTACGCAACAATCAACTGCATTACAGACATCCAGACTATCAAACGCATACAAACGCTTTGTTGCCAAGAATACTATTGAACATACTAGACTTTTCATCATACAAAATATAAACACACACACATAGAGGATAACAGTATGTTTAGTAGCAGAGGGGGTATAGAATTAGAACTGTGCATTGCCAATGTTTTCAGTCATGTGGTGATACGAGCGCTTCGACGCACAATAAGAAATTACAAGACCTACAAAAGGCCCTTTTCGTTTTTCCACATCTCTGACCTCAAGTTAACCTGTGTCACAATGACTATAATCAGCTGACCTGCCTCTAATGCGCCTATTTGTTAGGCTAATGAGTACAGTCGGAAGAACAATTCCGCGTCTCTGCGCGCACCAAACTCGTCGGGAAAACCGCTTTGCTGGTCTCACCCCGACGTCTCTTCCGCGCCGGCTAACGCTGAATATAACGCTATTTGACGGCCCATTAATTCGAAAGTTGCTGCCAATTCCGACAATTGATTCGTTCGCCGTGACGTCGCAACGAACGGGGCCCAACGTTTTCCCCCCGGCGCAATCGAGCAAGGTCCCAAAAACCGGCGCCCGCTTTGCTCGCGAAGCGCTCTCCTCTCTCCCGGTTTCAGGCACCGTACACGGCATGTCGCGCTGCGCCTCGCGGCACGCGCGAGCGCAACTCTGGCTGCGCCCCCGCGGATTCACCGTCTTCTCCGCGCCCGCACCCGATCGCTTTCACCTTATCCCTGACCTTCCCCCTCCCCGCGCCGCTCCCGCGCGCGCCTCGCGCGCTTGTCCCGTTTAACCCGAGAGGGCAGAGGCTTCCACCTCGGAAAGATTATCCGGGTGCGAGAGGGTAACCGCTGTTACCAACGCTGCCCTCCCCCCGCCCGCCCGCCCGCCCGCCCGCCCGCTTGCCCGCCCACCCGCCCGCCACCGCCGGCCGCGATGTAACGTCGCGGAACATCTCGCACCGTCGTTCGGCTTACGGGCAACGGGGCAGGAAACCGACGGCGCAAGGTCACGTACGCTCGCGTCGTCCGTCTCCCACGCCGCCGTCGCGGCGGCAGCCGAGTCGGCAACTCGGGTGTCGGTAAAGTTCGGTAGATGCGCGAGGATGTGAGGCGTGGGGGCCGAGACCCAAGCGGGCGGTTGTTTTCTTTCTTTCCTCTGCGTATTTTTTTTTTAAATCCAGAGTCCAGCTGAAAAAACACCGGGGCCACACGAAATCTCAAAAATGCCGAGAGCAGACAAGTGAATTCCTGGCAAATCCCCAATTGTTGTAAAACAATGAAAATGTTACATATTCTCTTCCTTACATCGATTTTGGAGGGTTTAGCGTTATTGGTGACAAATTTTGTTAAGTGTTTTATGTTGATGCGTTTGCCTTGCGTTTCATGACCGGTAGTTTATTAAACATTTATAGTGTCATACTGTATATTTGTTGTACTGTAAATACAGTGCCATACGAAATTTTGATCAATATACGTATTTTTTTTTCATAAATTTCAGCCATATTTAGCGCGATGCAATATAAAATCTTCCCTACACGTGGTTGGTCAAAGGGGTGAATTGTCTATACTTCACCATGTTTGTCAGTGCGGGTTGTTAAAAGGGAATTTCAGGATGAGTTCAGATATCACCGATGTCAGCCGTGACTGGTTTCCACCTTCATTTGTCTTATTTAATATTGTATTATCATTATCGGGGGTGCTCCTTACAAAACTATTAGTTGTGTGTGTGTGTGTGGCCAGATTTTGTACAACTTCAATTGCCACCGGGAACAATTTTGAAGTCTTGGAATGCAGCGAATACGGTCAGAAGATAATCGGCTAACAAAATATTGTCGTCTGCTCACACGCAATACAGCCACAAGCAATGACTCTACCCAGCCATCCATTCTCGAAACAGATACCGGCACAACGGTGCCTGGGCCCTGAAGCGCTATTTATTTATTTATTTACCATCCACAGCATGTGTGTACTTTCCCTCTTGAAAGTTTCAAGTAATTCACTTTCAAGTGTGCTCCCAAACCCAACACAAAGGCCCAGCGCTCCACCGTACAGAGATGGCATTTACGGCACAAAAATCACTACATGACCCTACCCCCGAGCAACCGTTGGCCAGCCCACCTGCGGTGCCTTTAATTTATTATTGATCAAGTGCAGGAAACGCTTCAAGAGGAATAAAACATCACCTGGCCGCGCTGAAAAGGGGCGCAAGAGTGCGAGAGTGAAACCCTGCAATCCCGGGGTTTACCTTCACAATCCCGGACAATGCCGTCACAATCCCACGCCGCGGGTTTACCCGGCCTCACTTTTGTTTTCCAAATCCACGCAAAAGAAAACTCGGCTCTCAAAAAGTGCGTTTTTTTTGTCTCTCTCTCTCTCTTCCCGCAGCTGCCGCACGGCTCTCGCCGTTCACGAAAGAGGTAACAAAGAAGTCAAACGAAGTTGATTTCTAGACGCTCTACGATGACCGTACAAGGCAGGGCGCTACGTTTTAAGCCGAGTCTGGCTGTGTCGGCGAGCCCCGCATATGTGGCCGCACCCGGCACACCACATCCAGTATACATTTCGCTATCGCTGTGGCTACTGCTTGTCGCGTGACCGGCGCAGTTTGTGAAGGGCCGCAAGCAATGATTTGGTGAGAAATTCGGTCCCGGAGTGAAAAGCGACGCCGAAACTGCGCATTGGCCCAAAAATCTGCCACTGGTATTTGGCGGCGCGTGGACAGGCATCGAGAGAGAGAGAGAGACATAGTGCAGCTGCTGCCATCTGATAGGTGGAGCGAGACCGAGAGTTGATGCTGGAATTCCCACCGCGAATTGTAAACTTCCTGCTTGAGCCAGATGAAAATCTGCAGTTTTCCTAGCAGATTTTTGACATTGTAAAGGTGGATAAGAACTTGGGGATTTGTGCTCGGCTGAGCAATGCGCGTCGCGCTTTAACATTTACAAACACGCCGCCCCCTCACTTCCCCAAGCCTACATCCAGTTCTGCCCGCTCCTGGCATCTGCCAAGCGGGGGTCGGGATTCCAAGCAGCTCGCCGATACAATCTCGCCGGGGAGCGGCACCGCACGATGGGACGCTCTCTCACTGTGTGCCGTCACAAGAGCCCTCGCGAGAGAGCGCGAGGGCCGCGGAGTCGCCTCGCCAGCGGCGTCGCGCGCTTGGCACGGGCCGTGGGTGCAAGACATTCGCCGCTGTCCTCTGTGTTCCAGTTCCTCCACTTATGCTGCAGCCCGTTGTTGGCGATTTACCCGCCAGCCTGCGAGCCCTGTAGCAGTTGCACCACCTGGCCCCACCGTGCGCTGCTCTACCGAGGCTAGCCCCGCTCATCGCGTGCGATCTTACTGTGGAACGGGCACCCCGGTAGCTCGATTATAAACTCGTCCTGCGAGCGATGTGGAGTGTGTGGCACAAGCGTTGTGTGTGTGGCACAGGCGTTGTGTGTGTGGCACAAGCGTTGTGTGTGTGGCACAAGCGTTGTGTGTGTGGCACAGGCGTTGTGTGTGTGGCACAGGCGTTGTGTGTGTGGCACAAGCGTTGTGTGTGTGGCACAGGCGTTGTGTGTGTGGCACAGGCGTTGTGTGTGTGGCACAGGCGTTGTGTGTGTGGCACAGGCGTTGTGTGTGTGGCACAAGCGTTGTGTGTGTGGCACAAGCGTTGTGTGTGTGGCACAAGCGCTTTGTGTGTGGCACAAGCGTTGCGGTGTAACCGGCTACCCTCGTGAGTTGTGCGTCTTCACGTGTGTGCGTGCCTGTACATGTTCACATGTATGTGAGTCTGCCTGTGATCGCGCGCGCGTGCGTACGCTTGCGCGCGGGGTCACACGCGCTTGTGCACGTATGTGTGCGCGTACGCGCACGCGAGCGAGTGACGCCCGGCAAGCCAGGTACTCACAGTCGCTCCAGGTAGTTCAGTCCGTAGAAGGAGCCGTTCTTGAGCTGAGCAATCCGGTTGTTGCTTAGGATCCTGGAAACGAAACACGCAGATACATTGGCAACTTTCAAGCTGTGTTCGGAAGAGGGAAGAGAGCGGCGTCTTCGCCCTGCAGCGCGATTAAACGTTTCATTAAAAAGGAATTAGGGCGGCGCGGTGGCCCAGTGGGTAGCGCTGCCGCCTCACAGCAAGAAGGTCCCGGGTTCGAATCTCGGCTCGGGTGCTTTTCTGTGTGGAGTTTGCATGTTCTCCCCGTGTCCGCATGGGTTTTCGCCGGGCACTCCGGTTTCCTCCCACAGTCCAAAAACCATGCTGCTGCATAGGATAATTGGCTTGTAGACTAAATTGCCCGCAGTGCCCGGTGATGGACTGGCGTCCCATCGTGGGTATATCCTTGCCTTGTGCCCTGTGTCTGCCGGGATAGGCTCCGTCTCACCGCGACCCTATACAGGACTAAGCGGTTTCTGACAATGAGATGAGATGAGAGAAAGGAATTTTGCATCAGTAAGAGCCCCGGTCGCCGTACACCCGTAGCACGGAGTCAGAAACGCCGAACAGATGACCGTGCTGCAAAACCGCGGAGACGGATCTCCACCGGCGTGCGGATCGGCAATCCTTCTGCCGAACCCGCTGCGGCAAAAAGGTACGGCGGGGACGCGTAAACAGACGACGGCTCCGCGGAATTCCGACCGACGAGCGTTTTACCGAGAGCGTTTACGCGACGCCGCTGTGAACATAAACACTCATCGCAACTTTGGCAAGATAATGAGCTCTTTGGTTGTTTTTGCTGCCAGTGACGCAACGTGCGTGTGTGTGACTGTCCTAAAAGCCATAGCAGTGAACACACATACACACAATGCCCGTTGTGCTATAATTGTTTGGGTTGTGTTTGTTGTTGGGGAATTTTTTTTTTTGTAATCCGTTGCCAACTAAGACTAAAAGCATTTGTCCATTCCCTCTGTCTGTACCTGGGGTGGGGACATTAAAACGATGGTGAATATAATCCAATATGAGTTGAGCTTTGATATGAATGTGCGTTGCTATTATGGGAATGTCTGGAGACAAACTGGCCAAAGCGAACTGTTTAAAACTTAGAGGCACGGAGCGAAGCAACGGCGTAACATTCACAAACTTGCCATCGTGGTGCTGCCCATTGCCTTCCGTGCAATTGATTAAATACTTCCACGAACATGGGAATGGCGTCAAACAACGTTTTACAGGCGCGTAATTTCCTCGAACTCTAATTTGAAGATCATTCGCACGGATAACTCCTCGGCAAAGCTGTCAAAGCAAGAGACAATTGCTGAGAAAATCAAGCAACTGAGCCGTCCTTTCACACGTCCTTAGACAAATAAATCAGGATTCCACCGGTATCGACTTTCCGAGACAACCTGCTTCCCCCGCTGCTCCTTCAGCTGTCGCCATAAATCACGAGCCAGAGGGGAGGTTCCCCATGGCTCTGAACTTTTGCGCTGGGAAAAAAAATATCTGTTGGAGCGGCGCTGTGGAACGTTTCAAACCATAGGCAGAAAAAAAATGTTTTTAATATTTGTGGGAGACGGGTCAAAGGTCAAAGCGTCTCCCAGCTCAAGCGGAGCACGCGGCAGCGCTCGTCATCTCTGTCGGTGGCCCTCAGTTGGCGGTGGAAATTCCACGTTATTATAGGGAGACTCTCTGCGCTCTTGGCTTTGAACAAACTGGTACTCGTTTTACTGACCCCAAAAGGATGACGGGCTGAGTTGATCTGTGACGAAGATTGGAATTCGCCACTTTCATATTGTGAGCGATCACGCTAACGGCAGTGGCCACCTGAAGCAACAAAAAACTGTCAGTCATCATCATCACCACCCGTGTTCAATCCACTGTTGGATGAAGGCTTCCCCAGTCGTTCGCCACGTTTGACAATCCTGAGATGTGCCACTCCATCTAGCACCGGCACGCCAAGGCGAGTCCATAGCTTCACCTTCGCAGGGGCCATGATCTCTCATGTATCTCCTCCTTCCGTTTCTCAACGGCCAGCAATCATCCAATTCTGGCCACGGCGTCTCCTGCCCGAGCCCGCTCTTGTCTCAAGACTGAACCCAACGACGACGTCCCTTTAACTTGCGTTCGATTTTCAAAACCCACCACGCGTTCCTCTAGCCCCGTCTCTGTCGGCGTTAACCGCGAGCTGGCCGCTAATGCGCCACGACTACTCCACGCACCTTCTCCTGCGCACCATTGTCCCGTTCCTTGCCTTCCGCAGTTCTCGTGACAATTAAAGCTTTTATCGGCGGGTCGAGCCCAAGGGGGGAAAAGCCCTCTGCATGCGCCGTGACACAACGGCCGTTGGAATCACGCGCAAGCTCTCAAACAAAGACGCGAGAGATTGGAGGTATGTCACGCGGACCAGGTGCAACTCGTTATTAATTACAAATTCCAGCACACTCTCTAAGCCTGCTTCTGGCTTCCAGGAACTTTAAATTGCTAATCCAGAACATGCCTTGTCTCAATGACACTAACCAATACATCCAGCTTACACCATCTGGCTGACAGTAATGTTTTTAGTTGGGAAATTATATACATAACGACTTACAGCCACTGTCTCATAATGTGCCATCCAAAAACATTTGGTTTCAGTAAAGAGGATATTGTACTTGAGTGAAAAATGTCATTATTTTGTGAAATAATATTCTCAGTGTAATCTGGAACAGAAGCGAGGGGCTTGCGTTTGCAGGAAATTAATAACGTAAAATAACGAAACCTTACAACCATTTAACATACATCCACTGAAACGCAACCACGGTTTACAGGATATTAAAAAGAAGAGCGTATTTTGCACGTCGCAGTAAAAGCCATGGGGAATCTCTGCCGACCTTTATAAAGGAGCATTCACTCCAGAGCTTCTCTAATATAACAGCCTCAGATGGCGAGATAACAGCGGAAGTAAATGAAAACTTTTGTTTATTTTTGCGCAAAGAATTAGCGGTAGGCGGCGCAGAATTTAAAAAAAAACGAATTCGTACACCGCTCGGACGTTCCGGTTATTACACACGAAAGCGACTCGGCGAGACGGGGGAAACTAGGCGATGGGACGCCGGCACCAGCGGCACAATTGTTAAGCGCGTGGCGGGCGCCAGCGCTGAATCTGACGGCGTTCCAAAGCGCCCGTCGGGCCGCGTTCGCCACCGGTGGTGGGTTGGCGGGGCACGGCGAACTGCGCCGCCACGATCGTAATGCCATCGCCGGCCGAGGACCCACAAACTACTCGCAACCTCACAGCAGTTGCTAGTTTAAACGGCCCGGTGTCCAGGTGGGACTGGGCTGGCCGGCTGTCCCATAAAGGTGGGGGTATCGGAGCGGAATTTCACAGCCGTCAAGTAGAACTTCAAAATGTTGGAACGTTACGTCTGATGTCGAGGAAACTTTGTCACCACTTTTCTCTCCTTCCCTCCGGCTCATCTCAAATAGTAAACAAGGCAACAGAAGTTACACTCCATGTTGTGAGCTTTTGTTTGTTTAACAACTGCGGTCAGGGTTTTGTTTACGTCCACGAAAAGTCTGAAGTCGGAGGAGTAACCCCATTTATGACTACCTCGGGTGAAAAGCGCTCATCTCATCTCATTGCCCGAAACCGTTGAGTCCTGTACAGGGTTGCGGTGAGCCGGAGCCTATCCCGGCAGATACAGGGCGCAAGACAGGGATATACCCACGATGGGACGCCAGTCCATCACCGGGCACTGCGGGCAATTTATCCTGTAAGCCAATTAACCTATGTGGCAGCATGTTTTTTTGGACTGTGGCAGGAAACCGGAGTGCCCGGCGAAAACCCACGCGGACACGGGGAGAGAACATGCAAACTC
>JAZEWT010000017.1:14931671-14942248 GCA_036362905.1 Mordacia mordax
CAGGACTCTCGACAAAGCACGTGGATGATCTCTGTGCCACCCAAAGGCAATCCAACGAGGTGGCCCCACGCACACCAACGACTGCACGCTGCTTTAATTCGGGGCCGTGACGTTGTGAACTTACCGCGATCACGCTCCTTGCGCCGACGAACAACCACCAACGCCAGAGGAGCAGGAGCAATTCATTTCCTTGCACCCATAATGCTCCACAACAACAGTCAATGAGCTAATATGAAATGAAAGATATGTTCTCAAGCCGCACCGAACGTTATATATTTTTCCCTCCACATCCTTGCCGTTTAACTTATCCCAAATGTGCTGTGTTTTCATTAAAAACAATCTGTAATTTCTGGGTTCATCTCACCAAATGCTTCTTCTGGTAACAGGGACTGGGAGTTGGTTTTCGTGCTGTATAAATGTTCGGTTTATTTTTTTTCCAAGCGCAAATTCGGTTTTAAACATGACTTCCTAACGAGGCTCCGGCCTTAATCAGATGCGTCTCAAATTCTTGCTTTACAGTGAAATCAACTCTGCTTATATAGTTTCCTGTACTTGGCTATATCATGCATACACTCTTTGTTATAAAATTGTATATATTTTTTGGAGTGGGAACCCCCTCTCCCCCCCCATAAAGTCATGTTTTTGGAAATTTCAACAAGCTTTGATTTTACAAAGGTAAGAAGACACTTCCATCGATTTACAAAAGGGGTAGAGTCAGAAAAGCTTTAAGCTCACTCCTTTATAAAGAACTCAGACACATAAAGTGAACTTCGATATATATTTATATAAATAAACAACACCAGCCTATGCGCACCACGCTCAAAACGTTTCGCTTGCCTATTGCTTTCTTTATTAAGGAATTAGGAAACCAGCTTAAAATTTTCCGAATTAAAAATAATATTTGATGACATTACTGCAGCTGTGTTGGCAGCGGTGCACAAGTTTAAAAAAAAAACTCAACACGTTTGTCCGTAACGCCGTGCAGCCTTAAAAAAAAACTCCAATATAATTGTAGACGTTTCAGATACTGCCTCTCTCTTCATAGTACTTGTGCTACTGAATGTTTCCATTTTTAAGCGCAGCGCTATTGATGAACGCGTTGAGGTTTTTTGTGTGTGTGTGTGTGAGAGGTTTGCTGTTGTTATTTCTTTCCTCTAAATTATTAAGTATCTTTCAAGTAGCTTCAGTGTCTAGGAATGTTGATGCGAGCCTGCCGTGTTGCTGGAGGCATCCCCACCACCGCAGTAACTCCTGAGAAAGTCCAACCGCCCCCGAATGTTTTGGGGAGTTGTGGGCGGCCACTGATATCTGGTAGCTCCCCCCGCCCCCCCCGCCCGCCCCCGTTGCAGGCAGTGTATATTTTATAAGCCCGACCAGACGCACTTTGCCTAGATTATAAATATACTGGGGAGTCAATTACGAACTTCCTGTTACACGGCAAGAGTTCAAGCGCACGTCGGTTCCCTTGCTCTGAAAACTTTCATTGCAACCCAACGCCGATAGCGCGCACGTGGACTCGCGACTCAAGGCGCTCGCTGTCAGATTCACTACCACTCGATTAGCGCCGAGTCGCGCTGCTGCCCCACAGCAACAGGGACCTGTGTTCGAATCCCGACTCGGGTAACTTTCCGTGTGGAGTTTGCGTCTCCGCTTGGGCGCTGTGATATCCTCCCACAGTTCTAAGACTCGCTCACTCGGTTTAATTGTCTTGACTTAATTGTTCCCGGTGGCCCTGGGGTGTTCCAATTTGCTTACTGTTCCAAGCTGGACAACTGTTAAAAAGAAGCTACTCAGCTTTATTCCAGCTTAAAGAAAAGCTGATTCATTCTCTCAGTTTCAGAGGGCGGCTGCTTCGAACAGAACGCGAACGAAGCTCTGGCTGCCGCTCGATTTTTTTGCGAAAGCGCGATTATTTTCACGAGAGTTCGAAAACGCCCGACAAAAACAACAACAAAACTGCGTAGGAGGGAGAGAAAAAAAAACCCATCTTCTTGGGCGGTTGCGTTCGCTGCTCGCGACTTACAAACTAAATAAAACACCGCCAGCCAACGGAACCGTTTTGCCCAACGCGCTGCTGCTCGCAAATGTTAAACAGCACGGCGAGATTTTCAAACCCCTCACCCACCCTCCACCCAGCGCGTTCCCCCCCATCCACCCCCCCCTCCCCAGAAAAAAAAAACTGCCAGAATTAAACGATGCACAATGAGATTCTGCATCTGTGCGGAGTTAGGAAAACTAACAGCGGTTGTTATGAGCGCGCGTGTGGCTCCAGACGATTGCCGCTGTTCCCTGGCGTTAGTTTACGAGCGCGTGTTTTTGATAAGTGACATGTTTGTGTACGTGCTCTGTGCGGCGGGCGGTTTTTTTCGTGTCCCCCATTCTCCCCTTCCCTGCGGCTCGTCAGCCCGTGCGCGCCGCCTGTCACCGACTGTGTGAGTCTTCGCCGGGGCAATTTGCGCGCACGCACGCACGCACGGCCGAGCGTGCGTGCGTGCGTGCCTGCGCGCAGCGGCAAGCGCGTTTCGTGACGTCACGCTCGACGAAACGCGAGCGCCCGAGGTTCCATTCGCGCTCACGAGCAATACCGGTGACGATTTTCTGAACCGGTCCTGGCCGACCCCCAGGTTGATTCATCCCCAAATGAGTACCTTGGTGCGGTGTGGAAATGTCGTCACGAGGATGACAAAGGTGGCCGAGCACGGTATTGGCCATCTACGCTCTCGTGTGCCGTGCCGGCCTTTATATGTGCTCGCTAATAGGCACTTGACCCTACAGTCTATTAAGGCTGTACGGAGGGGGGGGATCTTTGTCTTTGTGAGTTCGGTTGGGGAGCGGTAGTGGTTGGCGCTCTGCACTTCGAACGCTATCACTCCAGTTCGACTCCCGCTGATGGCCAACGCGAGTGAGGTTTTTCTGATATCGGTTCGGGCCTCTCCTAGGTCGACTCAGCCTGAAACGAGTCTCTCGTGCAGTGCGTGAATATCAGCACTGGGCAGATAAAGGTGGTCGGGCGTGATGCTGCCGACGCACTCCTTGGTGTGCCGTGCTAGCCTTTTTATCTGCTCGTAACACCATTGGCCCCAATAGTCTGTAAAGGCTATATGGGGGCCCTTTGTCTTTACATATGCGTTGAATACTGAGCGAGCACTCATTCCTCTGTCCATTGTCCTCGAAGGAGACAGAAGCCATTGTACTGCCAATTGTTGCTGAGATGAATTTATCTCATCTCATTGTCAGAAACCGCTTAGTCCTGTACAGGGTTGCGGTGAGCCGGAGCCTATCCCGCAGACACAGGGCGCAAGGCAGGGATATACCCACGATGGGACGCCAGTCCATCACCGGGCACTGCGGGCAACTTTTAACGACAATGAAATAACAGCAATGCAGATACCGTACAAATATTGACAATATTTCAATCGTTATAATATCAAGCCCCTTTGTCGATCCGCGCCTCATCCATCGTGTGACTTGATTGACCATACTTCACCACGCTGGTCAGTGTGGGTACGTGAGGAGGAAGAGGGTGATAGGGCTCAGGTACCGGATCAGTTATTGCTCACCACGGTGCGTTCTGTCCAGGAATCGAACTCAACGCTGGCGGGTTCAGGGTTCCCTGCTGTCGAACAGCTGCACCACCTCTCCACTCGCGACATTCTCCTCCAGACCGCGCCGCCTCCATACAGGAGTGTATCAATTTAACACTCCAAATGCCTTGCTCACCACTCCATAACCCTCCGAGTTTAAAATAAAATCCATACCGCTGCTTTAATTAACCTTTTTGGCCGGCAGCGAGGACACGGGTTTGACAAGGAGAGAGGAATAAAAAAACAACCACCCACCCACTCACCTACCCACCCACCCATCCACCCACTCATCCACCCATCCACTCACCCACCCACGCCACTCAATGGAAGTCGTGTTGGGAGCTGGGGGCCGCGGGATTCAGCTGCGCCTGGCAGTGCTGTTGGGCTTCGTGAGTCAACACGGTTGGTTCTGCGGTGACGAACGCGGCGCATTCTCGACAAATACGCTTCTCGCCTATTGACGATATTTGCACGAGACGCTCGGAATAGCGGCTCCGAGGCGGCGCCGCTGGTCCCGGAGGAGAGGAGGAGGAGGATCTGACAGCCGAGAGAGTTTGTAGCGTACGCCTGATGGTGCCTCCAGCGTGGGAGGCGAAACGTCGTCACGAAGGAGAGAGAAGGAGGAACGCTCGACGCGGAGATCTAATGAGATTCTCCCTAGATCTGTGGGGAGCCGCGCGGCACGGCGGTATGGCCGATAGCGATGCCGCCTCGGAGTTGGAAACGTTCCCAGTTCGATGCCCGCCTACGTGGCTTTCTGTGCGGAATTTGCGGGTTCTCTCTCCCGCGTCCGCGTGGGATTTCGCTGCGTAGTCCGGTCACTTCCCACAATCCAAAATAAAAACACGCTGCCGTCACCTAGGTTAATTGGCCTGCTGGCGTTCCATCCTAGCTCTAAAACTCTGCTTTGCGACCTGCGTCCGCCGGGATAGGCTCCGACGCCCTGCAACCCTCTCAAGGATCAAGCAGTGGCGGCTCTGACTCGCGTTGGTGGGACGGTGGCGCAGTAGAGGAGAGGATGAAGAGGTGCGGTGAGGAGGTGCCGCGGGGCAGCGCGCCAGCAGACCCACCTTGTCCCCTTGAGTGCGAATGTTTGAATGTGGCCTTCATGCCCAGCAGCGGGGGCAAGGGGGCGAGTAACTGAGTCGCGGCACTGTTTTAGTTTGGACTCAATTAGTTTAGAGCTTACAGGGGTTGGGGTGGAGAAGGGGGGGGTAAACGTTAGCGCCCGATGATGGATTGGCGTGATTGATGCCGTTTGTCAACGGGGTTCCCGCGGAAATAAGAGGAATTGAGGCCCTAAAGCAAACACGCGCGAGCATGTGTAGCCCTTTGTCGGCGGTGGTTGGTGGAAAGCAGGGAGCGTGGATGTCGGGAGCATAGAAGTACGGCTCAATTATGGGTTCTACCGCGCCGCCGCCGCCTGTCGTCAAAAGTAGCCCGTGTAGCCTGCAGTAGGAGGTGAATGTAGGCCGATATCCTACAGGTGGGAAGGGGAATTGCGATACGACCCAGATATCGGTAAGAAACGTAGGTTACTTTCATTTCTGGGCGGCACGGTGGCCTCACAGCAAGAAGGTCCCGGGTTCGAATCTTGGCTCGGGTGCCTTTCTCTGTGGAGTTTGCATGTTCTGCCCGTGTCGGCGTGGGTTTTCGCCGGGCACTCCGGTGTCCTCCCACAGTTCAAAAAAACATGCTGCTGCATAGGTTAATTGGCTTGCAGACTAAATTGCCCGCAGTTCCCGGTGATGGACCGGCGTTCCATCGTGGATATATCCCTGCCTTGCGCCCTGTGTCTGCTGGGATAGGCTGCGGCTCACCGCGACCCTGTACAGGACTAAGCGGTTTGACAATGAGATGAGACGAAACGTTCATTCCTGCGTGCAGCGCCTGCTGAGCACATCCGGCCAATCAGTGAAGCGCTTAGCGAGGTTCGGCACTTGTTGGGTTCCAGCGAGATCGACGCGTCCTGCCGTGGTTCGACCGCGGCCGCTCCGAGTCCGATCACGGAAGCACTCAACTTGTTCGATGCAAGCACTTGCTTAACCTAAAGCTACAGCAACAAGTCACGGCCCTTCTTCACAGCACACCAACGAGGAGACATTGCCCTTAACGTCGCCTATTATACATATTTTCTTTCCAGGCAGTTTTATTGCCACGTTAATATTTGAGAATTGCTCTTCAAGAGCCGCTCGTTCGGGATAGCCGTGTCCAGCGTTCCCCCGCTCTCTATCCTTCCTCGGATAGCAGCGCGGCACGGCTATAACCGAAAGACGTGCGCTCTTGTGACCAATTCCCCTATCGCATGGAGCCCGAACAAACTGGCACCAACGCGTGTTGGGTTTCTTTGTTGTTTGTTAATTGCGCTCGTTCGCCAACTGCCAACGCAGCAGCAGGATTAGCGAATCATTCGTCTAAATTAACGCGACTCTATTCATCGGGGGAACCTGGGAAAGGAGACCAAAACCAAAAAAATGCTCCCCTTTTCCCAAAGCGAGCGGGGGGTGGGGGGCCGGGGGGCGGGGGGGGGCGCGTGGCCGCCCGTCGTGGGGACATTTACCCGCTAGCGGGGGGGGGGGGATGGATTCTCATCATTGAACTTTTCTTTGGACCCCCGAATAACTAAGACCCCTGCATTTACCATGGACTCGGCCGTGGGATTGTGTCATTGTTGTGCCATTCTGACTGCGCGTCACGTGCCGGAGGAACGCGCTCTCGGCGACACTGGCCCCCGGCCGACCCCGCGGCCCTGTCGGAGGCGTCCGGGACGATAGGACCTCAATCTCCTTCTCCTCCTCCGCTGTCCCCCCCCCCGCTCGCTCTCCTGCAGATGTAAAGTCGTCTATCTGATGGATGGCGCCGAGTCAGAGGTGGCCGCGTCACGAGCCGGCGGGCAGATTGAAATAAAAACCCAACGGATTTGTGAACCCGATGGAAACACCCAGAGAAGAGGGGGTGGTGGTGGAGGGAGGAAGGAAGAGGCAAAGTGCAAAGGCATCAGTGCGATCTCTCCCGCATAGCCATGCGGCGGCGGTCACATGCAGGGCACGGACATTAGTTCGTCTTTGTTATTCTTCTGCCCAAACGTTTAGTTGGCGTTAATGTGTGTGGGGAGCGGTGGTGCAGCGGTTAGCGCGCTGCCCTGGGAATCCGGCGAGCCCAGTTCGATGCTCGCTCACGAACAACACCGGTGGCGATATTCAGAACCGGTGCCGGTTTCCGGATAGGTCGACCCAACCCTCAAGTGGGTGCCTCACGCGGTTTGTAAGCTAGGGAGATAAAGGCGTGCGTTTGGTTGCCGTGCTGGCCTTCATGGGTACTCGCTAACGGCGCTGAAGTCTACAGTGTGTTACGGCTATGTGGAGGATCTTTGTGGAAGTGTTTTGGGCAGCCGCAAAGCCCCGCTCGGCCGTCCGCTCAACGTGGCTTCAATTTGAGGCATATGATTGGGAAATGGTTGTTTCATGCCCAAAAGTGGCCCTCTGAGAGAGGCATGTGTCATGTCCCAAAACAAAAAAAAACACCCGAGAACTCCTCGCGGCTAACGTGCACTCTCGCTCGAGATACGATCGTTGTCTTCATAATCGTAAAGATGTTTTTCTTTTTTTTTTCGGGGGGAGATCGCGGGCTCAGGGCTATAGCCGCTGTTTGTTTATGCGGATGGGCCCGTCTGTTTCGAGTTAACTGTAAAGCGAGCTGTATATTAAGCCCCGTTGTTCATCGCGTCCCCACTCTCCATCCCCGATACATCTCTCCCTCCGGTTTTCCTTCTGGCTGCTCTCCCAGAAAATTCTGAACGCACACACACACACATATATATTTAAAGAATTCTCACAGGGTTAGGCCTCCTCAATTTACTGCCATTCAAAACGCATCAATATCATCTTTAGCTGCCTTTAGGAGCACTTTCTATAAAGCGCATCCCAATTAGGCACTTCAATGCGAAAGTCTTAATTATTTTCACCACTCGCTCGCTCTTCCTGCAGCTATTTATCTCCAGTGGCCTTTGAGCGACGGTAAATGATCAAAGACACAAAGGTACATTTGCGCAATCGTGGTTAATGTCCCGTGCCTCATTACCAGCCATATAACATGCGCTCGGTAATTTGCGCAAATGTCAAAATGTTTGCCCGTCCTTGAAATTGCGAGCACAAAAGAAAAACCGTCTTGTGATGATGATGATGACATTAAGATTAATCAGTCGGGATTTTCTGCATTGCCCGTGCGATTTGTATTCGTGGTTTTACTTATTTTGTTGGTCGAGGGTTACGTTTCCTCCTTTTGTGATTTCTTGTCTCTGGTCTCTTTATTCGATTAATCCTGTCATTCAAATACCAGGATGCCAGTCATCAGGTGGAGATCACGTGCCTCAGTATGGGCAAGGGTTGAGGCTATTGTTGGGTGAGTTCGTGTGTAGGTGTGTGTGTGTGCACAAAGAGTTGACAAGCCAATGCTCCGAAGGCAAACGCGCTCTAAAGAAAGATCCTGGTGTCTAGAACATGGGCCCGCATCTGCCGTTCTGCCACTAAATAGTCCAGCAGATGTTCTCTTGCTTGCACTCGGCATGCATCCATGATGTTGTGTGGATGCGCCGAAAACGGAACAGGGTGTTGGTGATTACGAGCTCATGGATTGCACAGAAGTTGAGCAGCCTCCTGGAAGGCATGGCCCAGATGATCTGGCCCATGCCTTCGAATTACTCCAGTCCAGGTTGTCTGCGTCATGACCCACTCGAGCATTAAAGCCACCTAGCATGATGACGATCCCGAGGGGTCAATTCAGCCAGCGCCCGGGACAAGAGGTCATATAAGGTATCTGACTCATCGGCCTTGCCTGCATCCCTTCACTGATGTTCATCTTCCCATTTATAGGGAGATGAACCCACAATAGCCTTGGACTCACAGGTTCCAACACCTCACCGCCATGCTCCCACGCCGCCTTCCAGCCTGTATTTTATACAAGAGCCACTTCCAGTATTTGGGCAATTCCCTGTCCTGAGTGGAGGACTGTCCATCCCTCAAGATGACTGGAGCCAGAACCAGTCCACCGGACCTCCTGGATACCACAGAGGTCCAGGCGGAAATAATAATAATTGCGCTTCTAGAGCACTTTTCAACCGAGGATCACAAAGCGTTGCCCAGAGCTGTGGAGAGAACGGCACACGCACAACAACAACAACAACATCAGAGTAGATCAATTGAATGACAAATAATGGCTCTGCATGAAGAAAAGGACGTAAAATAAGAGATAAAAATAATTATTAAACAAATGAAGGAAGGAATACGTTTTCCTGAGCAGGCGCAGGTCAACAGCGAGTCATCATTCCAGCACAACAGTGAGCCGCATCAACAGTCCTAGCTAGAGGACTTCAGAGCCTTAGGGACCAAGTGAGTCTTGAGATGGGATTTGAAGATGTCCAGGGACTCAGTTGATCGAACCTCCAATGGAAGGGCATTCCAGAGTCTGGGAGCAACGCTTTCAGACTCGAATGGAGGCGCTATCTGGGCACATACAGCAAGCCCGTATTGGAGGATCGAAGTTGTTGTGTTGAGGAGGGTGCCTGAAGTAGGTCACGCATGTATGTCAGAGCAGCGCCAGTGCGAGCCTTGTGGGTGAGAAGGAGGATCTTGATTTCAATCCAATATTTAACCGGCAGCAAGTGGAGAGACACCAGTACTGGGATATGTGATCGTGGATGGTTGTGCGGGTGAGGACTCTAGCAGCCGCATTCTGCACACGTTGAAGACGATTGATCAGGTAGGCAGGGGTGCCAAGGAGTAGTGCATTGCAATTATCGATTCGTGAAGAGACGAAGATGTGGATTAGCTATGTTGCGCGGTTTAGATATTTCTTAAGATGGAAATAGGCTACCTTCGTCACCTTGTTGATATTTGTCTCGAAGGTGAGTGAGGAATCGAGAGTCACTCCTGGACTCTGGGCTGCCTTAGCAACTTCAATGGTGTGGTCGTCAAGCATCAATTTGATGAGTTCAGCCTTGAACAATTGGTGTCGGGTTCGAACAAACAAAACTTCTGTTATGTGGCCATTTAGTTTCGGTATCGGTCCAGCTCCTGACTGACGAATAGCAGCCTCTCCGCCACACCGAGCGTTCGAACATTCCACGTGGCTCCACATGCAGCACGTTTTAGTTGATTCCGGAGGAACTCTGAGGATAAGTATTCAGGCTCCTTGCGCCTGGCTTGGCTAAATATGGTTCGGCCAGGATACGTCATCCACGCCTGTTCCCCCGGGGCTTTCGACGCAAGCTTAGGTTTTTTTTTCTTTTCCATGTGGTTTTGTGGCAATTAAGTTGAAGGTGGGGGGTGTGGGGAGAGATGTTACCAGCACCTCCTTACCCGTCCAGAGCCCACTTGGCCGCTGTGGAGTTCACCACAGCGTTACCGAGCGGCACCATGAGGAGGGGGCTTCTTTTACCTTCGACACTTCATGCGACCTCAACGTGCATATGGCCTGGCACAAGCGCCGTGGTGACATTACCGCCACTTGGTGGTGAATGGTGGCTGTTATTGTTGCTGTGGCAGGTGAGCGTGTGTATTATGTGTGTTCGAGTGGTGGCTCAGCGGTTACTGCACTGGGCTGCACACATTGCGACCTGGGATCGAATCCCACTCACGGCCAGGGACGATTTTTTGAACCGGTCCTGGACCTCCCCTAGGTGCAATTCATCCGCAAATGAGTTCTTGGTGCAATAATAAGACAAAGGCGGTCGGGCGAGGTTATGGCTTCCAACGACCCTTGTGCTTTGTGGTGGCCTTTAAACAGTGCTTGATGCTGCAGTCTGTTAAGGATGTACGGAGCAGCTTTGTCTGCGGGGGAGCGAGATTATCTCCCCATCTCCTCGAGCCGTCGGAAGAGACCTCGGTGTCACGAGTTCTGGGACACACGCACACTCGACCGGAATCCGCTCCAAATTGGGAGCGATGGACGGCGTGCCGGAGACGCTGTCAAGAATCAGCCGATTGTTCCACGATT
>JAZEWT010000017.1:15021356-15036447 GCA_036362905.1 Mordacia mordax
TCGGCCGAGATAGGCTCCGGCCACCTCTGCGACACGGTACAGGTTCAAGTGGGTATTGATAATACATGAAAAGGTTCATCTCATCAGCAAAGTACCGGACCGCTGCTAGGCTGGCTTGGACAAGGCTAGGCTGGCTTGGAATAGGCAATAGGATTACAAGGTAATCCATCCATCCATTTTCTACACCGCTTGTCCTGGTGAGGGTCGTGGTGGCAGCAGTCAAATGAGAGTTGGATCAGCAATAGATTCCAGCTCTTCCTGGGGGATTCCCAGGCGTTCCCAGGCCAGCCGAAGGATGTAATCCCTCCAGCGTGTCCTGGGTCGGCCCCTAGGTTTCCTCCGCCCAGTGGTGCCGTGCCTGGTAGACTTCCCGGGGGAGTCTTCCAGGGGGCATCCTTACCAGATGCCCGAACCACTTCAACCGGCTTCTGTCAATGCGGAGGAGCAACGACTCTACTACGAGGTTCTCCCGGATTTCTGTGCTCCTCACCTTGTCACGGAGAGTGAGCCCAGCAACCCTGCGGAGAAACCTCATCTCTGCCGCTAGTATCCGCGATCTCGTTATTTCGGTCATTACCCAAAATTCATGACCATAGGTAAGGATAGGAACATAGATTGACCTGTAAACCGAGAGCTTTGTCCTAGGACCAAGCTCTAGCTTCACTACCACGGATCGGTAAAGTGCCCGCATCACTGCAGACGCTGCTGCAATCCGCTGGCCAACCTCACGTTGCCGCTCACCATCACTCGTGAACGAGACTCCCAGATATTCAAACTCCTCCACTAAGGGCAACTGCTCTCCCCTCACCTGAAGAGGGCCACCCACTCTCGTCCGTGAGAGGACCATGGCCACAGATTTGGAGACGCTGACTCTCATCCCAGCCACTTCACACTCAGCCTCGAAACGCTCAAGCGCCCGTCGGAGGTCACAATCCGATGAGGTGAGAAGAACAACGTCATCTGCAAACAGCAGCGATGCCACCTCCACGCCCCTTGAGATTCTGTCCATGTTGACCGCCGTAGTGACTTCATCCACAGTAATGAACCCGACCCCACCGCAGGTTTCCAGCACTGCCTCCTGGAAGGAGGGGTGTCCACCGGGTTAAGGAGTTCTTCAAAGTGTTCCTTCCATCTTCCAACTATCTCCTCAGTAGAGGTCAGTGTTTCCCCTTCGCCTTGCGGGTGAGGGGGCCCACAAGGCTGCTCCACGTATCCATTTCGGGCTGAGCCCGACCGAGTTACGTGGATCACCCGGCCCCCAGGCGCTTGCCGATGGACGCCACCCCCAGGCCTGGCTCCAGGGTTGGGTCCTGGTAACCCTAGTCCGGGCAGGGTTCTCATCATCTTTTTCGAACCATCATGAAGGTCTTTGGGTGGACCGTACATAGTCTGGAACCTCTCCTCAGACCTGTTCGCCACGGGTGACCCTACCAGGAGTGCTGGACTCCAGACGACATAGCCCGGAGGTTCATTGGAACACACAAGTCCCCCCCCCCCACCACCATAAGGTCCTCTAATCCCATGAACGTGCTTTACCAAAAATTACGAGGATAAAATAAGGCGCGATGGATGTGGCTGGGTGTCAAAATTATTCACGGAACAGCTGTTCGCGGTGTTCCAGCTGAGATTAAGCACGAAATGGAGCAGAATAAAGAGTTGGAAGGGTGGTGTAGCGGGACACACACGCGCTATGAACACTGTAACCCAAGTTCGATTCACAGGCATCGCTAACATCAGTGGCGAGCGACATCTGCATCGGTTCCGTGTCCATCAATTCGCCAACCGGTGTTGATCGGTTTGGAGACATGTGGTCAAACAACCTCGACGACCATCGAGGCGTCGGCAGGGCTTCATCGAGCGGTGGACTGACAGAAGATTAATTACTTCAGAGGCTAACGCAGTCAGAACTGCTCTCAAGATGTGCACAGCAGCAGGTTTTGTTTCGTCTCCCAGGTTAGAGGCAAAACGTCGCCAGAGGAATGCTCGACACGGCTCTCCTGAAAGAGCAGCTCTTCAGAGCAATTCCCATGCTGCGGAAAAGAGGGCTCGGATTCACAGTGCAGTGCGCTATTCCGAGCGGTTCAAGAGACAAAGATCCCCCGTATAGCCGTAACGGACTGTAGGGTCAAGTGCCGTTAGCGAGCACATAGAAGCCGACACGGCACACGAGGTGGGTGACCAGCGCCACGCCCGGCCGCCTTTGTCTCCCTAGCGGCAATGATTATACACTGCACTCATTTGAGGCTGAGTCGACCCAGGGGACGCCTAGGAGCGGTTCAGAAAGACATTACTAGTGTTGGCCGTGAGCGGGATTCGAACTCGGGTCGCAAAGTTCGTAGCCCAGCGCGCTAACCACTGAGCCACCGCTCCCCACGAGGTGCTCGTCCATCCCTGAACCCGAGATCGTTGCCACGCACGCCACCACGTGGCGCTTCCTGTATCGCACTTGCCTGTGCTGTCCTCATATGGCCCGGAACAGGCGATTTACCGAGCACAGAAGTTATCCGCACAAGCGGAAGGTGCGATTGAGAAATCTGAAATCTGGGGCCGTCGAAATATTTTTGAGGCCTGAGAGAAATATGCCACGATGTCCCCCTCTAAAGCCCACCCCCCCTCCTTTAGCCCCTAGGTCCCATCAGAGCCCCTAGGCTAGTGGTCTCACAACCAGTCGATTGCGATTGACAGGTCGATTCCAGTCTTAAACAGCTTGTGGAGGCTCACGTTTCATGAGTCGCACGTGTAACCGCCTTACCATGCAGTGTAGTAGAACTGGGTGTTAAAATGTGTAATCCATATGGGAGCCCATTCTGGAATCGATTCAGAAACTAAGAAGAGTGTTATGCACAGCCTACATTTCTTTGGGTATGAGTATTGTGTAATGGCAGTCTTGTATCGAGATCATAAACGTGATCTTGTGTTCACAGAGGTTGGAGACCACTGACCCAGGCACTTTTCTGCGCTCTATGTACTATCCGGATCTGCAGGGCAACCTTCCTTCCCCCATGACACCTCTCTACGGCCCTGCCGGTAGCATGCAGATGCACGTCGCAGGTATATTGAGTTCAGTGCGAGTTTGGCAGAGAATCGTCGCAAGCGGCGAACACAAGCGAACGGCGATTGTTATCGTAAAGTCAAACACGCAACAGTGGTTCTGTATTCTTATTTCCCACGGAATTGAATGCATCTGCTGTATGGCAGGGTCATGCCCAACATGTTGCTTAATGGTGTCCCATGTGAATAGATCTAGAGGGAATGCTCGCTTATGACCATTGCCTGATGCTCGATATTCATTCCTAATGGTTCCCTTTAAATTAGTTATTACAGCAGGACGTAGCCAGTGAGCTTGCAAGCTCTAGATGTGGGATTTCTGCAATATACCAAACGGTCGAACTATACAGGACACCCTGTAGTTTTCCTTTAAAGGTAGTATTTTTAAACTTTACAAAAAACGTTACAAATGTTTGTTGATTTGCCGTTCATATGTCGTTGCTGTTGCTGACATGCCATTCTCTCCAGCTTTGTGCAGCGCTTTGTGACCCCCGGGTGAAAAGCGCTATACATGTGCAATTATCATTATGATTATATCAATTGTACTTGTGCACTATTGCCAATGTAGCATCAGGGCATTGACGGCTGAAGGAATCAACCTTGAAACGTGAAGAAATTGGCTCAGCGACTCGGCTTTCCAGCTGAAACAAGATATATTATAATGACCACAGCCAATGCAATTGAAGCCGTAACGTGCTTCCTTTACTTGGACTGAATTCTGACCTCCAAAGACCACTCGGGAGTATTTCACCATCTGGTGTAGGTATTTATGTTGATCCAACCCCTGGGTACTATGATAAACCGTGCTGTACTCGTGTCCCATTGCAATCTCTCTTAGCGGAACAGCCAATTCCTACACCTTCATTGCGTTTGCATTTGCACACTGGAAATGTTAGCACGAGCAGCTTAAACGTCTTATAATCGTGACCTTGGGATCAAAGGCAGTGAGGTCTCTCTAATCAGGACCGATAACGAGGGCTCGTACAGGGCAATGGAATGCATGTCGTGTAGCAGATGTCGTGGCAGTCTCGCCACCACTTACGGCACAAATGAACCGGCCTTTTACAATCCTAGTAGCACAAGTGCCCGCCGCAGCGTAAGGAATATCAAAGGACGGGGGGGGGGCGGCACGATCGCGCAGTGGGTAGCGCTGTCGCCTGACGACGTCAAGATCTCGAGTTCGATTTCCAGGTCGGGTACTTTTCTTTGTGGAGCTTGTGAGTTCTCCCCGTGTCCGCGGGGGTTTTCGCCAGAAGCTAATTGGCTTGGTGAGTAAAACCTGAGTATGGTACCACCTTGCGCCGTCTGTCCGCCGAGACATGCTCCAGTCCCCCGCGACAACGTACAGGGTTCAGCGGGTACTGATAATTTCGATGAGGAATACATGAGCTCTTCGCAATTCTGACATGATGTCACTGACCCCAACTTGCCCACATCATCAGTTTCACAGCCCGTCCTCCTGCAGCCGGCAGTAGCGGGCCGCGTAAACAAAAAAATAATCCCGCGCCGCGCTGCGTGTGCGCCGTTGCAGACGGACAGCGTCGCCTTCACACAACGCGTCCACATCAGGAGCCAGCACGAGCGAGCCCTATTTGAGCGACGGTGCTCGCTGGGACGCAAACCAAACGAGTGCCCTTGCACGGCACGCAGATCTTAAGAGTGCATTCAATAGCGCGGCCATAATGTAGCGAAATTATACAACAGGCAACGTGCCAGGCAACAGCCCTTGTTCATAGCACACGTGCTGAGGGTTACGAATGTGTTATGAAGCAGGGGGATCTCAGCCTTTTGCATCTGAAGACTCACTTCACCCCCATTTGGGTATAGTCTGCTCGGACTACTAGTTGGAATTCGCATGCCACTAATGGGTCGCGAGCGGCTAAGGTGACTGTGATGGGTCATGGCCTGAAACGCCCTCATTATTTTTTTCTAAGCCACCGTTATTAATGAATGTGGAGGTGTTGATCCTTGCATACCGGTAGCAAAGCGGTAAATCATTTACTACCAGAGTGTACTGACTCCGTTATGCGTAGTCAGAAACATCTAATGTTGATAAACACTCAATCGCCCTATCTGACAGTGTGCACACATGGCTTACAACGATCCTCTTGCGGACTGATTTTATTTAGAAGGCATTTATAACGTTTTGGTCCGATGCTTTTGCTAATTTTACGTGTTCCGGAACATGTTTGAGCAGTTAAAAAAAATATGTTAGTCATTACTTATTTATTGCTAGTGGTTAACTTAGCTGCCGATAAATTGTTGGTACAGTGCGTAATTACCATACCTATAAATCGTATTGAATTGGCTATTCCACTGTATTCATACACATATTAGAATGCAGCTTATTAGATGTTTGTACAACTCGTAAATAATTTAACGATGCGGCGACAATCCAATATATTTGTGAAATGTCCAACACACAAAGTGCAATTGTTTACACACGTGTACAGGTTCATAATCCACATGTACAATACATATCAAATTATGGCAGTTCAACGTTTAAAAAAATCACGTTAACGGCATATAAAAAAAACACAACGCGTTTAAAATGCACGTACAGACAAAAAGAAAGGGAACAAAATCCGGCACAGCACACTGATATAATTTATATTAACCAGTCTTAGATGACAAGCGGTTCAATAACTCGGCACATGAACTTTCATGTCAAAGCGTACATTCATTCGCGCCATCTGTTTTACTTTCCCTCCTCTTGGAAGCGAATGAATGACGGCGCCGCTAGATTCTCAGACGGCTGGGCGATTGTGCGTTACGCGAGTGCTTGTGTTTCTGCCGCGGCGTGTGGGGCACGGGGGTGGGAGCGAGGGCCTCGGCGCCGCGCACGGGCGTCACGCGGCCCTGTGCGAGGCCCTCGTTGAGACGGAGGCAGCAGCCACGGCTCAGGAGGCTGGCCGCCACCCGTGCGATGTTCCGCGCGTCGTCCAGGCCGCTGTGGGCTCGGCCCTCGGGCTGAAGCGCCAAGCGTTCCAGCATCTGCGACAGCTTCGTCTTCTCCCGGGTTAGCTGCGGGAATCAATAGAGAAGGAGAGGCAGGTGGGCACGCGTGATCCCAGAGCTGTGACTTCGAGATGGACGTGTCGGGCGTCCGTCTCCTCTCTCCTTCGCGACGTTTCGCCTGCTCGCGTTGGCGGCGTCGTCATGACTATTCCTAAAGAACAGCTCGAGAGCAATTCTCATCCATCGAGCTGACAACCTACACCCCTGCATGAATGATCCGTCAACACTGCAACGTCCACATACACAACCGGTCTAATAGCTGCTCACGACAACTTCAATCCTCCAATACGGGTTTGCTCCATGTGCTAAGATCGCATCTCCATTCGATGGGTGACAGAGCCTTCTCGCGTGCTGTTCCAAGACTCTGGAACGCCCTTCCATTACAGATTCAGTCAGCTAAGTCCCTGGGCACGTTCATATATTGTCTCAAGACTCGCTTGTTCCGTAAGGCTTTCAAAGCCTCTGGCTAGGACTGTTGATGCGGCTCAATGTTGTCGTGCCAGGATGATGTCTCTCTGCCGAACTGCGCCTGCTCGGGAACATTTATTCCTTCCTTGTTTGTTGACGAATTATTTTTTTCGTTTATTTTACGTCCTATAATTTTGCTCTTTTCGACTTTCAGTTGAACTGTCCTGATGTTGTTGACACTCTGTCCTCTCCATAGCTTGGATTTGTTGCAATAAAAAAAGCACAAAAAAGGTTGTTGCTGATTTGCCGTTCTTGTGTCGTCGTTGTTTACATGCCGTTCTCTCCGCAGCTCCGTGCAGTGCTTTGTGACCCTCGGGTGAAAATAGCTATAGCAATGCAATTAGAATTATTATTATCCAGGGTTGGTAAGTTGTCCCTCACATCCGCTGCCTTCACCTATCTCAATCCTTGGCATCCTCGAGGGTGAGACACATTATTTTCATATTATCGGTCATCACCTCCATTCACGTGTTTTCTAAAATCTGTTCTTAAAGTGGGATTTTCTCAATGACCTGCATTAGCAAGAGCTTTGCTTCATGAGCGTTTTAATAACGAATAAAAACTCAACGTGTGTTTTTATTACGTATGTTACTTAAAGGTCATTTGTATACAAGAGTTGTACTCTTACCTCTTCTGGGATGTCTGGCTAGCACATACCCTTGAGAATGGGTTTCTCGAGCTCAACTAGTGGAGGCCCTTCAACCAGCAGTGTCATGAACAAGGAATTGCATAGATACACCGTTACCTTTACTTGTCTCATCTCGTCAGAAACCGCTTAGTCCCGTACAGGGTCGAGGTGAGCCGGAGCCTATCCCGGCAGCCACAGGGCGCAAGGCAGGGATATACCCACGATGGTACGCCAGTCCAACACCGGGTACTGCGGGCAATTTAGCCTGCAAGCCAATTAACCTATGCAGCAGCATGTTTTTTGGACTGTGGGAGGAAACCGGAGTGCCCGGCGCAAACTCACACGGACACGGGGAGAACATGTAAACTCCACACAGAAAGGCACCCGAGCCGTGATTCGAACCCGGGACCTTCTTGCTGTGAGGCGACAGCGCTACCCACTGGGCCACTGTGCCGTCCACCTTTACTTGTGTATTTGTCAATGTCACCACGGCTAACAATTATAATGCTACCATATCTCGCCATCATCCTTTTACCTGCTGCCACATATCATATTCGTTTGCAAAGTCAACACCACCTAATTATAGATAACTGACAAGAGCCGAACCTTGTTTGACAACAATGCCTCACTCAATAAGCTGCCTCTGTCCATCCTGCACACACGTCCCATCCATCACAACCACCTATTCCACATTAGACCGACACAGTGGGTTCTTGGCTGGCTACGCTCTATCCAAAACTTGAGTGTGGCTTAGCATCGACGAATCAGCCAGCATCCTTTCACGTGGATTTATATAACAACACACCAGCTCCTCTTCTGGTTGCACTTATCTATAGCATGGAGATAATTATAGCAACCAGCACGTGGGAATGATAAAATGATTTCCAAGGTCAGAGACACATTATCCAGCTACCAAATCAGTGTTTATTGACACGGACTAAAAATAAACATTTGTGAAATTCTTGTTGGGAAAGAACAGTTCGGAAAAATTAGCTTTTAAGGGGAAAGGCCTTGGTCAGGAAAAAGTTCCATGGTAAGAATTGTATTGCAAAATTGATACGAGACAGATTAAGGTCATCAGACGATAGTTATTAAAATTCACCAGGGACTTTCAATATTAGAGCATGGCGAACATGAAATAAACACTATATAAACAGGGCACGCTGACTCTCAAACGGGTTGGTGTTACCTTTAATTTCTGATAAACCCTTGTGGTGTTTCGGGAAAAGTGTTTGTACTTTTTGATTATACATTACTGCTGAATAAACACTCTCATTCGCCTCCTACTCATCTCAATGGAGAAGCGTACACACAACTATCACTAAAGTATGGTGCAAGGAAACCTAAAACATCCGACCTAGAGGCAGTGTGACTCCTGTTTGGTAACTTCACGTTAAATTATGAACAAAAAACAAGAATCCATTCATTCGCTGGGCAAACGTCTTTGATAGTGCCAACTCTAAATTCAGATTGTACACCAAGTTGTGTGAGGCTCTTGTTTGCAAGCAGTGCTTCTGACAATGAAGACCGTTCATTTTGACTAACCCTATTCTTTTGTGCAGCACAAAACAGCATATACTTTATTAGACCAGTTAATAACCTTTAATGTCATGTGACTACAATTAATTACTTTGCACCTGTCAAATGGCACGGTTATATACTACAGCAGTCACTGTGATTCCAGACACCGTCCACTCTGCCAGGGCGCGTTCAATGCAGCGACATGCTCCAATTCATCATGTTTGGCATGGGGAACAACACATCGGTGGCAGTACACTAATGCGAAGAGGCATTCCGCACAGGATGGGTTCTGAAATTACAATGCGACGCTTAATAACTCTCCGGTGCAACCCTCTGGAGTATGTGGTGCATGTGTGTGTATATTTCCTTGTCATGGAAATATACACACATATGCACCAATTGTAATGTTATACATATAATAAGAGCACATTTGATCATTTGGACGATGACCAAATCATTCGGGCTCTACCTGATTCCGTCATTTCATACGCTAAGCAGGGCTGGGCTTGAATAGAGCTTAAAAGGTTGACTGCCATGTACAGAGGTTGTGATTTGGATGTGGGAATATATTGTGGGCAGCAAAGGGTAGTGCAGCAATGTACATTGTTTCACCCCACTTACACGCTCCTACATCTATACTCTTGCCTACAACAGCCTGCATCGACCAGCCTAGTAAAGTATGGTTACATTTAAAATGTTAAACTGATAGGTCAGCATCTTTGGTGAGCCTCCACTACGGATTTGGTCATTCAGTTAGTCCATTTTTATATCAGCTGCAAGGAACCATTGATCTGCGTAGTGCTTTTCATCAGTGGCCCACTGGGGGAGGTGTAAGCAGGTTAGTGGATAACTTGGATGGGAAGCCGGTTCATCACAGGGCACCAGGGGGAAAATCAACCATGCCAATTAAAACAGGCAGCATGGCTTTGGACTCTACATAGAAAAGCGGAGTAATCAGAAAACACCCACGTGGACACGAGGAGAACATGAACTCCACACAGAGAGGCTCGTGAGCTGGCAATCGAACCCGGGCACTATTGCCGTGAGTGTCGGCAGGGCTACTCACTGAACCGCAGCTCCTAACATGACAACAACATGTAAAAGTGTTGGAAGGCTCTGAATTGACAGCGCAAAACTAGTATATATATATATTTGTATACGTAAAAATATATTAAATGGTTAAGCGCTGTCAATAAACACTAAAAGAAATACTTTGCACAGTACGTTTGTTACATAATTGTAACACAAACTTTAAAAAAATTAAAAGCAAAATAAAACAAACGCCACGATAAAAATATCAATTCAAAAAAACTAGGCCACACCATTAACGAGTCTTCAATACATTACAGCTGTCATGACATTTTCTACATAAAGGTTAAGCTGATGGAGATGAATCGAGTGTCAGCTGATAGGCTGAAAGCCTCACTCCTGTGTAGCTATGCAGCTCTGTACTTGCCATGGGGATTACAGCTGAGTGATCGGCCTCTGGCCTGCAAAGGTCAAGGCTATTCCTGTGGCTTGCATCAGCTCTGTGTGAATCCCTTCTGATGCACGTTGCCAGACTCTCCACTTTGAACTACAGTAAACTCTCCCTCAGTGTGCGGTAACATGAAGGTCAGAAAAACTCAAAGCGGACCTGTAATTTAAGCACCGTGCGTCTGGCACCCAGTCTAGGGTAACTGATATGGCGGTGTTGAAACTGCGTCGCGTGAATATAAACATGAAAAAAAGAGGAGACGGGGAATGTTTTAGACTCTCACCTGAAAGAAGTAGCCAAAGGTTTTGCGAATGTTTATCCACTTTCTTGCAAAGCGGGGATATGGTAGCTGGCTGAGTTGGCACTGTATATTCAAAAACCGCGCCATATCCCAGGACCTGACAAAACAATGATGAATATGAAAGTGCCATCATTAGCAAATCCACAAAATATAATGTATGGTTTACAAAAGGTAAAAACATTTAAATTGCACGTACAAATGTAAACAACATCAGCACACCTGGCTTAAAGGGCAGTCCTTACCCATCAGTTAGAAGGGCGTAGGTGTAGGTTGTGCCAAGACCCTTCTGTCCCATCCAGTTGACAACTTTGTCGATTACTTCAGGGAAATATTCAGCAGCATCCACCGTTTCCTGGGCCACACGCATACACACGAAACCCTACAATTTTAAACCCACAGAAATGCCCAGCACAGAGCATGTGTATGTCATAACGTAATAAAAAGATACATCTGATGTTATGAACTCAATATGTATAACTGTGGTTTACCTGTGTTATTCCTGTTAGAGAAGTGCAGAATTCTGAAAGTGTGGGGTTTAGAAATGGTTTCACGTACTGCTGATATGTATCCTCCTGAGAAAGTGAAAAAAACAGATCTTAACAACATGATCTGAAAGCATATTTTATTATGAATCTAATATTATTCACACAATTGCTGACCAAAGTCTGCCTACTAAAAAATTACAAGCAACTTGAGGTGACTTGGTTAGCTCAGTAGACAGGGCATGGAGCTAGGATTGCTAAGATCTTGGGTGAGAATCTAGGAATGAGTCGCCCACCAAGAAAGGATTTCTCAAGTGGAGGAAGTGAATCTCAGCCTGGTCATCTCATACCTTACAACACAAAATTTGTTTACAATGTTTTAAACATATTTTAGCTCTCTGAATGAAGCATTTCAACTGGCTAGACAGGTTACAGACAGTGTTTGTAGAGCACATAAACGGCATGCCCCATGATGGTACCCCAACGGTTATGAGTCACGGTACCAACACAACATGACAACGTATAGGGACGGAAGCTGTAGTTAAAAGGACATACGATCTCCAGAGTGCTGGTATTGAGCAGAACCACTGGGAACTCGATGATCTCATGCGGGTAGTCACGAGGATTGTGCTGCTGGCAGGTGGCCTCAAAGTCGATCACGCATATGTAGTTGAAGGCACACGGCTCCAACTTGCTCAGAGGTAGAATGCCCCTCACGATGGCAGGCTGCTCGCTGCATCCAGACCGTCCCTCTGAAGCATTTCTGCGCTGCTCAAGTTGGCAGTAACGCTTCAGCCTCTGCCGGAGCACTTCCTTGGTCCCACTGGATCAGACCGCAAAGGCACAGGCAAAAGTACACATGCCACATTAGCACTTTCATACGGATTTAAATTTCATACTGCGGAAAAATAAATGTATAGCTTGCTGAAAGTAAATTGGAGCTAAAAGTGTTTGTTATGGAAATCTAGGCTTATGTGTGTTAATTGAAACACAAAATCCTGAGCTGTATAAAGCAAAATAAGTGTGGGTGCATGTAGGATATTTATATTGAAACCAAAATAAAAGCATGTCGGTTATAATTTTCCCAGCAACCCACGTAAACTCCCTGAATAATGATTAAAAGTTGATTGATAAAAATAACTGTTTAAAATAACATTACCCCACGTTGAGGAAAGAAAAGTTGTTAATTTTACTATTGGCTTTTACAGTGATGCAATCGAGGCACTTTTTTTTGAGGAGAAATGAGCATTTAGCTACGCATGTACGATGACATCAGTAGAAATTATGACCTCAGGCAACTGGCTCGCCAATTAAAAACAATGACACACCTGAACGTAACTAGCCTCTGTGTGGTATTAGGAAGGTGATGTCTTCATATATTGCGGTATTAAAAAATTGCTGGAGGAAATGATTATCACATAAAGAGCACACACCTGGTGTCAAGTGATAGTTGCGTCAGATGGCTGCACAACTCACTCCTTCCCATCCGCACGACCTGGTAAGTTGACAGACATTGTTCGGAGTTGGGTTTGTCATAGCATTCAAGGTTCGGTGCAGGGCTGGGTGGTGAGCCTGTCTCTTCACGGCAATTCTCTTCCATTGTCCACGCCGATCCTTCCGTCACAAAAGTCTGCACACGTATTAAAAGTAACCGTATGTCTCCGTATGTACACCGATCACTTGGAAGAGTGAATTATGTGGCAGCGTTAAGTACGTCGAAGTCGTAATTGGTGAAATCTAGGAGGCAATCAAAATCGACCGATGCAATTTGGGCGATGATTCAGCGATAACTGACGTATTTGTACAAAAGTAATAGCACGGTTATCTCAAGATTAAACATGCTACGACCAAAGATCACTACCAGGCAAGTGTACAGTGATATTGCAAGGGGACACAAGAGTAACACTTATCTGCACTTTAGACATGTCCCAGATATCGCAAGATGGTACAAGGTTCAAGTTGGTTCATAACTCTATTAACACAATAAGCCAAACTCAAGTTCACACAACCATAGCAAAACACTGCTCCCCATTTCGTGAGCAATTATTAAACGGGCCCAGCGTGGGTAGTCTTTATCGTTGTACTCTACATATATGCTCCCACCTCTACGCTCCCGGTTCACCAACCCGCAAACCAGCGCGGTTACGCTCAAACAACGATCACGACCCCAAGGTGTTCATAAACTTGATGATAAAAAATAACCACACGAGCAAGCACACTATTGTATACAATCGTCATTTTCAACCGTGGGTCGCGACCCATCAGTGGGCCGCGACCCATCAGTGGGCCGCGACCCATCAGTGGGCCGCGAGCGCCACCTGTGCTCTGTGGAGACGAGACCCAAGTGGGCCATCACTCTGCTCATTAGAGAGAGCAGAGTGGTGGCGCAGTGGTTAACACGCCGCGCTATGTAACAATTGCATTCATAGAGTGTTTGTCACCCGAGGGTCACAAAGCGCTGCACAGAGCTGCGGAGAGAACGGCCGCGTCAACAACATAAAGCCGCGAGTTAAGGTTGCCGACCACAGCTAACATCATCGACAAGTTATCTCTGAACGTATGTATTGATTTCAACTCGACACGGCTACCTGAAAGAGCAGCTCAGAGAGAAATTCTCAGTGACGTGGTTCTCCCTTCGCCTCTATGAATCCGCACGGGAGCAGCGTGGTGAAGTATGCCCACTACAACACGAGAGGTAGTGAACCTTAATCCAACGGTTGATGGACAAATGGCTTAAACAATAATCAGATAAACTCATTACCACGTCGACGCGCTCATCCTCCCAGCCGGGGATATTTTCCTTGGCGACAGCCGCGACCGCCCTTCCGCCACCACCGCCACGTCGGCCTTTACCGTCCGCGGGCTCCATGCATCGGCCGGCAATCGAGGCCACGAATGCGGCGGCAGAATCAGGCAAGCCGGGGGGGGTTGGGAAGTAGCAGAGGCCTAGCCCACGATGCCTCCTCTGTCGACCACTTGCCGCGGAGCGCGGGTTAAGTTGACCCTGACCGCCGCCACAAAGCAACAAGGCGGCGGGGGAGTCGACGCGCAGTGCTCCTCTAAGCTCGAGTAAAACATTAATCGTTCGGACGCTAACCGGGGTAAGACGAGGAGGCGAGATTAGAGACCCATTTTAGCGCGAACGAGCTCAACGCTCGTGACGTCACGCCGAGTCACACAGCAGAGGGCATGAGGTGGGGGGAGGAGCCACCGCGGGGTCATTACATTGTTCGTTCCCACGTTTCGTTCCTATTATTCACGCATTTCATTCAATTAACCCCGCATTATATCCGTCCACCCAATTCATTGCGTTATTCGTTGCATTTCATTCAATTAACCCCGCATTACATCCGTCCACCCAATTCATTGCGTTATTCGTTGCATTTCATTCCGTCATTCCCTCATCTAATTCATTCACGTAATTAAATTATTTAATTGTGGTCGTTCGTCGCCTAGTTGTGCATTTATTTTTCGGTCGCGAAGGAGCCCACGAATTCATTGGCTATATAGGACGCAGCTGTCCGGCGAGTTGGCGCCGGCTAACCTAACCCTCCCCTGCAGGCTACCTGGCATATGGGTCGATCTCACCTCAAAATGAACAATTTTGAAATTGACTATAATTAAAATAATTGTCATTAATAGAGCGGGCGGCACAGTGGCCCAGTGGGTAGCGCTGTCGCCTCCTCACAGCAAGACGGTCCCGGGTTCCAATCTCGGATCGGGTGCCTTTCTGTGTGGAGTTTGCGAGTTCTCTCTCCCCGTGTCCGCGTGGGTTTGCGCCGGGCACTCCGATATCCTCTCACAGTCCAAAAAATATGCTGCTGTATAGGTTAATTGGCTCGCAGACTAAATTACCCGCAATGCCCGGTAGATGGACTGGCGTCCAATCGTGGGTATATCCCTACCTTGCGCCCTGTGTTTGTCCGGATAGGCTCCGGCTCACCGCGACCTTGTACAGGAATAAGCGGTTTCTGACAATGAGATGAGACTATTATTTACTTTTTTCGTATATCCAAGTTAACTCGCACAATGGTGATAGAATAAACCACAGCGCAATACGATAACATCGTCAAGATGTAGGTTTTCACGGCTCGATGCATGATGATTGCTTCGGAAAGCTGCTCTCTCGGGACAGCCGCGTCGATCGC
>JAZEWT010000017.1:15047364-15058480 GCA_036362905.1 Mordacia mordax
GGGTGGCCAGGATTGTGTGGGGGGGTGGTGGGAAGCACAATATTCTGGGTATTTTCTTCTCTAATTATACACACCTACCTGTCAACATATCTACACGGTGGGTAGGGGAGGTGTGCAGGTGGTAGGAGCAGTGGGGGTGGAGGTGGATGGGGAAGTGGCCGGTGGTGGACAGAACGTGGAGGCGCTTCTTGGTAATGGTGGGTGGTGGTAGTGGGTGGTGGTAGTGGGTGGTGGTAGTGGGTGATGGTGCCTGCCGTCTATCATCTCATCTCATTCTCAGACCCGCTTTATCCTGTACCGAGTCGCGGTGAGCCGGAGCCTATCCCAGCAGACACAGGGCGCAAGGCAGGGATATACCCACAATGGGACGCCAGTCCTTCACCGGGCACTGAGAGCAATTTAGTCTGCAAGCCAATTAACCTATGCAGCAGCATGTTTTTTAGACAGTGGGAGGAAACCGGAGTGCCCGGCGAAAACCCACCCAGACACGGGGGAGAGAACATGCAAACTCCACACAGAAAAGCACCCGAGCCGAGATTCGAACCCGGGTCTTTCTTGCTGTGAGGCGACAGCGCTACCCACTGGGCCACCGTGCCGCTCCGCGGTATTAACGCTACCGTCATTGTTGAGTTAATGGTGGCTGCAGGGAGAGAGGGGGAGGTGTAAAGTTGGCGATATGGGGAAGGGGTGAGGGTGTGGCGCTTGTGGTTAGGAATTTGAGGTGACGGTGGTGTCTGAAGGTGATGGTGGTGGAGAGCGACGCGGCTATCCCGAGAGAGCAGCTTCGGAAAGCGAAGCGTCACGCATCGAGCCGTGGAGAGCTCAGTCTTGCCAGTGGGGGATGTGTGGAGATGTGAGTGATCAAGGGTGGTCTTAACCATGGGACAACTCAACCAACTGCCCGGCGAGATTCAGCACACAGACAATTCAACAGTAGTCGGACGATTAGATTAGTCATGTACACAAGAACGCTTATGTACTGCATTGTCCTCTGTTAAAGTCAATCTATTGAATCTACGATTACAAATTCAAGTCAATGATTGCAACATTTGGAGGTTTCACTGCTTTTAAATAAAGTGCGTGGACGGGGGGGGGCTGCGCTTGTGTCGTTGAATTTTGCTCGGGGCCCCAGAATCACTAAGACCGTCCCTGGTGGTGATCGTTGGTGGTGGAGTTTGTGTTGAGTGCGACGTGTGTAGCTGTCAGGCGGTACTTGTGTTGGTGTTGCTGGTGGTGGACGTGTGATGTTTCAGGTGTTCACGGAGATCAGAAGAAACCAGAACTGATCATGAGCCCAGCAGACACGCAACCAATACCCCCTGCAGCACAGCGAACCCTGTGACCCTGTGCTATGTAGAGACTCCCACCGCCGCTAACACGAGACCTCAGGCAAACTTGAAGAGTGACTACCCTTACATACAGTCACAGATGTGCTCATGTTATGAATTTATACGCGTGTACACTAACACTTCACCTATATAAACCAACACCGCACACAATGGTGTGGGTGGCCAACACTGCGCCCGATCGCCTTTGTCTCCGTAGTGACGATATTTACACACCGCACCAAGTACTCATTTGAGGCTGAGTCAACCTAGGGGAGGCCCAGAAAATAGTCACTCGTGTTGGTGACCGTGAGAGGGACTCGAACTCGGTAGGCTGGGTTCGAAGCGTAGCGCGCTAATCGCTGAGCCACCGCTCCCCACAATGCGCATTCACACAATCGTACGCACGTCCAGACACACGCTCAGTTACATGTACAGTCACACGCACATATTTGCAAACTTGCATAATCACCTCCCGTCAATCCACACGCCACACTCAACCACCGCAGCACAGCTAACCACAAACTCACTCTCTCCCATTACCACACACACACATACACCACCGCAACACTCACAAAACTAAACATCCACCGCACAGCCTGACCAGACTATAGGGTCAAGCGTTGTCAGCCAGCGGCACGGCTATAACACATAACGCGCACCACACCCAAACTCACCACAGTCACCACCTCCCCAACCCCACGCTGCGGTACAACCAGATAGCCCAGTGCTCCCCACAACTATAGTCAGGGGCCCCGGCTTGGAATTGCAGGGGCCCGCGTGTGCAGTCACTGCTCTGGAAAATCATCGGCTGCCACCGAGCCCTGGTGAGAGAGTTAATCGCCGCATCGTGTCCGTGTATCAGTGCAGGTGCGGCTGACTGAGAAGATCGCACGCAATATTCCGTACAACTCTTTAACCATGACGGCCGTTGCAAAGATTGACGGTGTTTTTGCGTTAATTTAGCCACTGTAAGGGACGAGAGCCAATCGCAGGGATGTTACCGGCGCAAGGGATTGAAACACGTTTCCGGAGCGCGTCTTTCGACGAGATGGAGATGAAATCGGTTAACGTGCAGCTTGCAGACGAGTGGATTTGGTACAGGGACAGGATCGTTAGAGGTAGTGGCAATGGATGTATCACGGCTGATATGGATTTTAATGGAACAATGGCCAATGCAGCCATTGTACGTTTTGCGTTACCGACTGTAAGCAAATATAGACATAGATTAATAATATGCGGCAGAGTGAAGTTTGCCGTGGCACGCCACGTGTTCGGTTTTCAGTTAATCTTTTCAGCTGTTTACCTTTTTGAGCAGGTGCTGCGCCAGTGCCCCGCATGACCTGTCGACGGAGCTTCCGGCATCATAAGAACTCCTACAGTGCGGACAAAGCCAAGGCACTGCGCACAATCGAGGGGGGGGGGGTGGATTTTTATTTATTGACAGAACATGAATAACGCTAATACAGGCACCACCGCGCAGTCATCATTACATTCATTGTCATTAGCATCCCCCTGGATGAGTGCCAGGTTGAGGAGTGTTACGGATGCCACGTCGGGGCCTTTAAATGTAATGGATAAGTGACCGCAGCCACAGACGAGCGAATGAATGAATAACGCGTGGCATCTCGCGCAAAGACGATTCCCGTTAAATGGAAGTTTAACGAACAAAAAAAACCGGGGCGGTCGTTTGTCACAATGCAGCGATGCTTTTTCAAAGGGCCTCATCATTTATGCAACGCGTGAGGAGCTCGTCTCGCGTTCGACGACCTCGACGGCGTGCAGAGCCACTGTCCGTTTCCTTGCCATCGACGCGCGTTGCCACGGTGGCATGAGGGCGCCAGCCGCCAGTGGGCCGTGAGCGCCAGCTAGCGGTCCGTGGAGATCGGATGTAAATGGGGCTAAGTAGCCCTTGAGGTGCAAAAGGTTGAGAATACCTGGACCATGGCACTTGAGACTTGCAGATGGAATGCGCTCTGTGCCGTGAACGACCCATATCAGTCGCACCACGGCAGGGCCCGCACTGAATGGAACTCTCTACCTGGGTCGCCATCAATAAAGACAACTGTGTAGCGACATAGGTTGTCACGGCTTAATGTATGAGACTCGCTCTCCACAGCTCGTCTTTCTGGAGCGCCACGTCCAGTGTCTCTTTCTCTCTTCTTCGCGAACTTTCGCCTCCTTGAGGGCCTCCAGAGCAATAGCCACAATTGTGTAGCGATGTCGGTTTTCGCGGCCAATTCTCAAACTCTCCACACACCAGTGATTTCCAGGGGTCTTTGGACCCGCGAAACCGTTCGACCATCAAACGGTTGTTTGTGGCGCACTTAAGCAGTAAAATAGAGGGTGCTATGTGTGTCAAACAAAAAAAACCCATCGCGTCTGCAACAGTTTCGTGGCCCACTTCTCAACATTACCTCGTAGACCACCAGTGGTGCACAGACTGCTGGCAACTTTAAATGTCTTACCGGTGCGGTCGTATGGTAACTCCCCTTCCCACCCGTAACCTGCAATTCAGGGCTCCTCAACCTTTTGCACCTCAGGACCTGGTCTCCACGGACCACTAGGTGGCCGTTGAGAATGGCGAATACAATGTACACCGAATGCTTCGGTCACTTTCTTACCAGTACGCGGCGGTGGACCGTACCGGCTTATTTACCCTTGATTTGTGTCTGCAAAATGCTGGCGCCGGCTGTCTGCATGGCTGCCTTTCTGCTCGCCTCTCTGCGCTTTCCTTGCGCCTCCATACTCATGTCTAGTCCATGACCAGAAGAGGAATCTACGCGGCGGGTTACCAATTGTATTATTATTATTATTATATGTAACTGCGTTGGTTAGTTCGAACGTTTGATGATGTTGCAGGAATCCCGCATTCAGCGCTTGCGAGCTCACTGGGCATTTTCTACTGTAATATTAATAAACATCCATCTATTTACTCTCGCCTCTGTCCGTAGACCAGGCTCAGAATGGTGTTTCTAAGCTGGAGACAATAAAGCATGGTGAACAATCGATGTTCCAGGTGTTCTCCAGGGAGCACTGGGCGCGATTGTGCCCACAGGGTCCGGCCTGCACGTCACGCCTTGCATGCTGCATGCCCACCGCACACTGCGGGTGTGATGCAGAGACAAACTTGGTGTCGACCACCAAGTCAAAACGCGTCGAAATTGCGGCCGTATTATATCCGTCAGATTTTATTTAAAATAATAATAATCTTGCAGACAAAATTGCCCTCAGTGCCCGGTGATGGAGTGGCATCCCATCGTGGGTATATCCCTGCCTTGCGCCCTGTGTCTGCCGGCATAGGCTCTGGCTCACCGCGGCCCTGTACAGGACTAAGCGGTTTCTGACAATGAGATGAGATTATAATAATGATTGCAATTCGAGAGCCATTTTCACCCAGGGGTTACAAAGATTGAAGGAAGCGTTGAGCTGTCTAGCTGTTTTCAACAGTTGTCCAGCCGGGAGGGGTAACATTTTATAACGTCTTAGGGGCACTGGGGGTAATTTACTCAGAAGGACAATTAGCCTAGACAGCGGCATGGAGTTTGCACGTTTTCCTCGTGTAAACTCCACCCAGAAAGGCACCCGAGCCGGGAATCGAACCCAGGTTCATCTGGCTGTGAGACATCGGCGCTACTCACCGTGCCACCGCATCCGTAAGCAAGCTATAACATGATCTAGTCAGGACAATTAACTCAAGGAATATCAACAGCAGCACAATGATATGACCTTATACCGGTTTCATATCTGTGAGGAATCATCAGCAAGAGCATTTTATAGCCACTGGCGTTACTAGCAGAGAAGTGGAGCGCATACTAATGCGTGAAGAGTGGGCAGGGCGAGGGGTAAGGGCACAATGAAGACAATGGCCTCACTGTCCTGCATGTGTGCGCTGGCTCGCACCGCTGAATGCCAGGGATAATGGGTTATGTTAAATTAAGCCGTCGATAAATTGACCCTGAACGCACCCGCTCTCGTTATAACTCGAAAGCTGAGCATGTGTAAGCCTGGCAAGTGCTTGGATGGAAGACCACCCCAGGTGTAGAATGTAGTGCGCTTTGGAATACGAGATGGGTGTGAAATAGAAGTGCTGCAATGGATTTTTGAATCTATCTGTGCGGAGCTTTGAACGTTACTCCATTACATGCCAGAGTTTCCTTTATGCATTGCATTCTGGTTTCCTTGCACATGCAACGATGCCTCTTTTGCTCAAGTTCTTGCTGCTAATTTTGAGGATCCTTAATAATCCGTGTTAATCAGCCTTAATCGTGCCGAAAGTTGATGACCACTTGGCATTTATGACTTGTGCACAGCAAATGTTCTCAAAGTAAAACCACTCCTTCATGGAGCTAGCGAAATAGCACAACACGGGACTCAAATGAGGCTTTCTCGGCTGAATCATTGGCATTTATTATTACTATGTTTCCATCGTCCTGACTCATCACTAAGGAAATACATGCATCGTCGGCATTGCCAGGAAGTAATTTTGGAAGTGCCTCCAACGGGTATTACGGTTCACGTCTCATGGGCACAGGAGAAAATGCACTGGGCTCTGGCTTCCGAGGCTTGGTGTGAAATGCCATGATGGGGAGACATGAAATAAAGATTACCATGCAGAGTTAACCCACAAAGCGCTGGCACCAGAGTGGGACAGCACCCCCCGTCCTCAGTGCCCCGTTGGCTGCGATGGCACTTTTGTCACCATCATCAGCAGGGGCAGCAACGGTCAATCCACTGCGTTCACACCGCGACGTGCGACGATTAATTGCTCTCAGGAGAAGCTCTTTCGGGATAGCGGTGTCGAGGCTTCCTTCGTCTTTCCCCTTCGCATCGTTTCGCCTTCCGCGTTGGGGGGCGTGGTCAGGCTGAATTGTCTGTCGGCTAATGATGAGGCTAAACACCGTGAAGGAGAGATGAGGAAGGCTTGACATGGCTATCCCGAAAAAGCGGCTCTTGAGAGCAATGCTCGTGCATTGATGTAGGATGTCAGGAATCTATGTATGAGATGTGCTGTCAAAAGTTGCGCTTGAGTGTTCTTCTCTCCTTTGAGAATCAGAGAGGGGGAACGCTCGATGCGGCTATTAAGAAAGAGCAGGTCTTCGGAGCAATTCCCGGTCTATCTACTGCTGGATGAAGACCACTGCTCTCGCAAGGTTTCGCCTCCGTTGAAGGTATCAATTTTGGAGGCATCGACGCGAAACGCCGCGAAGGAACGAAAAAGCACACTCGACACGGCTATCCCGACAGAGCAGCCATGGAGAGCAACGATCAAAGCACAACCTGGTAATGACGTTTCAAAATCGCGTTGTAAATGTACCGCGAATAAACGAATGCGCCGTGGGTTGGTGGCAGCAGTGGAGACGGGATGGCGGACTGGCGTACGAATCAATGGCTGGCCACGGATCCGAGCCCGTGTTTGGGTATCGAGCCCGGGGTTGTCGGGTTCATGGCTCGGCACGCTGACCACCACCGTAACCGCTTGTTCACGTTCACTGCGGCGCGGTTAATTCCGCCCGCCCGCCCCCCCGCACGCCCCCCGCACCCCGCATGGGCGGCGTGCAATCTCGTGCACGCGTGAAAAAACTCTTGCATGACCTCGTAATTTCATGTCAGACGGCAGTCGCGCGTGGTTTCAGCGCTGGGGCTGCCAGAAATGAGAGAGAGAGAGAAAAAAAATATCTGCTTGACGCGGGCAAAAAATAAGCAGACAGATGAATTGTACGTCGTTAAGGCATGAACATCCACATGCTGAAGGCAAAAACCACACGTAGATTTAAACATTCGAAGTGTTCAATTGCCCCATCAGAGTGACATTTTTGTCCTAGTTTTTTTTTGTGGTTGTTGCGTGGGATATGCGGGGTGCGGGTGCAGGAACGCGCAGACTCGTTCACCCCGACAACACGCAAAGACCAAGCTCCTCCTACAGCCTTAACAGACCGTAGGGTCAAGTGCTGTTAGCGAGTAGCACCTATGAAGGCCAGCACGGAACACAAGGGGGTGGGTGGGAAGAGCCACGCACGGCCGCCTTTTGTCTTCCTAGTGGCGATGTTTACACACCGCGCTGTATGCGCGTTTGAGGCTGAGTCGACCTAGGCGAGGCCTAGGGCCACTTGAGAAAATCGTCACGTGTGTGGGCCGTGAACGGGAATCGAACTCCAGTGGCCCGGATCGTAGGGCAGCGCGCTGACCGCTGTACCACCGCTCTCCGCACACACACACACGCAGCAACAACAACCGCCATTCGCCAATAAGTGGCCGTGACACCACCAGGGCGTCCTCGTGCCAGGCCATATGCACACACGCACGCACATACACGCGTACGCACGCACCCACACACACACGTATGCACTCACCCGGCACACACCCGCAGCTGACTTTTTACAAAATTCCGAATTCCTGTACAGATTGAGTCGACGTGACGGAGTACCAAGGCGATTCATCACTTAGTTCAGATGTTGGGTTCATGGGATTTTTCGTATATATAAAACATTACTCGGAAATGAATACCCGCATTGAAATATGAATTCCGCTCGAACATTAGGGACAAGTCACTTGGTGGCTTGGTGACATCTCTGAGTTTAAACGTTTGTTGCGTCGCAGAAATCCCGCATCCAGAACTTACGAAGTCCTTTCTACTGTAATAATAAATATCTACCTAACATTTGATAAATATAGACCTAACATCTAATAAATATCTACCAAACATCTAATACATATCTATCTGACTACTTTATGACTGACAATCTGCCATACCATATTTTTTCCCTTCACCTCGACTGTAAACGAGTCGTATAATTTTTGCATTTTTAAATTATTGTGGAAACTCAGATCATATATTACATGTTGTTCTGCAGAAATGTGTTGATTAAAAAAACCCTCAAAAAATGTTATTGTTGCTGATTTTCCGTTCTGATGTCGTTGTTGTTGGAGTGCCGTTCTCTCCGCAGCTGTGTGTAGCGCTTTGTGACCCTTGGGTGAAAAACGCTCTATAAATGCAATTGTTATTATTATAAATATATTAATGCATGCTCAGATTTGCTCGGCACAGCGGCATCAAGACCAGGCCGAGCCGCAATGCTATGCTGAAAGGAAATTTGTAGCAAGGGAACAGCTGGAAAATATCCAAAACCGCCACATTCCTTTTTGCTCTCTATATTTTCATTCCATACAGTGCTCTGTGAGTTGTCTGCCATGTAATCAACGTTGAGATTGTAAAAAAACAAAAACCACACAGGTGTCCTTCATTCATCTATACTCTATAGTCATGGTATAATTCAATTGAGCCATTCTGATGTTGTTGTTGACACGCCGTTGTTTCCCCACAGCTCTGTGCTTCGCTTTGTGACCGTTGGGCAATAGGCCGTTTCACAAATGCAAATATTATTATTGAGGTGACAGACGCAATTCGAATAGATTCGAAGAGCGGGCGAGGCTTAGGCAGGATGCCCCCCTGGCTGGAAGGGATAACGGAACAGTGGTCAATAATAACCAATGGATGGAACTCGTCCGAGAGGACTCCCGACGGAGAGATGGAGTGTTGAAACAAGGTCACGTGTAGGGGTTCGGTCCGTGATTACACCACCGGATCACGAGCGACGGCGGCAGCATTTGGCAGGCCTTGAGCCAGCAGTGGATTGATCTTGGCTGCCGCTACTACTGCTGGCAACGACGCAGCTCAGAACGAGATTTGCTCTTCTTGACCGTTCTTTCGAGATAGCCGCGTCGAGAGTTCCTTTCCGACGTTTCGCCTCCGAACGTTGGAGGCATCATCAGGCGGTTCAGGGAAGCCCGACGGTACCTTCAAACGCGGGAGGCGAAGCGTCGTGAAGGAGCGAGAAGGAATGCTCGACACGGATATCCAGTAAGAGCAATTGGACAGAGCAAATCTCGTCACACATCGAGGCGGGGAAAGCCAACATCGGTGGGTCGTGCCAACGCATTATTGCCCAGTTTCCCATCTCTAACTGCGCGCGGTGCCGCCGGCAGATAGAGAGATGTTTATTGTCTCATCTCATCTCTCATCTCATTATCTGAAACCGCTTAATCCTATATAGGGTCACGGTGAGCCGGAGTCTATCCCGGAAACACAGGGCGTAAGGCAGGAATACACCCGACGACGGGACGCCAGTCCATCGCCGGGCAGATGTTTATTGTCAAAGCGGAAAATATCCAGTGAGCTTGCAAGCTCTGGATGCGGGGATTCCTGCGACCCAACAAACGTTCAAACTAAGAAAGCGCAAGCAACCTATAAAGTCGCAGGGGTAATACAACGAGCTTCTGGCACGGAGCATAATCATAAAATAAAACAGTAATACCGGTAATGCGAAGTACAAAAACGATCAATCATGTCGACACATAATTTATGGACAAAGAAGTGAAATGTCTTATAGTGCGAGGATAATAAATTAAAGAAGGTTGATTATTGTATAATAAAATGAAAAAGCACATACAGTCCTTTAAACCGCCTATAATTTTTTGCAATTGCAGATAAGAAAAGACTTTAATCCCAGTAGGGAATAAATGTGCTGGTTAGTCAATAGTAAAAAGAACACAATTTGTAATGCACCGCGCGAATTCTACGCCAGGTCATGGACGAGATACGGATATAGCGGTGTGACGAAATTGCTGAGAGGAGAGGGAGTTAGCTAAGCGGTCAGCCGGCGCCAACTCGCCAGACACTGATTTTCTATATTATATTATCGGACCATTACGGAATGAGTGGGGTTTTTTTTAGCTGCGGTAGGTAACCGGAGAACCCGGAGGAAACCTGCGCAGAACGTGGGGAGAACATACAAAGTGCCCACAGAAGAGGCTCCCGAGACAGGCCTCGAATCGCCTCGAGGAGGACCTTCTTTCTGTTAAGCACAGACCTTCCAGCTGCGTAGCCAGCCTGCCGTATGCCGTGGATAATCGTCCACAGAGACCTTCAGTCCCCCCCTTCGTGGGAGGCGTCGCAAGGGCCACCGGACCCTGCCGCGCGCTATGTTTAGCGCGGCGGGTCCCCGTACCGTCGCTCAGCCAGGGACCCAAGGTAATGTTTCACAATCGGTGGCGCAAGAGTCAGCCAGTGTTACACGCGCGTCGCTGCCGGGGCCACGCAGGGGATAATGGCTATTGGCAGAGAGGTCACGCGTTACTCTGCGTAATGTAGATACCCTGACGGCAGCTGTTTCGGCGTGGCGCGTATCGGTAGACGAAGGGAACACACGCAAGGGATTTGTTCGGCCGCGCGTCGAAGATGATCCCACCACCCCCACCCCCTCGGCGCAATCGCAATAATTCGTGAAACGCCCGCTCCAGAATGATGAAATGTCAGCGGTGCGTTGCGAACGGCCCCTCTGTAAAGCCGCTCCCGCTCAGCGCGGATCAGGTGGCTTGTGCGGACAGGTTGCGCGGTGAGCTCAGGGTACGTACGAACCCGATTCGAGGAGGCAGCAATTAGTTGCCCCGGTGTTAACGAGAGGTCAGGTGAATTGGGAAACTTGTGGCGTGCGCCGTGCGCGCGAGCCACCCGGTGCCACAGTGAACGGACTGTGGCACCGGGTGGCACGGGATGGCACGGTGGCGCGGTGAGTAGCGCCGCCGCCTTACAGCAACGACGCCCGGGTTCGATTGCCGACTCGGGTGGAGTTTGCCTACTGTACCCGCGTCGCGTGGATTTTCGCCAGGTACTCCGGTTTCCTCCCGACAAAGACATGCGGATTAGGTTAATCACCCCGACTAATGCGGTGGCGCAGTGGTTAGCGCTGACGCCTCACAGCAAGAAGGTCCCGGGTTCGAGTCTCTCGGCT
>JAZEWT010000017.1:15082457-15093337 GCA_036362905.1 Mordacia mordax
GGGGAGGCTCGGGGTAGCCTGAGAGTTTTATAATCGCGAGAGGGATGCGGTCCCTGTGGTGTCGTGGAGATGTGGATTAAAAGTATTCGTTAAGAACCCGACGCTTGTCTCATTTAACAACTGGCGGCAGTGGTGGCCAATAACGGAACCACGGCCTCTAGAAACTCCAAGGTCGGGGCATCTCCAGCGACACCGCAGGGGCAAGCATCTGATGTAACTGCGGGGCAGGCCCAGCCTGGACGTCTCACCAGCATCTCCACCACGCCACGCGGTGGGGATGCCAAGGACTGACGGAGACCCAGGTTATGGAAGCCGGGCCGTTGGTGACTCAAGCGATAGGAGGTGCGGCCAGATTGAGATCCCCCTCCCCCCGGTCCAGCTGGCACACGTGGTGGCCCATGGAGTAGGTCTGGTGACGCGAAATCTACCTGTTCTGGACTCACTGAGCACTGATTTCTTGGTGGAGGTACCTCTTACCATCAATCAGGGGCTCTGCACCCCTCCCCCCCTTCCCGTGGATAAAAGGCTGTACTTCCTCCACGCAGAGGGCAGGACGTCAGGAACCCCAAAGGTACAAAGATGTGTTAATCAGGCTGTCGCAATCAGACCCGATCCCGAGCGCATGGTACAGCCCCGACTTAGATCCCCCTTGGACCCGGGTGAGTTGGACTCGTCCATTCTGGTTCCTCCGTCTCCTCACTTGATTAGGGCCACACGACCTGGTGGGGACACAAACTCTCATTGGCTCCTGACAATCACCGATTCTGCGGGTCATGAACGTGACGCGGGCGCCGATGACACTGCGTGCAGGCACTGCCCTGGCCCATGCGGGGGTAGTTTCGATGCTATCCCAGGGGGTTCCGTCAGGTTACAGCAGAAGTGGGGGCTCGACCCGCGAGGCTGCCAGATGCGACCTGGTTGGATACAATTACGGTGGCAAATGGGGAACTGTCGGCCCAACAGAGGGCCAACTGTATCCTCTGCTGTTGGAGTTTAATTACACCTTCGACCAGGTCTCCTTAGATATGCGTCGGACGACAGCGACGATGCGGAACGACATTTAGACGGGAGATGCCGCCTTGATCTGCCAACATTTCTGCAGGATGAGCCCGGCGGAACTGGACCGCATCTATAAGTCTGTGTAGGAGATACTGGACACAGACATCGTCGCTCCCTCCACTAGCCCGTGAGGAATGCCCATGGTCTTAGTGACTAAATCAGACCGTACTCCACGATTCTTTGTAGACTTCCAATGACTGAATAAGGTGACGTTTCCTGATTCATATCCACTTCCATGCATATGTGACGCACTGGATTTGCTAGCGGCAGCAAACATTTTCAGTGCTCTAGATTCAGTCGTGAATCACAACCTTTCAGATGCCTTCGGGCCCTATTTGAATTCAAACCCATGCCAAACAGGTGTGCGGTTCGCCCCAGTCACCTTTCGAAGGCTGATAGAAGCACCTTCCCTGACCGTTAGGCACGGTGGCAGATGGCATTCACCAGATTCCGTGAGACGTCCTTCAATAATAATAATTGTTGAAAAGAAGAGGGTTTACCCATTCATCTGGCAAAAATAGTGTTGAATTCTAGAAAACACCAAATAGACACTTTTTATAAAGTGTCAAGTTTGCAAAAACCACACACGTTGGTGGTAAATACTGCAAACAACGTGCTTTGCAGAATTACCAGAAAAATGGGTAAAGCCTCTTCTTTTTTTTACAACTCTTATTGGCAAAAAAGTACCCAGAGCAATGATAATAATAATGTTTACATTTCTAAAGCGCCTTTCACCCGATGCACACAAAGCACTGCACAGAGCTGCGAAGAGAATGGCACGTCAACAACAACAACAACATGAATAAAATAATGACTATGCATCAATGAAGGACATCAAGTAACACAAAAACATAATTGTAAAAAAATAAATGCAAGATGGAAGAAATAAGTGTTCCTGAGCAAGCCCAAGTCAACAGCACACAGCAGTGAGCAGCATCAACAGTCCCAGCCAGAGGACTTCAAGGCCTTGCGGAACAAGTGAGTCTTGAGACAGGATTTGAAGACGCTCAGGAACTCGGCTGCCTGATCTTCCAATGGAAGGGCGTTCCAGAGTCTGGGAGCAACTCGCGAGAAGACTTTGTCACCCATCAACTGGAAGCGAGACCTGGGCACATGCAGCAAACGTGTATTGGAAGATCGAAGTTGTTTTGTTGAGGAGGGTGCATGATGTGGATCACAGACGCATGCTGGAGCTGTCCCACAGAGAGCCTCTTAGGTGAGAATTCAATCCTATTTTTAACCGGTAAACAGTGGAGAGACGCCAGCACTGGGGATATATGATCATGGATGGCAGTGCGGGTGAGGATTCTAGTAGCTGCATTTTGCACGCTTTGGAGATGATTGATCGAGTCGGCAGGAGTGCCAAGGAGCAGTGCATGGCAGTAATAGATCCGCGAGGAGATGAAGATGTGTATTAGCTTCTCAGTATCAACGGATGACACTAAGATGCACAGTCTGGCTATATTTCTGAGATGGAAATAGGCTACCGTCGTCACTTTGTTGATGTGTATCTCGAAGCTGACTGAGGAATAGAGAGTCACACCTAGACTCCGGACTGTCTCAGCAAGTTCATTGATCTGATTGTCAAGCATCACATGGATAGGTTCAGCCTTGGACAACTAATGCTTGTTTCTGACAAGCAAAATTTCTCTGTCGTGGCCATTTAGATTTAGCAAATTTGAATTGACCCAGGCCTTCACAGTTGATAGTAAGGACGCCATGCAAAGACCAGACGCATTAATGGATTGCTTGGCATGGATATAGATTTGAATGTCATCAGCATAGCTATAGCATCCTAGATTCATGATGCGCAGGATATGGCCACGTGGTTTTATTTAGATGCTGAAGAGGAATGGGCCGAGGACTGAACACTGAGGAACTCCAGACAAAACTTTATGGATCTCTGAATGACATTCTCCGAGACTGTCAAACTGCTTCCGGTTGGAGAGATAGGAGCTCAGCCAGTGGAGTGCATAGCCAGAGACCCCTATGCCCTGCAGTCGTTCCAGTAAGGTAAGGTGGTCAACGGTATTAAAGGCTGCGTTCAGGTTTAGGGGGCTAAGAATGCTTGACAAGCCTTCACCAGCAGCGACAAGTAGGTCATTAACTATCTTGACAAAAAAACAACAAACATACAAATGCTTCCTGGTTTTGCGCGAGTGTGACCCACACCTACTTTGGTCACGAATGTTCAGAGATTCCTCTTGTCTCTTATTACAGTTGATTTGTTCTTGAATGTACTTACATTGCTAAGCCTCTCTATGACCTTATGGGTAAACATCTTATATAATATTTCATCTTTTAAAAGCCGTCGTGGCTGACTAACTACCGCACCTTCGTTATCACACCACAACTTTAAAATCCCCTTCACACTAGGTACTGATGCCAGTGTTGTCCCAGATGCAAGGCGACCAACGTGTGGTGATTGCGTCTGGCAGCAGGGTTCTGTTGCAGGTGGAATAACGATGTTGTGTCACCCGCGGGGCTCTCCTCGTAATGGTATATTTTGTCCAGTACTACCGGTCGTGCATCTACGGACGGAAGTTCATGGTGCGGACCGACCATGCCACATTGCAATTCACCCTACGGATCGACCGACTGTCAAATAGCTCGGTGGGTCGAGATACTCCACGGGTACACGAACGATGTTGTCCGCAGGAAAGGGTTGAGGCATGCCAACGCAGTTGCATTGTTCCAGATGCCAGGGCCCTCTGGTTGTGCCTCCTCATCAGGCTCAGCCCAATACCGGGTTGACTCATGCTCAAGTGGGGCTGATTCTCCAAATCTGCACTTGCGGCAGCTGAAACTTCGTTCCAGGATTACGGCTTGGGCTTGTCTCGGGCACAGTGGCAGCTGTAGCAGTCACAGGACCCGAAGCTCAAGGACCTGCGGCAGCAAGCGGCCAATGGAACAGTCGCTAAAGGTCCCCACGTATACATACTGTAGGAAGTGCTATTCATGCGCTGGGACACGGTCGTGGGTTGGCGATTTGTTTTGGTTCCGACTCTGCTTCGGTGTAGGTTGATGGAGGAGGTTCGTGCGCGGCAGCTGTTACACCTCGCAGTGCGTAAAAATGTGGGGTGCATCGGGTGCCCGCTATTTCTGGACCACAATGGTCACCGATGTCCAGCGTTTCGTAGCAGCTTGTGAAAAATGTGCCGTGCGGAATTCCCCCGAGCCAGCCTGTTAGGTCACCACTGCGGCAGATCGCGGTGGACAGGATTAATGAATCGGTGGCACTGGATATTCTAGGACCATTTCCCTATACGGATGGGGGTAATTGCTTCCTACTGGTAGGGGTCAGCTATTTGACCCGTTCGCCCATCGTATGGTCTCTGCCGGACCAGACGGCTTCCACCATTGTCGATGCCTCCATGGAGGGACACGCCATTGACAAGGTGGTGCCGGACCCCTTGCTGGCTGACCAAGGGCAGAATTTCACATCTACCGTTCGTAGAGATGTGTGTTTGTTACTCGGCACCAAAACGGTTCACAGGCCGCCTTATCACCCACAGATGGGCGAAATGGTTGAACGATTGAACTGCACATTTTTTGCCATGCCGTGCCACCACGTAGATCAGTCACAGACCGACTGGAACACTCATATCCCTGTCGTTTTGTCCGTGTGTCAGGCGTCTGAACATGCAGCCGCAGGATACATCCCTGTTATTGCCCACGTACGGGCGGGACCCTAACACCACCAATTGAAAATCAACCGGCTGAGGTGCCCCTGTCGGTCTGGGAGTGGTCTGCGAATCTCGGACATGCAGCGGACCGCCTGCGGGAGGTTCAGGAGCTAGCGGCCCCAGCATCCCACGCGCAGCAGCTTGCAGACCTGCAGGACGCAATCGAAAATATCCACGAGAGTTCCGTTTAAGGAGAGAGATTGAACACACGGCTGCATTATCAAGAGGTCAGAGTGGGGACGACTACGAAGGTGCACAAGGCATGGCAGGTTCCGGCAATGGCCTCCAAGGTTCTTAGACCCCAGTGCGTATGCGTCATATGGGGGCATCGGTGGTGGCGCGTCTACCCGTGCCAGCTTAAACCCACGAGTGGCAACGTCAGTGCATCATCCGCGCGACTGGATTCTGATCAAACGAGGCTGCCCAAAGGGCACGCGGCACGCCCACCAAGCACTCCCAAAGCTCTATCACCTGCCCCTCCACGTATTGGCACACCCCATACCGACACACCTAGCACTGACACGCCGGGGCTGCTCGCTTTGCTGGGGGTCCGTGCCTCTGACGTCTTCTCTGCCCCCAGTGATTCCTCGTATTTTCGTTGGGTGAGGCAGGGGTCAGCTTGGTCCCGACGACTGGAGACGTGGACGGCGAGATGCAGTTTGCCCGGCTCGTTGAAGAGGCTGTGTGTTCCTGCCTCACGCAGCACCATTGTTTGTGGTGTGTAGTGCGCGCCATCGATTATCATTATTATTGTTTACAATTTGCGCACAACCGCGTTCCGCTCATCGCTGGTGGGGATGTGACGCTGCTCTGGACATAGGGGCTGTTCTTCGCCTCTCTCCCGTGTATTCACCGCTACACCCACACCTCCTTATTGGTTCTGCATTCTTGGAAACTGGAGCCCTGTCCTAGGCGGGGCGGCTGCCGTGGGCTACGGGGCCACAGCCCTGGACGGCTTAGGGTTGAGAAGGGGCGGGGGATTAGACCGCTCGTGTTTATGGTGGTCTCACATAGAAAGCAATGTCAGTGCTTCAGTTTCGCGATCTGACGACACGGGGGGCATTGTTTAGTGGTTTTCTCGTGAATATTTGATTGCAGTGGGTTTCATCTGTAAGAGGGATTTCGCAAGACTGGTACAGTACATGGCTGAGACATAAATTTAAGCTGGCGCTCTGCTCGCGCTTTGGGATGTAAATGACCTTAGGGCTGCAAGTCACAGCGTGCCTCTGTCCGGGCAGTAAATGTGTAACCTTGTAATGGTTCTATTATTTACTTTTGGTAAATAGTGAACTGGGTCGACGCGGTTCCTTCACCTCAATTAAAGTCTAATTGATTTCTTCAGAAGTTTTCTTGATCGCTGGCCACTCCTCGACGTTCCAAGCCCTCTATCCCTCGGGGGGCCGTTTCGTCTCCCACGTTGGAAGCGTCATCCCAACGTTAGGGAAAACTCTCCCCGGCTTCCACGTATCTCCAAGACCCTGGCCCCCACGTACGCGCGAGCTCTTCTTTGGGAATTGGCGACCTTGAAAGGCAGATGTTGGGAGCAATCTTGTGTTGGGTTATGTTGTTGTTATTTGTGCTCGCGCATCACCGCGATTTTGCGGGCCGTGCAAAGTGCATCAGTGTGACAATTGCGCTTTAGAGCTGCTCTTTGGGGATAGCCGTGCCGAGATTTCCTCCTCTCCTTCGTGACGTTTCACTTCTCACTGCGGGAGGCAGCAGCATGCTCTGGGTTCCAGACTCCACCCACCGCCGTTAAACGGCACCTCAAAGGTCACCCGTATAGCCTCAACAAAGTGTAGGGTCAAGTGCTGTTAGCGAGCGGAAACTTTGAAGGCCAGCACGGCACACGGGCGTGGAACAGTCAAAGTACAGACGACTTGACAGCCGCACATCTCCCGCTTGTCTCCCCACGCTGTCACCCACCTCTAACTCCAGGCACGACAAGGGCGTCACATGCAGTGACTCAGTCAGCCAGGAGAAGCGCCCACTGACACGGGCGCTTTTCTGATATTTTACCCCAAGCCATTTGTCTGCGGTTGGAATCGTCAATGAGACATGGGGTGAGAGAGAACGGGCGGGTAGAGGAGGCGGAGGGGAGGTGGTTAATAAGGGAATGTCACCACCCCTCCCTCCGCCCCCCCCCCCCCGAGAACCCCCTACCCCACTGGCTCCCCGAAGGCAATCATAAGTTTATAACCCCCCTCCTTCTGCCACTAGGCAATGACCTCGGTACAAAGTCAGACACTGACCCACTTATAGCGCAGCATACCAGCACGGTCACAGACCCAGTGGAAAATACACAGGCACGCGTGCAGCGATGGTGGCACCAGCAGAGCCGCCAATTGCTGACGTTCACGGTAAGGTTATTGTCGGGGACCGAGAAGGACAACGACTTCGTTCAAGCGAATCTACGGGTGAACACGGCTCAGAGGTTATTTCAGCAAAAAGGAGCCTGGGTTCGATTCCCGGCTCGGGTGCCTTCCAGTGTCGGGTTCGCCGTGTTCTCCCCGTGTCCGTGTGGGTTTTTGTCGGGTACTCCTCTTTCCTCCCGCAGTCCATAGACGTGTTGCTGCCCATCTTAATTAGGCTTAGGATTAAATTACCTTCGGTGCCCTGCGGTGGACTGGCATCCCATCATGGGTGTAGCTTTGGCCTTGTGCCCTGTATCTGTCGCAATAACCTCCGGCTCACCCGGGATCCTGTACAGGATTGAGCGGGCACTGACGGACTGACGATGATGATGAGCCCCCAATGAGCGCTGCAGTTCTTGTGGAAGGACAACCACAGACCAAGAAGGTCGGCGGTCACGATGAGGAATAGAGGACACTGCGGTGATGTAAGGTGCGGACCTTCGAGAATAACGAACAGGGTCTGACCCACGCCACACCTTCCTGCAAAGAAGATGACGATGAAAGGCGAACGCTTGCACACAAACCAAAACCAAAGAGTCCTTCCACGTGCACGCGGCGAAACACCATGTCAATGCTACAATTTAAACAACTGCACATCTCAGTCAATCAGCCGACGTACTGTCCAGACCACAGTCTTCAGCAAAAATAAAAAAAATATGCATAAGCACGCACGCTTTGGATCGGTTTCGAATTTCGGAGTCTCATCAGCAGACATTGTGCCAGTGACTCGAATGCCACTGGGTCACCTGATGTTGTATGGGTGGCGGGGCGGAAGAGGTCATATCCCTCCATCAGTGCGGAGAATAATTGGGGCCCAAGGGGCAAAAGTATTTGGGCTCATTAACCCCTTCCTTTCGTTCCATGTGTGTGAGCCAGGGCACCTTGATGGAGCTATTAACCCGTGAGCGTGCGTGCGCGCAATAGGCAACACGCTGACCGCAGTGTTACAATGAAGTGACATTGTTCAGTTGTTGGAACCCAGCGGCCGTCCTGGTTAATACTTCGGGTTTTTTAATCGTGAGAAATGTCGCGCGCCGCCTACTTCACAGTGGACGTTAAAGATCCCGTGATGTCATTCGCAAGAGTCGGCCCACTGCGTGTGTGCCGGCGTCATGGTGTTAATTAGAGAAGTCAATTAAATGCCAGCAAATGACTCAAATGGAATCTAAACCACAAACATGAATCAGCAATTGTCAGCTCGATCATTCGTTTGTCTGATGATGCCTCCAACATGGCAGACGAAACGTTGCACAGGAGAGGAGGATTGCACGACACGGATATACGAAAAGAGCAACGCTTGGGAGCAATTCTACGAATACTTCATTTCCATGGGCGAGAAATACCAACAGACAAACCATAACAAAACAACGTGGCTTACTCGTTTTACAAGAGTGGAACAGAGTCACACAGTGCATAGGACAGAGTCGAAAACTAATTCACCGGCACGAGTGCAAAATAAACACGCACACGTGGGGCAATAGTGGCGCCAGCACGGCCGCCTTTGTCTCCCCGAGTGCTGATGTTGACGGTGAGGTTATTGCTGGGGCCCGAGATGGTCGCGCAGTTCGTCTAAGCGAACCTACGGATGAACCAGTCTCAAAGGTGATTTCAGGCTCACCGAGGGCGGTGGTGTAGCGAGCAGCGCTGCCGCCTTACAGCAGGAAAGTTCCGGGTTCGATTCCTGGCTTGGTTGCCTCTCTGTGTGACGTTTGCATGTTCCCCCTCGTGTCCGCGTGGGTTTTTGTACTCCGGTTTCCTCCCAGAGTCCAAAGACACGATGCTGGCCTAGCTTAATCGGGCTCACGACTAAATTGGGCAGCTGTGTCTGAAACTAACGTCAGCTAAATTAAGAAAGCGAGTGGCAGGGAAGACAAAGGCGCGTGTGGAAGGGGGTGGTGGTCACAGTGACTCGGTGAGTGGTTGAGCGAGTGGGTGGCTGAGTGGTTACCTGAGTGGGTGGTTGAGTGGGTGAATGAGTGAGTGCGTGAGTGTGCGGTGGAGCGGTCGAGCAAATGGGTGGTTGAGTGGTCGATGGACGAGCGGTTGGAGGATCGAGTGGGAGGCTAAGTGGTTGACTGAGTGGGTGAGCTCAGTGGGTAGTTGAGTGTGTGAGGGGTTGAGCGGTCGAGTGGGTCGGTGGATGAATTTGAATATTTCAGTTGTTGAGTGAGTGAATGAGTGCTTGAGTGTGTGTGTGTGTGGGGGGAAGGTTGTCGAGTGAATAACGCGTGCCCTGCGGAATGTGTAAAGCTGAGGATAAGAGGTTGCGTTGTTTAACCGACGTTACCCGCGTGTTTGTAAACCCTGCTGGTTCCGTGCGTCGCCGAGGGCTGGCGAGGTCATTCAGGAAGCCCTGACCTCTGGAAGCCCGGGCGAGGCACCCGAGCTGTCCTCAGCAAGAGCGTTTCCCCCACGAGGGGACGGGGAGCTGATGAACCCGGCTCGCTCTACCCCGACTCGCTCTTCTCAGCACCCGTGTCACCGTCCCTCGTGAAGAAGACAAGTGACCAAAGTGTTATGTTATTAGGTGACGCGAGATTGCAGGCTGTGATTGCGGTTTGCGAAAGGTTCCCTCACTAGGGCCAGATTTAAAGGGCGCTTGGAGGTGGAACGCGCACGTCTCATTTCTGTGTTTTTGAGCATAGATTCAGAGCTCCCGAAACGCCAAGCGGCCAGCAGAAAACAGCACTCTTGACGTTCGGATAGTCCCCTTGAGCTGGTTTGGACCATGACTTCATTAAGTCGGTTTTTATTTAATCCGGTAGGATATGTTGAGCTCTGTGGCTCTTTTAAATAGTTGTCCAACGGGAGGGGTAAGCAAACTAGAAAATCTCGGGACACCGGGGGCAATTTCGGATAATTAACTGAGGCAGCAGGCAGCACGGTGGCCCAGTGGGTAGCGCTGTCGCCTCACAGCAAGAACGTCCCGGGTTCGAATCTCGGCTCGGGTGCCTTTCTGTGTGGAGTTTGCATGTTCTCTCCCCGTGTCCGCGTGGGATTTCGCCAGGCACTCCGGTTTCCTCCCACAGTCCGAAAAACATGCTGCTGTATAGGTTAATTAACTTGCAGACTAAAATGCCCGCAGTGCCCGGTGATGGACTGGCGTCCCATCGTGGGTATATCCCTGCCTTGTGTCCGCGGGGATAGTCTACGGCTCACCGCGACCCTGTACAGGACCAAGCGGTTTCTGACAACGAGATGAGATGAGAACGATGGTTATACCGGCAAGATCATCGGTTTCCCCCCACCCGTGTGTTGAAACAAACACGAGTCTTGATTTGATCCACGTGGTACGCGCTCGGGGCTGCTCTCACATCGGCTCGAGCGCCGCACTCACGCCTCGCCACCTGAACCGGAACCCAGCTCGGGAGTACCACGGGCAACGAGTGACGTCAGAACCCTGGGGGGGGGCGACTCAGCCTTAATTAATGAGCACCCGACGTTGCGTGCAAACATCGGCGCTGGGGAGACAAAGGCGGTCGCGGAGACGTGGTGCTGGCCACGTGCGCGGTGCCCGCCTTTCATCAGACGCTCTGTCAGGGCACTTACCCCAACAGCCCGCGGAGGCTATACCGTGAGGGCACCACCTTTGCCTTTGCTGTACGTGACAGGGGAGAGGCGTTTTTTGTTTGCTCGAGGACACAGAGAGAGCCCCACCTTGTGAATTAACTCAGACAATCGCGGCCGCGTGAAGCCGTGCCCGTGAAGCAAGAAGCCACGA
>JAZEWT010000017.1:15238382-15253937 GCA_036362905.1 Mordacia mordax
CTGATAATCTCATTGGGGGGGGGGGGGAGGTTGGGGGTTGCGTTTCAACTACAACCGCAGAGAAATTAAAGGAATTTCAACGTGGCACAAGCTCTGCGCTTACAAATTATGATTCGCTAAAAATCACCAAAGAATTCACTCCGTGGGGCGGTGCCGTGGCGCGGTGAGTGGCGCCGTCGCCTCGCAGCAACAAGAATTCCTGGTTCGAGTCCCAGCTCGGGTGCCTTTCTCTGTGGAGTTTGGGTGTTCTCTCAGCGTCTCCGCGTGGGTTTTCACCGGGTACTCCGATTTCCTCCCACCGTCCAAAAACACGCTGCTGTCTAAGTTAATTGGCCTGATGAGTAAATTCCCCCCCCCCCCCCAGGACGTACTGGCGTCACATCCTGGGTATTCCCCCTCCTTGCGCCCTCTGCCGGCCGGAATAGGCTTCGCCCACCTGGCGACCCTGTACAGGATTAATCGAGTACTGATAGTAAATGAATGTGAATTGATCCATTGATGTGGCAGAAATATTAAAAGAAAAGACACATGTCCCAGCACGTGTGTATGGTGATTCCAGCGGACTCCATAGAAATTTGTCTTTAGACCTTAGCGTGATCACAATTCATAAATCTTCCTATAATCACTTTCCAAAGCTCTTCTTTCGGGATTGTCGTGTCGAGCGCTCCTCATCTCTCCTGCGTGACGTTTCACCTGCCACGTTGGGGGCATCCTCAGGCGTTTAAAAAAAAAAAACCTACATTAGGCATGTTCTCACAGATGAACGTTTCAGGAAATTGCCACATTTCTCTCGGCGCTTGGATAACGTGAAGCTCGCGTCTTGACGGCCTAGGTATTGAGCTCTGAACATATTTCTGATTCTGGGAAATAAACGAAACGGATCCCCACGTAAACGCTCAACGCTGGATACAAACGCGTTAACATTCACGACACCTACCACGTTCAGACTTCGGAACTGCATCGCCGGCCGTGAGCGAGTTAAATCTGCCACTGTCAACAGATCAACTGCACCCGGAAATGTCACCCGATCGCTGCGCGCTGATGTTTTGAAGGCCGCGTTAATGCCAAACGCAATAACCATTTAGACTTAGCTTTAAAGAGCTGCTCTTTCTAGATAGTCGTGTCGAGCGTTCCTCCTCTTAGCGAGAAGTTCCTAGGTTCGATTCCCGCCTCGGGTGCCTTTCTGTGGGGCGTTTGCGCGCCTGCTCGTGTCCGCGTGGGTTTTCGCCGGGTACCGCGGTTTCCTCCCATCATCCACGTTGGTTAGCCTACTGCGTAAATTGCCTCCGATGCCCTGCGATGAACTGGCATTCTATCAGGGGCATAACTCTACTTTGCACATTTTGTCTACTTACCACTCGCCTGCTGGACAACTGTTAAAAAACCTACATATCTCAGCGATTCCTTTCAACTTAAATACAAAACTGACTATAAACCTGACTTTCCTTTCAAATGATAATAATAGTTGCACTTCTAGAGTGCTTTTCACCCCAGGATCACAAAGCGTTGCACAGAATTGTGGAGAGAATGGATTCTCAAAAACAAGAACATCTGAGTAGCTCAATTACAGTGCAATAATGATTATATATCAATGCAGGACGTAAAATAACAGATAAAATAATTGTTAAACAAATAAAAGAATCAGTAAGTGTTCCTGAGCAGATGCAGGTCAACAGTGAGCCATCATCCAAGCTCAACAACAGCGAGCAGCATCAACAGTCCTAGCCAGAAGACTTCAACGACAATTACCTTCAGGCATCATCTCGAGAGCGAGAGGTGAAACGTCACGAAGACGAGGATGAGAAGGAGAAACGCTCGACACGGCTGTGCGGAAATTAGCGGCTCTTGAAAGCAATTCTCATAAAACATCAAACGGTGACGAACTCACATCAACGCTGCATCTCGCGCATTGTTTTAAATAATAATAATAATAATTGCATTTATAGAGCGCTTTTCACCCACGGGTCACAAAGCGCTGCACAGAGCTGCGGAGGGAATGGCGCGTCAACAACAACGACATTAGAACTGTGTGCTCTCGCGACACTGCCACAGCAGTCGCTTAAAGTATGTTATAGCTCGCTGTGGTGGTCCACCGCCACGATGGGACAGTCGAGCGAGCGGGATTTGTGAATCCGTCCGTGTGCGGAGTGTGACCCCCCTCGTATTGTGGTGGATTTTCTCCGCAGACGCCTGTTTCCGCCCACGATCAAATCCGTCAACGGCGGAGCTGACGGAACTTCCCAGAGGAGCAGCGGTGATCCCCCGAGAAATTAGCCTCTTGTTGAGCCTCAGACCTTGCCGAATTAAAAATAAATCTGAATATACATGGGCGTCGCCGCTTACATTGGCAAGTCAACATACGGGCAGAGCACTGCGTTTTGGAATACTGCAGCACGGTCACTTATAATGCAACATTTCAAAAAAGCAATATGTGAAATAACAGGCTTCCTCTTCACAGTCACATCGCACTGTCACGGGTCAGAGAATCCATGATTATAAACACACGCGCCGACACGCGCGCACGCGCACCGATACGCGCACAGACACGCAGACACACGCACACGGACAAACACACGGACAAACACACACAAAGACACAAAGTCATACCGACGCGTGCGCACGAGATAAAGACAAAGATCCCTCGTATAGCCTGACCAGGCTGCAGGGTCAAGTGCCGTTAGCGAGTACCTATGAAGGCTGACACCAAACAATGTTTACATACCGCACTCGATACTCATTTGAAGCTGAGTCGACCTAGGGGAGACACAGGACTGGTTCAGAAAATCTTCATTGATGTTGGCCCTGAGTGGGAATCGAACTCAATTCGCCGCGCTTGTAGCCCGGCGCGCTAGCCACTAAGCCACCGCTCCCCACATACTCACCGACACACAGATGACCCCCCAGTGTAGCCTTAACAGACTGTCGGGTCACGTACCATTCGCGAGTCGCACCTATAAAGGCCAACGCGACACACGAGGGGTGGGTGACCAGCACCCCGCCCGGCCGTGTTTGTCTCCCTAGTGGTAATATTTACACACCGCACTGGGCACTCATTTGCGACTGAGTCGACGTAGGGGAAGGCCCACGACGAGTTCATAAAATTGTCGCTGGTCTTAGTCGTGAGCAGAAATCGAACTCGCGTCGCCAAATTTGTAGCGCAGCGTGCAATCTCCCGAGCCACTGCTCCCCACACACCGACACACACACACACATACACGTCACACACACGCACCGACGCGCACACACACGGACACACACACAGACGGCTCACAAAACCTGCGTTCACTCCTCCCTTTCAGCGCATGTACACGTCCCAACCCTTACCTACCCCCCCGCTCTCCTCCACTGCCCACCCCCTCCCCCCGTTCGCTTGCTCCTCGCTGCCACAGGATCCTTCTCCCCGCGGAATGGCCGGGAGTCTGACAGAGGCCTTCCCGCCCTGAGCACCATCATTTATCTCTGTCAGGGCCCGACGGGCAGTGACAAATGGCGCAGACTGGGTGACAGTGTGTGCGCGCCGGCGTGCGGTGCGTGGCCGTGTCGCCTCGGCCGCGCTGTCGAGAGAGCAAGGCGGGGAGGGTGGGATGAGTGGGGGGGGTTACCTTTCCTCAAATTGGTTTATTGAGTTGGCAAGTCATTCAGCAGGACCTCCTGTTGCATGGAACCTCCCACCCCCCCCCCTCTCATCTACCTTCACCCTCCCACCCAGCCACCGGCCCTCCCAGCCTTTCACTCGGCCATTCGCTTGATATGATTTTGGGTTTCAAACTCAGAGCCTGGCTTCCAGATGCATTAGGATTACCACTCGGATCAGCTGCTGATGGAGAACAGCCCCGCCTCCTGGGATCACGCGTCCAGCAGAACCGCGGTTTGTAAACGTCGCTACTGGGGAGACAAATACGCCCGGGCGCGGTGGTGGCTACCCACTCCGTCGTGTCGTGCCGGGCCGGAGGTGAGGGGCTTTTGGCTTTGTGACAAGGGAGGGCTGCGGTTGGTGAATCTAGTTTTCCCGAGTCCGATTCCCCGACGACTGGCATCTGAACCGGTCCTGTGGCTGGAGCCGCTCTTCATCATGCGCCATCAGAAGCAGCCTGGCGACGCCTCCAGCGTGAGAGGCGTCGCGAGGACCAGAGGGGGCACGCTCGACACGGCCGCGCGGAATCGGCGAGAGCAATTCACGATGCTGGGAACAAATGAATGAACGCGAACGCGCAACGAGAACAGGGGCGCCGTGAGACGAGAGGGCAGAGCAGCGCCCGTCTACACGAGGAAGTGCATCGACACCGGGGTCTCAGTGCGCGACTCGAGCGAGAGGAACCAGGAGGAGGGAAGCGGGACGGGGAGCAGCGCTGCCTCCTCACAGCGAGAAGATTCCCCGAAGTTCGATTTCCGGCTCGGGTACCTTTCTGTGCCCGTGTCCGCGTGGGTTTTCGCCGGGTACTCCGGTTTCCTCCCGCTGTCCAAAGACACGCAGCTGCCTAGGTTAATTGTTCCGCTGAATAAATTGCCCCCTCCCAACCCCCCCCCCCCAAAAAAAATCCCCTACGATGTACTGTCGTCACATCCTTGGTATAGCCCCGCCTTGTGCCCTGTATATGCCAGGATAGGTTTCGACCCCATCCCTCCCTGCGGCTCTGCACAGGATTAAGCGGTTGCTGATACTGAACTAACTCTCGGTTTGCCTCTTCAGAGGCGCAAAGAAAAATCCAAGGCACATCGTGGAGGTGAACAGAATGAGAGAGAGCGAGAGAGGAGGGGACTGCACGTGCAGCTGATGACAACCCCCAGACTGGGAATTATTTGGTCTGTGGAAACTTCCAGATTTCCAACAACAGTTGCCTCCGCGTGAAGGAGACGATTCTGGGAAGACAACGAACCCCGGACAGGTGGCAAACCTAGTCCACTCTGATGGGCGGCGACACGACCTCCTCTGAGCTTCAATTCTCGGAGCTCTGTCTCTGTAACCAGGACGTGGTTACCATGACGACCGAATTATCCGACCTGGTATGAGCCACCGGACATTGACAGAGGATGGACAACAGAGTCCGTGGGTTAAACCATTCCCCGAGTCCTCCAGGGGTGGACTCTATCAGCAGAGTCCCGTGGGTTAAACCATTTCCCGAGTCCTACGTGAGAGAGGCGGCAGTGTTTACGGGTTAACCAATTTCCCCTGTTCTGCACACATATTTACATGACATGCACACTAATGCTCATGATAAATCCAATTTCGCCACAATAGCTGAATGAGTTCTTTGAGCTGAAATCTAATTTGTGCGTCTGATCGGAACAATTATATAACAACTTACCACGCATTATGTTGCTTCAACACAGTGGTTTTTTTTTTAAAGCTCTTTCCGACTGCAAACAAACAGATAACCGGACACTACCAAAGTACGATACCTGCTGCAAAGTGGATGCTGAACCCCACGGGACGTCATCATCGTGTCAGCCTGGAACCTGTAAGAGGGCGCAGACTCGATCCTCATGGAGAACGAAGACATCTTCAGACGCAGTGTGAGGATGCCTCCAACCCGTGAGGCGAAACGTCACGAGGTGGGGAGAGGAAGCGATCGACACGGCTGTCCCGAGACAGCAGCTTTTCGAAGCAATCATCATGCATCGAGCCGTGAAAACCTACATCATTACAATGAAGAAATCGTCCGCTAGAGAAAAACGTCGCGCGATCGATGACATGCCTTGAGATATGATTGTTTCACTAAACCATTCAAAGTAATAATCATGATCGTTATTATGACCCCAGCTCGCTTAATCGTGTACTTGGCAGCTATAACGCACCTTGCTCGGCCTACGTAGGGAAAATAAATCTATAATAAATGTCAGGATCTGAATCGCATGGTTCTCAGATGCCAAGGCGTTCTGCTACGAAGTGTTTTTGGATGCATCATCATCATCGGATGCATCATCATGACCCCAACGCTCACCATAAGGCCGCGCGTGTGAACTGCACTTTAGGGGAAGCATCAACATCCAGGGCTTCACGCCGCGACCAGAGTGTTCGTTTGGGAAGCACATTGTTTTAAGATAGGTTTAAGAAGTTGCACACGCTGAACCGACGACCGTACCAGCATAGTCTCACCTCTGCTAAAAACCCAATCCAGGATTTGAACTCACACACATTTTAACTGGATGGAACAGTGGTTCTGCTCGAGGCAAATCGACTGCCGCCTCGAGCGCATTTCTGTTGGGAGATTGTGTGCTCTCTCCTCTGTTCTGTGTGGGTTTACTCCGGATTCTCTGGTTTCCTCCCACGTCAACAAACCCCCGATGTCATAAATTAGCCGATAACATCACGAAATAATGGGACGCACTCTCTAGCAGGTTGGCAGCGGTTGTCAGCATGGCTACCATCCCCCCACCTTCCTTTTCTACAGCGCTTTGGGGCATCTGGGCGAAATGCGCTACCATATAAATGTACTAGAATTATTATTATTGTTGCCATCCGCTCGCTCTTCCGCCAAGCAATGCGCCGCATCGCTGCTGCCAGAAGTCTCCATCGACGATTTTTATGAACCGCTGATGGCCCTTACCGTCCCGAGGTCGACTCAGTCTGAAACGAGCGCCCGATGCCGTGTGTAAACATCGCCGCTCGGGAGACACATTCTCAGAACGGCTTCTGAAAATTCTCAGAACCACAGCAGAACGCCGAGCGGAGGCTGCGGCGGTGGCCCCCGGCAAGCGGTCGTGCTGCCGCTCCCGAGCGTCATCAGAATCCGAACGTCCGCTTGAGTTCCACACCACCCCCGCGCCACTGAATGAACTTTGCTTCCGTCGCGACCGCTTCATGATCGCCGCGCGTCTGTCTCGCCGAGGAATTGCAATCGTGATGCTCGGTGGAGGAGGAGGAGGAGGAAAAAAACACGAAACGATGTCAGAAACGACCGCCGTGGAAACGTCTAAGGGAGAGTGGCTCGCACGCACGGCGCCGGTTCACACTAATCTTGTTTGTCCTCGTTTGCATCTCAAACAGAACATTCGCTCCTGACACCGACAGCTGCCGAGGCTACTTGCAATTCAGATGCAGTTTACGTGTGTGCGTGCCTGCGTTTTGATCGGGTGCAACACGGGCCGGGGCACACGTTTAATTCGTCAAATTTCTCACGCGCGCATCAGCGGTTTGCGAGCTCGGCCGCGAACCTGGCGACGCGAGTTCGAATCTCGCTCACGGCCGACACCAGTGAGAATTTTCTGAACCGGTCCTGGGCCTCCCCTCGTGTCGAGTCAGCCTCATCTGAGTACCTATTGAAGTGTGTAAACATCGCCACTAGGAAGGCAAAGGTGGCCGGCCGTGGCGCTGGCAACCCACCCCCTATCGTGTGCCATGCCTGCCTTCTACAGCGGCTACTCTCTAACAGCACTTGACCCTTTAGTTAGTAGAGGCTACACGGGGGACCGTTGTCCTCTTTGTACACATAAACGGATGATGTTGTTGACATACCGTTCTCTCCACAGCTGTGTGCAGCGCTTTGTGACCCTCGGGTGACACGCGCTCTAGAAGTAACAAATCACCATAAACAAGTGCTGTCTCTGATGGGCGACCTGGACAGGAGGCGGGCGGCGTCACGACGCGTGTTGGAGATGCGTACCGGCGTCGAGTCTGCGCACACGAGTCGTTCACTGTTTACGACGCACAGGTAGACACGTATGGGAAGTTGACGGTTGATGGACGGTGCGGTGGCGCAGTGAGTTAGCGCTGCCGCCTCGTAGCAAGAAGGGTCCCGGGTTTAAATCTCGGCTAGGGGTGCATTTCTGTGCGGAATTTGCGCGTTCTCTCGACCCGTTTCCGCGTGGGGTTTTCGCCGGGTATTCCGGTTTCCTCCCACCGTCCAAAGATCCGCTGCTGCCTAGGTTAATTGACCTGCTAAGTAAATTGCCCCCAAAAGTGAACCCTGCGATGTACTGGCGTCGCATCCTCGGTATAGCCCCACCTTGCGCCCTCTGTTTGCCGGGATAGGCCCCCCCCGCGACCCTATACAGGATTAAGCGGGTATTGACAATGATGATGCAGACGATTGACTTGGGAGGCAAACAATATATATGGACGTCAGACAACATAAGCGTTTAGTTACATGCTCTATACTGTACAATAAAGTGAATGAATCGCAGCCCGTGAGCCGATCTTTCGGAGCAGCCACGCCGAACGTTCCTCCGAATCCTGATGACGCCTCCAGCGTGGGAGGCGAAACGTCGCAAAGCAGAGAGGAGCGCTGGCGACGGCTGTCCCGAAAGAGCGGCTCCTGAGAGCAATTATCCCACGAATAGCCGTGACACCCCGACTTCGATGCTCCCTTGAGTTTCCATAACTATCGGTCGTCGTGAAACTCTCGACAAAACGTATGGACCTCTCTTTGACGATACTTTCATCTGCCACCGTATCAACAACGCGGCAACGCTCTCGAACAATGCATTCAGGAGTGTAGTGGGGAACTCTCTCTCTCTCTCTGTCGCTCTGCCTGAAACTAATAATTTATCTGGATGAAAGCACAGGGTGACATTTTTCAATGAGTACTGATTACTCTTCTTACAGGAAGCCATGTCGAGCGCTCTTCCTCTCTTATTTTATTTTCTGATATAACAATAATAAATTGGGCGGCACAATGGCCCAGTGAGCAGCGCTGTCACCTCACAGCAAGGTCCCGGGTTCGAATCTCGGCTCGGGTGCCTTTCTGTGTGGAGTTTGCATGTTCTCCCTGTGTCCGCGTGGGTTTTCACCGGGCACTCCGGTTTCCTCCCACAGTCCAAAAAACATGCTGCTGCAGAGGTTAGTTGGTTTGCAGACTCGATTACTCTCAATGCCCGGTGATGGACTGGCAACCCATCGTGGGTGTATCCCTGCCTTGCGCCCTGTGTCTGCCGGGATAGGCTCCGGCTCACCGCGACCCTATACAGGCCTAAGTGGTTTTTGACAATGAAATGAGAACAATAATAAGCATGTATATCTATCCATCCTTTTGCGACGTTACGAAGCGACGTGAGCAGCGAAACGTCGTAGAGGAGAGAGGGCAGGAGCGCTCGACACGGCTATCTCGGAAGGACAGCTTTGAAAATCGACGAGTCGTGAAAATCCACATCAGCAAATAACAACGATAAGTTTCTCTTCTTGCAGAAACTCTTCACTTTAAAAAAAAAAACCACGATTAAATATCTCATCTCATTATCTGAAACCGCTTAATCCTATATAGGGTCACGGTGAGCCGGAGCCGATCCCGGAAACACAGGGCGTAAGGCAGGAATACACCCGACGACGGGACGCCAGTCCATCGCCGGGCATTGCGGGACAATTTTAGTCTGCGAGCCAATCAACCTATCCAGGAGCATGCTTTTGGACTGTGGGAGGAAACCGGAGTACCCGGCGAAAACCCACGCGTACACGGGGAGAGCATGCAAACTCCACACAGAAAGGCACCCGAGCCGAGAGATTCGAACCCGGGACCTTCTCGCTGTGAGGCGTCAGCGCTAACCACTGGGCCACCGCGCCGCCCCCTATAGGTTTATGTCATCAGCTAATTAATTTTTTAAAAAATATATTTAGTTGTGGGAGGAAACGCGGTGGAAACCCGCTCAGAACAGCTCGGACACAAACTCCAGAGAGAAAGGAGCCCGAGGTGGGAATCGAACCGTGTCGGCTTTGCTATTGTGAGGCGCAGATGCTACCACTGCGCCACGCTGTTGCCAGGCAGAGACTGAGAGTTTCCCCAACTCCACAAGGTACAATAATAATGGCCTATGGGGGAGGTGTTACATCGAGCAGTGGATTGATCAAGATCCCTACGTGATATATAATTGCTATTATCCGTCCAAACACATTCACACAATCCAGCAACACCAACAAAAGTGTGAACAAATGGCTTTCGAAATTTGTTTGATCAATACTCATTGCGTAGCGAGGCGGAATTGTGATGCGATTCGTGTGAAATAATGTTTACATAAGTGTGTGTTTTTGAATAACACGATCGATATTTCAAGTTTGCAGTTTAGCAAAATGTATTATCAGCACACGTATTAGTATCCACTCACTCTTGGTAATGCATTTTAATATTATTGGCTCATTCAATTTTTCTCTCAGATTAGAATAAATTAAACACAGTATGTATTGATGTATGGTCTCACGGCTCGATGTTTGAGTTCTGTCGATAGCTGCTGTTTAGGGATAGCCGTGTCGAGCGTTCCTCATCTGTCCTGAAGCCTGATGATGCTTTTAGAGTCGGATGCGAAGCGTCGCGCTGGAGAGACGGGCGCTGAACACGGCTACGTCTATCCCGGAAGAGCGGCTGTTGAGATCAACTGTCAATGATTCACAGCTGGTCAGTGATAACGCACGCAGACACTCCGTCTCCTTACCGAGTGGCTGCCGTGCTGATGTACGGCGGTGACAACGCCGATTCATGACACTGATGACGTAGAGTTGACAAAACAGCGTTCGCGGGGAGGAATCACAGCGGCCTGCTGACATGTTTAAAACACACACAGTCCCAATATCCCGCGGTCCATATCCCAAAACGTTTCTATTCTTGCCCTCGAATCGTTCAGGGAGACAATTAAACTGCTTTGTCGATGGTGCGGACCGAGAGAGAGAGAGAAAACACAAAAGCTCACGCAATCATTTTTTCTCCCCGAAGTCAGATGAATAGTTCGGAACAATGTATATTTTGTTTATTTTGCTTTGTACCCGGCCATGCCGTGACTTGGCACACCGGTAGCTTTGCAATATTAGATTTGAGCGTCTAATGCTGGTAAATGCACAAGACTGTCTCAGTTTCAGGCACTTCCCCCCCCCTCTGCCGTTCCAGTTTGATGTGATTACAGCACGAAAGCCCTTTTAAGCTTCATCCAATTAACCCAAGTGTTCTGTTGGAGGAAATGCTATAGTCCTCTGTGGGACTCAAGTCTTTAAAGCAATAGCCGGAAAGTGGGCAGCGAACCAATTCCTATTGGACACGGGCACAGAAACGTCCGCACTCTCTTCCCAATGACTTTTAACTCTGATCCGGAGTTAATGAGCAATAGCGTAACAATAATAATAATTGCACTTCTATAGAGCGCTTTTCACTCGAGGGTCACAAATCGCTGCACAGAGCTGTGGAACCGAGGCTCCATGGGCTGCTGGGCGCCTGGCGGCGCATCGGCGCGCAAGGAACTATTATAAAATCAAACATTGCAGAAGCCAACGCAATTGTAATAAATACGCCTTTAAAAAGATCAGGGGTTCATGGAAATTAAGAAAGGCTAATTTGCCCGCGGTATATTTATAAGCCGTGGTCGTAAAAGTCGAGGCACAATGTAATTATGGAATGAGATAAGCGCGCGCGAGCGCGTGTGTGGGCCGTGACACGCGCGCGCACACACAATTATGCCAACATACAAATGTAACCACGTCATGATGAATAATAGGCAGGGCACAAATGGTGCTAACAGATACAAAGTTCAATTCCAAAAGGGGTTAAAAGGGTCGGGCCCGTAATTTGAGAGACTTTTTATTTATTAGCGACTCACGCTCATGAATGTGGGGGGGGTGCAAGAGGCGGTTTGGGTTTGGATGCAAGGTGTAGGAAGTGGGGGGCGGGGGGAGGATGAAGGAAGGGGGGGGGCACGCGTCCTCACACAGTTAATCAACGTCAATAATGGAAATTGAGACGCGGGCGCATCATTTAATTTACTAATCCAATCATTACCCACCTCATTGCATTTCCATTGTTTCGCCGATGGATTTCATTAACCCCGAATGAATCTCGTCCCCGGTAAATACCCAGGCCGGAGTCTCGGCACGGACGGAACATCCTGGGCTGGCGAAACCTAGCCTGGCGCGGCGGCGCGGGGGGGGGCTGGAGCGATGGATTCCGAGGGGGGCTGCGCGTCGGGGTGGCAGGTGGTCCGTTCCCACCAGCGTCACCCTGCATGAACACGCACACTCACAAAGACAAAGATCCCCCGTGCAGCCTTAACAGACTGTAGGGTAAAGTCTCATCTCATCTCATTATCTGAAACCGCTTAATCCTATATAGGGTCACGGTGAAGCCGGAGCCTATCCCGGAAACACAGGGCGTAAGGCAGGAATACACCCGACGACGGGACGCCGGTCCATCGCCGGGTAGGGTAAAGTGCTGTTCATTAGTAGCACCTATGAGAGTTGGTATACGATGGGGTGTGTGGCCAACACCACGCCCGGCCGCCTTTGTTTCCCCAGTAACGATGTTTCATACGCTCAGCACCAGGTACTCATTTGAGGCAGATTCTATATAGGGGAGGCCCTGGACCGGTTCAAAAAATCGTCAGCGGTGTTGTCAGTGAGCGGGATTTGAACACGGGACCGCAGGGTTTGTAGCCAAACGCGCTACCCGCTAAGCCACCACTCCCCAAATACATACACACGGCACACACGGACACACACGGCACGCACAAGGACGGATACACGTACATACACGCGACGTACGGACATACACACACGTACATGCACACACGTGACACACACGGAGAGACACACACGGACACGCACGGACACACACGGCACACACCCGCACGTAGGGGACACACGGACACACATACGGACATACACACACGGACATACACAGACGCACACAAGGACGCACACACGGACACACACACGTACATGCACACACGCGACAGACACACACGGACATACACACACGCGACACACACGGACATACACACACGCGGACAGACACACACGCGGACATACACACACGCGACACACACGCGACACACACGCGACACACACACGCGGACAGACACACGCGGACAGACACACGCGGACACAGGACACGCGCGCGCGCCTAAGCCTCGCGGTGCCCCCAGGGATGATTGTTAATGAGTCCGTCATGTGTGCCAGCTGTCACGTGTTAAGCCGCAGTGCAGGTGCGCGTGCGCGCCTCGTGTCCCGATCACGTGTAAGACAGCAGTATTAATTAACGGCGCGGAAAATTAATTTATTGCGGAAATCACTTAAAGATTGATAATGAGCCGCGGCTTGCAGGGCACGGCACAGTGCTGGGGAGTTTGTACGGGAACAAAATGGAAAATTCAAAATGAATAAAACACTCAGGTTAATTAATTGGCCGATAACATGGCACGCAGGAAGAACTGTATCATCACTACTATGCTAGAACGGTCGTTTAATATTTTTGTTTCGTTTAATTACCGAGCACCGACATCGGCGATTCGATGTCAATGAACACCGCGGTTGTGTTTAATCACTCCGCTCGACTTGAGACTGTGCGTCATTACAACTGTCTGTCCCGTCCCGCGGCAGCTGATGGATACGCGGGCCCTCGCTCTCTGGGCGCACGACGCCGCCAGAGCTTCGTTGTTCCTGTCATTGCGCAACCACGAGACAAGAACGGAATCTCATTAAGTCACGAAGCGCCCGTTTTAGTTTTCAGCAACAAGAAGAAGAAGATAAAGCCAGTCTCCGTCGTTCAGCGTTTTTCATTTTTGTTAGCGGTGCTCCCCCTTGGCACGGACGCGTCCGTTCGCTTCTGTGCTCAGAGTCTCGGCCAAATAGCTTCCACGCGAATGTAATGTCCGCACCGCTGTCGGGCAGAGCCAACAAAGCTACGTCCTATATTTTCTTGAAGACTCATCTGAAATGCGGGCCGTTGGGGCGGGGGTGGGAGAGGCAGAAAATTATTTTAAAAAATAATGGCAAAGAAACATCTGCACCCGTGGTCGGAGCACGCGTTCTGACGTCGCTCTGACGTCGCTCTGACGTTTTCGAACGTCGCTCTCAATTCTCTCGTCGGCCGAGGCGCGTTCGGTCACTGGCGGTCCCGGGGCGGGCGAACTCCCGGGACAGAAGGTCGCAGATAAGGGATTCAGAAGGAGAGGAGAGAGCACGGGCAGAGAGAGAAGGGGAACCCCCCCCCCACACACAGGAAACCCTGACAACACAGTGGATAAGAGAGCAGTGTTATAAAAGAAGTAGTGACTGTTGAAGAGGGAAAAGAGAATTAAAGGAAAGAAAGAGAAATAGGATTAAGCGCGCCGCATTTCCCTAAGTCCTCAGATAGCGTTACTATTGCTATAATCTCGAGCCCGTCGCGTATGCCACTGTGACCGCTCGCTCCCCTCCCCTCTAATCTCTCCGCTCGCATTCTGAGCTCCCACTTCCCAGCTCTTGCTCTTAAAAGCCACTAGAAAAGTCAGACAGACCGGCGGACAAAGCGGGCCTTGGTCGCAAACCAATAAAACGTGCAAGTGGGAAAAGCCATATCTGAATTGAGCGAGTGCAGCGGCGGCTGCTAAGTGAGCAGCAAATACATCCGTTCATAGAACATTCGCGGAATACAGTCCGCTGTGACTTCTAGTGCCATTTATTTACCGTGCACCTGTTAGCACCAATTGTGCGCTCTTCGTGTACTTTGGAAATTATCCGTAGAGATGTTTGCGATAATACAAGCAATGAATCACTCTGCGTCTAGACGCGCAAAGGACTCTGTTGAGTATACAGGCCCCTGTTGGTATTCCAGGATTAATGTTAGCAAGTAGCGTTTGATCAATGTGGACGGGTTTTTAAACAAATCAAGCTGGTTAACACAAGCCTACAAAGAGAGTAACGGGCCGATAGACGCAACATATATTTTAGAATTGCTTTCCTTAGCTGTTCTTTCCGCACAGCCGTGTCGAGTGCTCTCCCTCTCTCCTTCGCCCCTCGAGATCGAGCAGTGAAAACTTGCATCAGGACACCTCGCTTCGTGTCAGAATTAAAGTCATCTGCCGGCCACTCTTAGCCTGTATGTTGTTGTGTTAGTACAGGCCGACATCTATCACATTTATTATCCATGTATGTACATAATGTGATGGGTTATTGTGTGTTTTGTGGTTATCTATAATATAATGGGCTTTGGACACGGGGCTGATACAAACTAAGCTACAACACTTCTAGGAATCAAACACAGGCTCCTAGGACCTTGGTAATTATGCATTAACCACGGCAGCACCATTTCCCATGCGCATTAATACAGATTCCCCGTACAGCATTAACACATAATTATTATTATTAAATATTACTTAACAGACGTCGTAAATCCAGTACGACTTACATAGCACACAGCAATGCATGTCAAATAAACAACAAATAAACAGACGCGTACATGATCCCGTTAGTCCACCAGATGTCAGACATGTAGATAGTGGTTGAAGAGATGCGACTCGAGCATCTTCCGGAATGATGCGAGTCACTCTGTAGTCGTGATCTCTATGGGGATGAGTTATTATTATTGTTGTTGACTAGAGTCAAGTGCTGCGAGTAGCAGCAGCTATCAATGCCGTAATCCTATGCGCATGCATTTACAGAATCCAGTTATCAAACAAAGCGCGTTTAACAAAATCTAAAGCGATAGTTGTGATGATGTCTCCTTCGTTTGCTCGTAAGTGCGTACGCGCATGTCGAGCGTACCTGCGTCTCTCTTTCACGACGTTTCTCCGCCCACGGTGGAAGCGTCATCGGGCTTCCGACGTGGGAATCGAAACGTAGCGAAGGGGAGAGCAGAAGCGCTCGACACGGCTTTCCCGAAAGAATAC
>JAZEWT010000017.1:15264973-15279861 GCA_036362905.1 Mordacia mordax
CGCCGCCACCACGAGACCTCTTCTTCCGAACCCCCCTCCCCTCCCCCGTAGGCGGCGCGAGCAGGGTAGCGGCAGCAGCAGCGGTAACGGCGGCAGCGACGGCGGCGTCGGCGGCAGGCGGCGGGCCCGCGGCGCGAGAGGCCGCCGGGGTGGTCCGCGCTAGGCAGCCCTCGTCTGTCAAGGCGAACAGGAACTGGGAGGTTTCGCCTTCGACAGCCGTTATTTTCTGCTGGCTCGGGCACAAAACCCCGGCGAGCCAGCACGCCGGGTCCCGCGCGCTCCTCCCCGCTCTTTGTCACTCGCAGAAAGGGAAACGTCGCATCAATTTGGAGCGTGAAAATTTCCCACGCGCATTTGCATGGGTTTGGGGTTGAGTGGGTGTGGTGGTGCTGCTGGTATGCGTGCGTGTGTGTGTTGTCAGTGCGTGTCTGTGTGGTGGCTCTGTGTGCCGTGCGGGCGTTTAGAGCCGCTCGCTAATAGAGCTTGCCCCCCAACAGTCTGTTGAGGCGATACGGTGGGATCTTTGTGTGTGGTGTGTGTGGCACTGGCCACACCACCGCCTCGTGTCCGCCCCTTTATAGGTGCTCGCTAACAGCACTTGACCCAACGGTCTGTTTAGAAGCCATAACGGGGGCGGCTTTGCACGGGGCCCGTAGTGGTTAGCGCGCCGCGCCTGCGAGCCCCGGCTATGACCAGAGTTCGAATCCCGCTCACGGCCAGCACACCGGTGACGATTTTCTGAACCCGTCCTGATCTTCCCCGAGGTCAACTCAGCCTCAAATCAGCACCTGGCGCGGGCTCGAAACATCGCCACGAGGAAGACGAAGGCGGCCGCGAGTTGTGCTGGCTCGCCCACTCCCTTCGCGTACGGTGCTGGACTTACAGAAATGCTGCTCTCTAACAGCACTTGCCCCGTAGTCAGTTTCAGGCTACACGGGGAATCTTTATCTGTTTTGTGGCGGTATTGGTGGTGGAGGAAGCGGGTGGTCGGGGCGGTAGCTTCGTGAGGGGTGGGCGTCTCGCAGAGGCAGGGGAGGGGGTTAGATGTCAGTGGAAGAAGCAAACCTGACTCTCTCTTTCGCTCTGTTTTTAACTCTCTCTCTCTCTCAATCCCGTTATCCATGGAGGGAGTCAGCGTTTGAGTGGCTGCGAGCTTAAGGCGAATGAGAGCACGAAGCCATCGACACTTAATTATATAAAGGAGGGCGACTGGAATTTTGAGGGGGGGGGTTTCTCTCTCCACACGCGGGGGTGAGCAACGAGCCTGAACAATGTCGGCGCCATCGCCGCCGCACCGAAAAGTTCTGTCGAGAGGCAAGTTTTGGAAACCGAACGCCGGCGAGTATGTCCTCCTCCCCCTCCCTCTTCCAAAACGTACGCACAGTCATTTCAGGATCATGGTTCTAAACCGGGTGAGTCGCGACCCATCATTGGGCCGCGAGCGCCACCGACTTGGTCCTTGGACACCACAACCAAGCGGGCCACGTGGGCCTTGAGGTGCTAAAGGTTCAGAGCCCCTTGTTTAACAACCGCTTTAAAAACTTTGCAGGGCCTTGCTCGAGCGCGTTTGTGTCTGCATCCAATGACTCACATTAATCTTGCTATCGATTATCCATGCTTCGTGACTGTGGTTTGTTGTTGTTTTTGTAAACATTTAAAAAATAATAAAACTTCACATCGATGTAGGTTTTCACGGCTCGATCTATGAAAAAAAAACTTGCTTTCAAGAGCTGCTCTTTTGGGATAACCAAAAGAACAGCGTTCGAGAGACATTCTCACAAAATTTAATTTCGATTACCTTACCGTTGGCTAAAATTTGAACAGTGCCCGAAAACACATACCTGCAGCGATCACACCACATCCAATACACCCATCTCTACTCATTCCGTGCCACCTTCTCAAGTCGAGAAGCGGGCACCATCCATCCATCGAGAAATAAATCCCGGCTCCACACTGGGCACAGCAGCACTCGTAGGCAGCACCATCGCCATAGAGAGCACCAACACAGCGATTTCTCCTCCAGTTTGTTAATGACAGGTGACCCCGTCAGCGAGTTCTCTCTCCAAGCCACCCACCCTCCTCCAAATCGCCCCCCTCTCCCCCAACCCCCCCCCAGCACGCGGAACCACCCCATCACCCACCGTTCTCACTAAGTCTCCTGCAGCAAATTCCTCAACGCCCGGCTTTTGTCACCGAGTTGGTGGCAAAGGGGGGCGTCGCGTACGTGGCTGAGCTGCCACCCCACGCTCCCTGCCCTGCCACCACCACCACCACCACCCCCCTCCGCCCCCGTAACCCTCACCCCCAGCGCTGGATAGGGATGGGGCGGGAGCACAAGTCGTTGGTGGGGAGGTGGGTGGGGGTGTACGCGGTGGGGGTGCGCGAAGAGGGGGGGGGGAGTCTGGGGGTTGTAATGAAGAGGCCACAATGAGTGAACATGCTGTTTTGCATTGCCTCTCCCATGCAGCCGCTAAGTGGCGTGACGGAACCCAGCAAGGAGGGCAGGGACCGCAGATCTCACCCCTCCCCTCTCCCCGGCCTTCGCGTGATTGACAGCTCCTGAGCCAGGCGATCCTACGAATGAGCCCCCCCCCACTCTCTGCTCCGCCCCCGCCCCCCCCGTCATTTAAACCGAGGCACATTGGAAACATTATTACTAAAATGAATGTCTTGTTGCGTTTGTTCTTGCTGCATGAATTCATCTTACGGCGGTTTGGGTTTTTTGTTGAAGCATAATTCAGTTTGCATAAACGGGTGCTTCATCATGCATTAAGGCACTTAAATTCGCTCCGCTCTACTTTTGCGCACAATAACTGACTTTTGAAGCCTTTCATCCTTCAGAATCTATCGTGCATCAAAGTTATATATGAGACCGCGAAACAATTACGCATACATCCATTTCGATGTTTTATTTCAAAATCATTTTTATGCCTATTAATGCTGCATTAAGCTTGCGGGTTGCACATTTGGATATTGGTCGGAGGCGGAGGGACAGGCGCACGGGTGAGGTGTGGTGCGGAGACGGGATTCCGGGATCATCTCCGTGGCTCAGCCAACTCACCGCCGCTCGCTGAGCCCATCAGCTGCGCGGTGCATTCGCTACCCAGTGGACTGACCAGCCAACAAGCGTAACGACCCGGTCGATAGCTCGATTCCCGCTACCTGCTTGCATGTTCTACAGTCAGTTACAGTACAACAACTGTTTACAGCAAGGCGAACAAAAGATCTGTCCAGCACCACAGCACCGCGGTATTTACAGCATCGGTTCAGCACAGCAAATAATTTGAGGCGGACGAAAGATGATAACGAATCTCATCGGGGGGGGGGAGGGGGGGGGCTCTGCTGGTGAAATAACGCACGCTGATTTTCCGTTCTAATGTCGTTGTTGTTGACCTGCCGTTCTCTCCGCAGCTCTGTGCAGCGCTTTGTGACCCTTGGGTGAAAAGCGCTTTATAAATCTCGTCTCATCTCATTGTCAGAAACCGCTTAGTCCTATACAGGGTCGCGGTGAGCCGGAGCCTATCCCGGCAGTCACAGGGCGCAAGGCAGGGATATACCCACGATGGGACACCAGTCAATCACCGGGCACTGAGGGCAATTTAGTTTGCAAGCCAATTAACCTATGCAGCAGCATGTTTTTTTGGACTGTGAGAGAAAACCGGAGTGCCCGGCGAAAACCCAATCGGAAACAGAGAGAGAACTCGCAAACTCCACACAAACGGCACCCGAGCCGAGATTCGAACCCGGGAGCTTCTTGCTGTGAGGCAACAGCGCTACCCACTGGGCCACCGTGCCGCCCCGCTCTATAAATGCAATTATTAATTATTATTATTAGATGACGTGAGACTGGGAATGGCTGCGGTGCACGAGGAATAAACAAAGCCTGGGTTTTGGGATCAGCCTCAAGGGCACTTGACATCCTTCTGAGTTCCCCTGCCACGAGTATAAAATACAGGTCTTAATCTCAGCCGCGTCTGTCTCGGCTGCCGACCCAAACATCATTTACGCACCCGGCACACCACATTCAGATCCCGGTCCAGGTTTATCCACTGCCCGTGTCTGTCAGTCGCGTGGACTTAGTCCAGCCTGGCATTAACCCAGACAATTTGAAAAAAATTACAATCGCGCACAAATTATATTTTCCTCTCCAAGTCACTTTGTACTGACCTAGGATCTATGCATGAGCATTGCTCGCAAGAGTTGCTCTTTCGGGTGAGCCGTGTCGAGAACTCCTTCCTCCTTTGCGACGTTTTGCCTTTCGCGTTGGAGACATAATAATATAGTTCGTAACGCGCCGTGCAAATTCCACGCCTGGACATGGGCGAGACATGGATACAGAAGCTTAGCGAGGAAAACGCAGAGAGGCGGGGAGGGGGAAGGCAGCTGTGCAGTCAGCCGGCGCCAACATTTGCCAGATACTGCATCCTGTATATTATCATTGTTATCGACCAATTCAGTAATGATTTTTTTTTACGTGAGAAAATAGAAGAACCCGGAGAAAACCCAAGCAGAACAGGATCAGAATACACAAACGCCACACAGACAAGCGCCCAAGGCGGAAGTCCAACCGCCTCGGTCAAAACGTTCTCTCTGCGAGGTGCAGATGTTAGCACTGCGCCACCCTGCCGGGATCAGGAAGCATCATTAGGGGCCATCATTTGAGGGTATCGTGCGGCGGCTAAGCACATCCTCCCAACGTGGCATGCTAAACATCGCGAATGAGAAGAGCAGAGCAACGGCTCGACACGGCTATTCTGAAAAAAAATCTACAACCGAGCCAGGCCAGGCCGTCGCATGGGGCCCCCATGAGCGACCCTATAGAGCCCCCTCGCCCACACACACACAGGGCGCAGCGTTCCCACCGCTCGTACAACACATCTGCACTGTACGTTCCCTCTCTGTAAATATGGGCCCTGGCTCAGCGGGACGCTGCGAGACTTTCATGCCCTACTAAAGACAAAGATTCCCCGTATAGCCTCGCCAAACTGTATGGTCAAGTGCTGTTAGCAAGTAGCACCTATAGGGGCCAGCACGCTGCGCTTGTGTGGCCAGCACTACGCCCGTCCGCCTTTGTATCCCTAGTGGCGAAATCGGCACACGCGCGGGACCTACTCATTTGAGGCTGAGTCGATCAAGGAGAGACCCAGTAGCCAACCGCTACACCACCGCTCCCCTCCGCCCTACACATCGATGTAGATTCAACCTGATGGTGCCTCTGACGTTGGAGACGGAACGTCGCGAATGAGAGGAGGTGGATATGGGAGCGCATCCACATATATGTGGCTGTCACCCGTTACGCCTCCCTCTTTACCGTGTCGTGGGATTTCCACCGTACGGGAAGAGTACTGTGTATATATTAGAGCAAAGCTCTAGATCACCTCTCTCGCAGCTCATTGTCAGTCCACTGAGGGGTGGCAGCCTCCCATGCCATGTGATCCGTGGCAGTTGTTCGACCAGTGGTCGACGCCCCGCTCAGAACGGACTGGCAACGAACGAGCGGTGCCCAGGAGCAACGCGAACAACATCGCACGCCACCGACGCTGCCCTGCGTCTGCAATTCGAACTCGGGTTTGCCAGGTCTGCTCCGCCAACCGCTGCGCCACCGCTCCAGCCCTATTGCACGCCACATAATGTTTTTTAGTGATATAGACACAGCCAGTGTGTATATCCACCGCGGCATGCGAGCGCTCTCTCGCTCCTGTCGTCCAACACACAGTGTTATCTAACCCAGCAGCCAGCACGATCTAATACCATTCATACCATTTCACATTAGTCTGAAGTCTCCAGTCTGGGAAACGACAGCCCAAGTTTGCTCAGCGTTTTTTTGTTCGCGGTCCTTTTTTTCTCTCATCCCCCATCTCTCTTTTTTCTTTCTTTTTGTGCCCAGAAGGCAAAATTAACTGGGCTGTGTTTGCAGCCGGCATTCTTTCCCCTTAAGCCAAACGATAAAAGAAGAAGGCCCACAACCGGGCAGCGAGTACCCCTGCGGCTCCTGAATGGAATCGCGCGTAGGTGAGTTAAGTGAGATGGAGGGAGACGGCAACACCGGGCAAATCAACGACGGACTGGAACGCGGTCTCCGCTAATAAAAGGGGCCTCCACACTTACAACCTCCCGAGTGCTTCCACTTCACTATTCGGCGATCCCCCAGCACAAGGCAAAGAACATAAACACGTGCGGCTTGGTAATAGTGCTACGGTGCCAGGGCCCGTGTGCCACCGTGATGTGCTGCTGAGAGAGACAGAGAGAGAAGAGAGAGGGCCTCTCATCACACGTGAGTTCGGTTAAACATTGACTTCGCCGCGGGGTTTCACAAGAGCTATTTGATGTTTGCTTGATTTTTTAACTACATGAGAAATAAATCCCCCTCCCCTGCTCGCGCTCGGCTCGCCCTCGCCGGACGAACGAATGAATGAACGCCCTTCTTACGAAATCGCCCAGATGGGGCCGCGCGGAGCTGGGGAGACGCAGCCGCCGCCACATTTCTCCGTCAAGCGGCGGTGGCGGCGTAGCGGGAGTGAACTCTTCACACATCTGCCCCGCTGCCCCCCTGCTGCCCACAAACCCCCATTGCTGCCTCCCCCCTTCCACCCACCCACCCGGAGACCCAGAGCTACTCCACTGAACCGACCACCCCCACATCCGCGCCAATTCCTGCTCTCTACCGGTTGAATCATCTGAGCAAAGTTTGAATGATGATTCCAAACAGGCTCGGTGCTGAGGATTTGCTCTCGAGAGCTCTTCTTTCGCTATTGCCGCGGGGAGCGTTCCTACTCTGTCCTTCGCGACGTTACGCCTTCCACGCTTGCGACGTAGGTACGCATGGCAGGGCTATGGCACCTAAGGATGGAACGCAAGTCCATCAAAGGTCACACGGGACAATTAATCCAGCAGGTCAATTAACATTGGCAGCAGCAGCAGCAGCGGCGGGAAGCAACTGAAGATCGCCCACGTGGAGAGGACGCGCAGACTGCGCAAAGGCAGCACCCGAGCCGCGGTAACCGAACCCGGAACGTTTATTGCCGTGAGGCGGCAGCGCATCTCCCCACGATACCCCCCCCCCCTAACACGGGATCCTGTAAGTCACCGTCGAGTTCTCGGAACCGACCCTAGGCTTTATAAGCGACCGCTCGTCAATTACCCGACTCGTGACATCGCTTCGGGCTCCGCGTGAGTTTGCGGCCTGATGATGATGATGATGAGGTGGGGGGGGGCTCTGAAAAGGAGACAGGATCTCGGGCAGCAGTCGCTGACCATGAGCTGCGAGTGAATGGGCTCCGTCCTGTGGTTTAGCGCCAGTTTATTTACCCAGGGAAGCCTCGCTGAGTCACAAGACGTTTTTTTTTAAAGAAGGTAGCTGCTACATTGGGATGTGTGATTAATCTAGCGTGTGCATAATCGCGTGAGCGTGTGCATGTGTAGATGAGTGTACGTGTAACTTCGCACTGACGCCATCGAGTTCGAATCCTTCATGAGCTCAAATTCGCTCTGTGCAACACCAAGGCTCTTCTGTGTTAATTCAGCTTTAGTTCCCACTTATTCGTGATAACGCTTCTGACACGTTAACAACTTTGCACTAATAGCATCAACCCCCTTTAAACTCTCTTTCGATGTTTATCCTGACGTTAAAGCACGTGGTAACACAGGGCGGGCACTCTGCTGTGGGCGATCTCGTTTGAAGCATCTAACACGTTCTTCTAGAGTTTTTGATTGACGTTGTCGTTCAGCTGACACGGTTGCTTTTAAATAATAATCAATAGATTTTGCAATGCGTGCGTATCCGGTCATTGTCGAAGGTATTCGAAGGGAAAATAATTCAGAGGTGCGAAGACATCACAGGGAGGTGCGGGAAGGCAACCACGCAGTCGGCCAGCGCCAACATTTGCCAGACACCGCATCCTATATATTCATTAATGTTTCTTATAGTTGCGTGCGGAAACCGGAGAACCCAGGGGTAACCCACGCAGACCAGGTGGAGACTATACAAGCTCCACACAGAGAGGTGCCCGAGGTGGGAATCGAACCGCCTCATGCAGGACTGCCTTCTCTGAGGCACAGACCTTATCGCTGCGCCATCCTGATCTTTTGACCTGGATTTCGTCCACGTGTCCTTTTTGGGAATATCGCCGACTCTCGGAAGTTTAATTCGCAAAACAAAACGACGGCGAAAACGCTCCCGCGTTCCACACACACGGGTCCCCGTGCCACACACGCACCCGTTTGCCACCCCACGGGTCCCGACGCCACAACACGGGCCTGTGTGCCACCCCCACGGGTCGCTGTGCCACCGCGCGCGTCCCTGCGCCACCTCACTGGTCCCTGTACCGCCCCACGATACCCCGTTCTAACGTCGCTCCAACTCGTGCTCCACTCCAGTCCCCCTCTCCCCTCCCCCGTCGTCATGATCAGCACCCGATTAGAACCCGTACGGGGCCGCTGGGAGCCGCAGCCCATCCTATCCGGTCATCTCGGTCCTAAATCTCGACTCCTACGTATTCCCAAGCGCGGCCCCGAGCGCCTCTTCCAACGGGCGCACCTATAATTATATATATTGAACAACAGTGTAAATTGGTCTGGAGCGCAAACCCCCCCCCTCCGCCTCCCCCCCCCCATGTTGTTGGATGACGCGTGAATTACGAGCCTCCTCCCGGGGGTCTCGGCGTGCACGTGGCCGCTCGAATTCTCTGAGCCCTCATCCCGTTCACGGGCGGACTCCCGTTCGGTTCCCTTTGTCTGCCCCGTCCCGGCGAGCGGCGCACGCCGACGCGCGTCCCGATGGCTCCACAAACAATGCGTAAATGGCCTCGTATCGGACAGCTTCAGCATTTTGTCTCGCCGAGCAGACGAGTGCTTCATTTGCGGGATGGGGTGGAGGCTGGGGAAGGACGCGCGCGCGCGCGGGGGGGGGGTGTGGATGTCGCGATACTAATGAAGGCTGATTAAGGAGGTAATCAAAGCCATTGCCGTCTCAATCTCCGCGCCGCAAATTAATATTGATTTTTTTAAACGAACCCCAATGCCACACGTACCACCCCCCCACACTACGCCCGTTTCCACACACACACCCCCCCCCACACCTGCTGTTCTTCCGTTTTCCCTGGCTCTGTTAATAAGCAGAAGAGGAGGAGGAGGAGAGGGAAATTCTCTGTCACTAGTTACGAGTTACTTCGCCATTCGGCTGGAGTGGAGCAGTGTGGGAAGGGATGGATGGCGTGTGATGGAGCGGGGTCGGGGGAATGAGGGCGGGGGGAGGAGTAGGGGGCAGTGGAAGGGCAGTAGGGGGGGCAGTAGGGGGGCTGTGCGGGGAGGCGGATGAGGAGCAGTGCTCCTCTTCCGTGACGTTTAGACTCCTTCGTCGGAGGCATCATCATCAGACTAATGAAGCAATTCGCCTGACGAGGAGAGAAAGGGAACGTACAACACGGCTATCCCAAAAGAGTCGCTGCACTGTTTTCAACTGTCCACATCGCAGTTCGACAGCAGCTCATAGCACGCCGGCGAGCGTGGAGGTGCTTGCTCGTTACAAACGCTATCCGGCCTTGGCTTTACTTAGATTCCCAGCGCTTCTGAGATGAGGCGCGATCCCGTGCGATTCGCTCACTCGAATCTGTGCAGGAGCGGTCAAATAATACGGTTAAATAACACGGTCAAATTAACCCATCACCACAACTCACACGGACCTCTCATCTAGCAGCGGATCGAGAATGGATTCCGTCCATACAGAGACACAAAACCCCTCTACAGCTTCAACAGAACGGTCAAGTGCTGTTACCGAGTGGCACCAGTGAAGGCCAGTCCCACACACAAGGGGTGACCACCAGCACCACGCCCATCCGTCTTTGTCTCCCTAGCACGCACAGGGAGGGCCCAGAGAGGTCGCCGTGTTGCTGATGATCTCGAACCTCGCGAGAGGGCGGAGCACGCGCGTGTTGTTGGACAACGATGCCAGGTATCGGAATGGTAGGGATGCACATCAGACCAAACACTGGCATCAAACCACGTGGATTCCTCCCGTGGATTCCTCCCATGAATTTCCTCCGTGGATTCCTCTCGTGGATTCTTCCCATATATTTCCTCCGTGGAATCCTCCGTGGATTCCTCCCGTTAATTCCTCCCGCTGATTCCTCCTATGAATTTCCTCTGAATTCCTCCCGTGAATTTCTCCCGCGAATTCCTCCTGTAGATTCCTCCCGTAGATTCCTCCCGTGGATTCATCCCGTGGATTCCTCCCACTGATTCCTCCCGTGAATTCCTCCCGTGAATTCCTCCTACAGATACTTCCCGTGGATTCATCCCGTGGATTCCTCCCACTGATTACTCCCATGGATTCCTCCGACGATTCTTACTGTGGATTCCGCCCTCGTATTCTTTCCGTGGATTTCCTCCGCTGATTCCTCCCGTGGAGGCTGCGGGGAGGGAGGGGAGGGGGAAGAGAGAAAAAAAAACGAAAGAAGAAAAAAAAATGCCGTTTTTTATTTCGAGACATCCACCCAGACTCAAAAGTGCAATAATGAAACGGCGCGCTCATTTTTCACATCGGAAGACAAATATCCTCGCTTATTTCAAAACGGAGGCAGTTTTTTTTTCTTCCCTCCCGTGACACGGAACATTGGGTCGGGGCTGTGACGAATGAACAATTTTAAAGACAATTTATTTTACAATAATATTCATTCACGCCCGTTACGACCGCCGATGAATAATATCTTGTAATGGAGGCGCGATTACAGAGCGTGTAACAACGGCGGTATAACCCGAGCAGTGTCTCCTTGGGTCAGCGTGAATCCAAATGCCACGCGTCAGCGTTAACGCCCACGTGATGGTGTTCATTTCAATCAAAGTTACTTTTGTCTTTAATTTTCTTTTTTGCCGATGGCCGTTAAGGGGAAACCCGCGTGTTTAATTCTCAACTTGCCAAAAGCGAAATTGTTCGCGGATCATTGGCTCGAGGCATTAGCGTGGCATCAGCTGCTGGGCAAGAAATTCCTACCCCCCCTCTCCAACCTGGCCGTTTAAAAATTACCGGAGTTTCATTTACATATGAACTGCTCTCCACAGCTGTTCTTTTTTTTGGGATAAACATATCGAGGGGATTCTCTTCGCGACGTTTAGGCTCCCACATCGCCCGATGACGCCTCCAACGTGGGAGACGAAACGTCACCAGAGAGAGAGAGAGATGAGTAACACTCCCGGGAAAAAAAAACTAGCTGGGAGCGATTCTCGAACATCGAGCCGTGAAAACCCACAACAGTAGATCTTACATCCGTGCGTTCCCCAGCGCTTTTCTCCCGTAAGTCTCATTTCATTGTCCTGTTCATCGACCTTCCGCGACGAGCACCGCGGTGTTGCTGTTCTGTTGCCGCAATAAAATAGAAATTCTAAAATAATTGGGTTTTTTTTTCGAACCCGCAGCTGTTGCGAGCGACGGCGATTTGTATTGCTCACTCGGATGCAACGTGAAGCGGCTACACGCTACACGAGCCTGATGATTGTGAACACGGGCCTGTGTTAACGTAGGGAGAGCGCCGGTTCAGATCGACAGAATAATAACAGTAGATTAAACACCGGACCTCCTTTCACCCAAAGGTCAAGTATGCACGTGTGTGTACCTGTGTGTTGGGAGCGGCAATGTAGTGGTTAGCGCCGCTCCATTATCAACCTGGCGACCAAAGTTCGATTCCCAATTACGGTTCATTACCGATAACAGTTGCGAATATTTTAACTGGCTTTGAGTCTCCCCTAGGTCCAGCCCTAGCATTAAATGAGTTCCTGGTGCAGTGTGTAAACATCAGCACTGGGAAGACACAGGCGGCCGATTGTGCTGTTTGCCACCCAACCTCTTCGTGTACCATGGCAGCCTTAATCGGTGCTTGCTAACAATACTTGAGCCTACAGTTGGTTAAAGTATATATGCGGGAGACATATTTCTATGTTTCAAAATGATCAAATCCCTGTTGAAGACTGTGTTGAAACAACACGCTGCAGTACACAATCGCAATCACTCACTTTGCACATTAGTTCACGAAGTCACTCACTCACACACTCACTCACCACTAGGGGTCACAATCACTCATTCTACGCATTAACTCACCCACTAACTCACTCTATTCATTCACTCACTCGCCCACTCCCTTTCCCAGCCACCAGCTCACGACACTGGGTATCACAACTCCTCTATTTACGCGTCCCCGCGACGCACCGCTCGCCTTTGCGATTCCCCTCTCGTCGCCTCGTTTTCAAAAAATTCGTGCGACCCCGTCCGATTCGAGAAACGTGTCAATCCTTGTCTACGGCTCTGTGCAGCGCTTCGTTACCCTCGGGTGACAAGCGCTCTAGAAATGCAAATATTATTATTATTGCACCTTCGGCAGTGCTGATTTTTGCTGGCCGTTTGGCATCTCGACACCTTTGGGGGCCTCCTTGCTCAGCAAACCGCGATTAAAATGAAGTTCGGTTGGTGGGGCTGCGATGCGGCAGGAGTCAGCAGCAGCAGCAGCAGCTTGTGACCAAATCAAAGTCACTCTGTTTTATTAAATCTGGACGGAGCCGCTGAGACGCGAATCTCTTTTTAACAGTTGTCCAGCGGGGAGTGTGTAAGCAAGTTGCAACATCTAAAGGGTGCCGGGGGAAATTTAGTGAGGCCAATTAATGTGGGGCAGCGTGTGTTTGGAGTTTGGGAGGTAATCACGCGAACACGGCGAGAGAGAACACGCAAACGCCACTTAGAAAGGCAGCCGAGCCGGCGGTCGAACCCGGAACCTTCTTGATGTGATGCGACAGCGCGAATCACCGCGCTCCCATTAATCCGCATAAACTCCCGAGTCTGCAAATCGAGATAATGACACTTAATAAAATTGGTCTGTAACCAAGTTCACGAATATATATATAGGAAAGTCATCAAAATAAAAATTCCATTAAGTTACGGCGAGGCAATAGCGAAATAAATAAATGAAAAAAACCCCAATCCCGCCACTGAATAAAGAATGTGTGACGGCGTTTGGTCGAGTGCACCTTTGTGATCACAGGAAACGATTGTTGGCGCGGCTATTGAGCCGGGGTTTAATCTTCGCGACAAGACAGACTTTCAAATTGCAAAATGACGGAATGGAAATCAATGACGAGTGCAGGATTTCCGCCGTAATTAATGGGGACAGCGATGGCCTGGCGGCCAGATTAAACTTACAGCGCAAGGACTCGCGAGAGGGCGCAGCGCGGACACCCGGCTTTACGGCCCCTCTTGTCCCCTCCTCCTCCTCCGCTGCCTCCTCCTCGCAGCCAAAGCTTCTCCATCCTTCTGACCGCTTTCTCCACATCTTTCCAGCGAAAACCGCACATTCTTTTTCACCTCCTCTTGCTCCTCTTCCGCCGCCTCCTTCCAAACTTAAACCGCTCCATACTCCTCACCTCCTCCTCCACCACCTTCTCTTATAATCCAAAACTGCTCAATCCATCTCATCTCCTCCTCTTCCTCCCTAACCTCATCCACCTCTCAGCCAAAACCGCTCCATCCATCTCACCTCTTTCTCTTTCTCAGAGCCAGAATTGCTCAATCCTTGTCATCTGCTCCTCCTTCGAGCAAAAACCATGCCGTACTTCTCACCTCCTCCGCTGCCTCCTCCTATACGCGAACACCACTCCAGTCTTCTTACCTCCTCCTTGCATCCACGACCGGTCCATGCTTCGGACCTCCTCCTGCCGCTCTCCTTAGACTCATACTGGAGCTGGCGAGGCCCCATCAAGCTCACCACCGATTGTACAGGTGTAGAGGTCGACCCTCGCCCGAGGGCACCCCTGGTCTTTACACGAGGATGACCACGTCCCAGACACAATCGCTGGTGGTGGCAACTGCATGACAATCATTTATACTTGCTGTATCCAATGCCCCATTCTCACCATATCAGGAAATTATCTATCTGCCAATACATTTGCTGCTGTACAGATGCAGGTCTCGATAGATTCTGTGTCAATTGAAAATGTTGAGTAAATGTAAACGTATTGCAATAGCCCTCACTGTTTTGAGGGGGACAATATCAAAGATTGTAAGCTGTTTTGAATTAGAACCATACGTAATGTGTTTCATCCGGTAAATGAAAATTAAAAACCAATTTGGGGAGGGGGTGTGCGCAAGCAATGGAGGCAATCACCCATCTGTTCCAAACACCCCCCCTCCATACACACTTAGATAAATAGTCAAAATATTAACCGTCTCCGATTCCCATTCCGCTTAATGACTCATTTATAGAGCAGCGCATGACGCAATGCAGAGAAATTGCCCATCTCCGATTATTGAGCTTCACTTAAAAATAAATTTTGCTCGCATTATCGTTTCATGGCGATTGGGCACAAGTGAACTTACATTCTGGCGACGCTACGCTGGAGCACCCTGGCGTGACAAGCGGGGAGAGATGAAACTCAACTGAAAAATTAAAACTTCATTTAACGATGAGCGTACTATCTGAGGACAGCAGAAAACGTGCGGAACAGCAACATTTTGGAGTTAAATTTTCACGAGCGTGGGCGGCACGGTGGCTCCATGAATAGCGGCACCGCCTCGAAGCAACAAACACCCGGGTGTGATTCCCGACTCCGGTTCCTTACTGCGCTGAGTTGTGTTCTCCGCGTGGGTTTTCGCTGGGTACTCCGGTTTCCTCCCACCATACAAAGACACACTTCGCCGAGCTTACTTGCCCCGCTGACCGCATTGCCCCCTGACCGCCCTACGACGGACCGGCGTCCCATCCTGCGTACGTCGCTGCCTTGGGTCCTACGTCCGCTGCGATTGGCCCGGGCCGACATCGATGAGAGCGGGTGTTTGAACGAGCGCGCTGTCGCTGCCGTCGGAGCCGCCGTCGGAGCCGCCGTCGGAGCCGGCTCCTGAGCCGGCTCCTGTG
>JAZEWT010000017.1:15304188-15325550 GCA_036362905.1 Mordacia mordax
GGGGGAGTCTAGGGGCAGCAGCAGGGAATCGTGGGCATGTTAAAACAGACTCACAGGTGGCAAAATATTATGATTTTAATTCGCCGGCTCGGCAAGGCCATCGTTAATCATCCGGCAGTCAAGGCAACAGCGTCAGGAGAGGCCGACGGCACCCGGCGGGGGGGTCCCGGGCAGCGCTGGCACCGCCGCTCACTCCGACATCGGCAACGCCGCGCGCTCTTTCTTGCAGATTTGGTAGAAAAAAAACTCTAACAAAAATTATCTTAAAAAAAAGAAAGCGCTGTATGTTTGAGAAAAAAGGAATGTTAAAAAAAATATAAGTTTACATTATACGCGCCGTATAAACAGTGACCGATTTTACGACTTGGAGACATGTGAAATTTTAAATAAACTCACGTTGAATGCAAAGTGTCCTATTTTAAGTGAAACGCGTATTTTAAAAGGGAGGTGCTTATAGAGAGAGAGAGGAGCTGTGCCTAATTGATGCGGTGAAGTTGACGGATTTTTTATTAGACCTCAGAGAGAGGGAATTAGAAACTTCAAAGAGATTTGGCTGGGAACTTGCACCGTGGATATATCTCGACTCTCTGGTACACTAGCTGTGATAACACAATCAGAATCGCTCTGAAGTGCTGATCTTTCGGGATAGCCGTCCTGAGCGTTCCTCCTCTTCTATGGCCTGCAACGATGGAGGCGAAACGTTACGAAGGAGAGAGGAGGAACGCTCGGAATGGAAGAGCAATTCTCAAACATCGTGCCATAAAAACCTGAGTGACTAAGGTGATGTACATCATTAGCCTAGGGCAGAGGGCATGAGCCATGGTACAACGTGTGCAGAATGCGGCTATTGAAGTCCTCAACCGCACTCCCATCCATAATCACATATCCATTGTACTGGCGTCTCTCCACTGGCTACCGGTGAAATACAGGATTGGATTCAAGACCCTCCTTTTTACCTATAAGGCTCGGACATACTTCCTTCACCTTCTTCAGGCACTCTCCTCAACACGACAACTTCGATTCTTCAACATGAGCTTGCACAATGTACCCAGATCGCACCTCCGTTCGATGAGTGACAGAGCCTTCTCGCGTGCCGTTGCCAGACTCTTGGAACTCCATTTCATTGTAAATTCGGTCCTGTGAGTCTCTGGCCATCTTCAAATCCCGTCTCAAGACTCACTTGTTCTCTAATGCATTGAAGTCCTCTGCCTGGAACTGTTGATGCTTCTCACTGTTGTATGCTTGGATGGTGGTGCGCTATTGACCTGTACTTGCTCATAATCACTTTTTTCTTCCTTTATTCGTTTAAAATTATTTAATTAATTTCACGTCCTTCTACTATCGTTTACATACTGTCGTCTCCAGAGCTCTGTGCAGTGCTTTGTGACCCTCGGGTGAAAAGCGCTCTATGAATGCAAATATTATTATTACAGCGAGAAATGGAACAATGGAAAATTCCACAACTTCCCCCGTCTCCATTGCAAAGTGCGTGGACACGTCTTGCCTTGTGAGTCAAGGTGCAGTTGCACCGCCTACACACTCCCACAACTTGTTGATGACTCGCTTGAAAGATTAACAATGTTTCAGCTTTAATGTTCGCTTTCGCTCCGGTACCATAAACTTTCTTTAGCATCCTTCCGCTTTCATCCGGGAAAAACAGTCAAGTCAGCAGAATACGTGACCAGCAAGAGACGTCATTATGACGTGTTACACGCCTGAAAACAAGAATGACCCGCAGGGCGGGTACTCTGCTTAGCGGCGCCATGAAACGTAAAGAAGCGACGAGAAGGCAGCCACACGTTTGGCCAGCGCCAACATCCACTACGTCGTATAATGATGTTGTTGGCCAATCGTGAGCGTGAAACGGAGGAACGCGGGGGAAATCCGTGCAGAGGACAGGGGGAGAACACCTAAACCCAGTGAAAGGAATGCGCGCCCGAGGTAGGACACGCGCACCGCCTAAGCAGGGCCTTCCCTCTGCGTGACGCGGATGTTGCACCTGCGATGCCACCCGGCGGCACAGTGACGATAAAACAAGTGAGGGGCACACATGTGGGTGGCGCAGGGGCAATTGTGGTGGTGGCAGCGCCACTCAGTCATCTTTTGTTTCGGCTGGAAAATACCCAGTTGAGCTATGAAGCTTTTTTGTTAACAGTTTTACCCCTGGGAGGGGTGAGCAAGTTACAACATTCCAGGGCACCGGGGATAATTTAGCCAGGACGTTAAACCTAGGCAGCGCGCCTTTGGATTGTGAGAGGAAACCGTAGTACTTGTCGAAAACCCGCGCGGAGGACACGCAAAGCTCAACGCAGTGTGAGACCCGAGTCGGGATTCGAACCCGGGGATTGTTGCTGTGAGGCGTCGGCGCTACTCGCTGCGCCACGGTGCCGCCCTCGCGGCTGTGCTGTGAAAACACGGACGGTGCCAAGCATTTGGCCATCATCAAACCGCGCAGAATATCAAAGCTTCTACAGCCCCCCACCATTTATCTTCCATTAAAAATTGTTTCTGACCACACAGTGGGTTCCGACACAGTTCATGTTTGGAGTACATGGGGCCAGCAACACTGTCAAAATAATTAAAGGCAGACCCAGATAAAGAAATACATAAAAGCAAGGCACAAAAATGTCACGTGCTGCGTGTATTCGCGTGTGTGTGTATGTGTGTGTGGGGGGGGGGTCATCTGCTTTCTTCTTCATTTTTAATGCATCTAAAAGAAAATACGTGCAAGCCGTAAGATAATAGAGGGAGATCTCTGTGTCGCTGGTTCATTGATGGTGACGGTTGCGAGGAGCGGTGGCAAAGTTATTAGCGCAGCGCGCTGTGAGATCGGTCCACCTAAGTTCGAATCCCAGGCAGCGGCTACCACCAGCTGCGAGCAGAGCGCAGTTTCAACCGGAATGCTCGGGAACGTTGTTTGAAGGGCGGCGGGGTGCGCATCGCAGGGAGAAGCTCCAGGCCAAGGCGGTTCGATCCCTGCCTCGACACGACCGTCCCGAAAAGAGTAACGAGTGAGAGCAATTTTCAGTTACAATCGTGATGAGAGCCTCTTCTGCTCCTGAAGAAGTAAGGAGGAAGGAAAAGAAGCGGGGCAACGTGGGGGGATACAGACCCTGACCGTGGGCCGGTGGTCAGTGCCTCGGCCCGGGCCCTCTCACCGTGGGCCAGCCACGCGGCCACGTGGCCACGATGACTCGGCGCTGCCCCTTGTTGCCGCGCGCTTTCCTCCGCGACAAATCGATGTCGCAAGGGGCCGATTATTATTTATTATTGCGAGTGATAAATTGATATTCGGTTTCATTGCAACACTCATCCTCGGAGTACATGCAAAGATCAGAGCTCTGTATTGATTCGCGGGCTCGGCGGAGTGTAAACAAACATGACTTTAATAAAGCGCTTGTGCTCTGTGCACATGTTAATGAAATATTTATTTCTACACAATTTGGCCCTCGGCCGCCACTGCCGTTGCTGTTGCAAATGTTTACCCCGCCCATGTCTCCATATGTACAGGGTGCGGCATAAGTCGCTTTACCCAGAGTAATTATTTCATACGCAAAGAGGTCGAGACGTTGAATAATACGAAAGAACTTCACCGTCGCCACACTCTGTGTTGTTCAGTGGTCCAAAGATTAAACATGTGTATTGAGCATGCTGAAGGACACTTTGAACAATTCCTGTAATAACTAATAAATTATTTCTCACAAAGTGATTGCGCCATTCTCGGTAAAGTGACTTGATCCGTACGCTGTACATTCCGGCAGTATATATAGTTTCCGCAATTTTATGCATTTCGTTTTTTGTGAAATAACCAATTCAGTCAATGTCTTCGTGCTGGTCGGCATGTGTGTGTGTGGGGGGAGCGGTGGTGTAGCGGTTAGCGCGCTGCACTACGAGCCGGGCCTACCGAGTTCGAATCCCGCTCACGGCCAGCACCCACGTCAGTGACTATTTTCTGAACCGGTCCTGGGCCCTCTCCTGAGTCATCTCAGCTTCAAATAACTCGATGGCACAGCGTGCAAACATCACCGCTAGGGACACGAAGGCGGCATTGCGTGGTGCTGACAAACGACCCCCTTTTTGTGCGCCGTGCTGACCTTTAATAGGCTCTCGCTAACAACACTTGACCCTCCAGCCTGTGACGTCAATAGGGGGAATCTTTGTCCTAAAGTTGCGCTATAATGGAAGGGCAACACGAGCACGTGAGCTGTTGCCTAACTCGGTGCACGCGGGTTTAACCCATGGCGTTGTTTGTTGTGAGAGCGCCGAGCCCATCTCGCTTTCGTCCGGAGCAAGATAACAGGGTACATGAACTTCAATGACAACAATCACCATGAGGGAGGCCTATTCACGAACATTGAAAACAAAGATGGTAAGGGAATGGCATTGAGAGCCTGTAGTTCTGTACACAATTCGCTCCTCTGTGATTCGTTAATATACCCCGAGGCATCATCCGGCATCACCGCGCCTCCATCGTGCGAGGAGAAAAGCTACGAAGCAGAAGGAGGAACACTCGATGCGGCTATCCCGAATGAGCAGCTCATTCGGGATAGCTATTTCGGGAGAACTGTTTCATCAGCTCGTGCGCCCGAGTTGGATTCGGGCCACTGCTCAGCTTCACTTCATTGTGATTGAGGTTGACGGCAGAGGTGAAAGTAAGCCAGTACGGTTTGGGTCCGGTTAAGCGTACCGGTCAGGCAGTGGCCGCAGATTCCAATACGGTACTGTTGGGAATGGGGGTTGCGATACGCTCGCAACGGTAAGTTTTTGAAGTTACTTTCTTGGGTGGAAATGTGTTTACCCTTCATGCATAAACACTCCATTGCAGATGTTTCATTGATCTCTGAGCTGAGTTTGTAGATGTTTGAGACTGAACCTGAATATATCGTCGTTATTATCACTATCATCGGTTAGAATCAATCGACTTAACATTTTAAATTTTAGCTATGTCGTTCGTTCCTTCTGACGATGCCTCGAACGTAGGAGGCGAAACGTCGCAAAGGACAGAATTATAAAAAAAAGTGTTCGTGAATTTTGTTCATTATTGCCACGGGCAGTATCCAGTGAGCTTGCGAGCTCTGGACGCGTGATCCCCGCGACGCTACACAAAACGCCTGAACTGACCGGCAAGGTGACAACGCATGAAATCAATGGGAAGAGTCGGAGCGCTCGACGTGGCTGTCCGGAAAGAGCAGCGTCGGAAAGCGATCATCGGCGAGTGACTGCTCTGAAACATCCCGCCCTCTCGCTCCAGACCTCCCGTCGGCTGTCGGGGTCCCTGCCCCTTGCTCACCCGCGAAACCATTAACCTCGGCCCGAAGCGCACTCATCACCGCACCGCAGAGCGCGCCCCTCAGACCCTCCCCCCATCCCCTTATCACGACCGAGCCAATTGGCGGGGCAGTTGAAAACAAAGGAAATAAATAAAGATAAACATGGGCCTCGTGACCCGCGGTTGCCTCCGTGTAATTTGTCAGCGAGCCGACGTGTTTACCGCCTCCGAAAAGGATAGGCGGTGGGAAGGAGGGGAATAGTTGGGGAGGGGGGGGTGTGGAGACGGGCGCGGCGGGGGAGAGGTATGGCCATAACAAGGGGGGAGAGCGAAGGAAGGACGGAGGCAGGGAGCAAGGGAGGGAACGAGATAGCATTGCAATCTGAACGAGAGGAACACGTGGGAAAATCACTCACGGCCCTCCGCTCAAATAAAACAAAACGCTACTCGTCTACGAATAGAAAATAATGAATAGCTCGCTCTCCCTCCCGTCCTGCGTTGTGAAGAAAATGCAATCTGCTTTTGTTAAGTGGCTTGGAAATTCAATGGAATCTCCTGCATCGACGTTGCTTACGGGCTGAAAGCGTGTAGGTTGCGTCTGTGTAAAGTGGTCAGTTTGGGACTGAACTGTTTCAGAATCGGAACGTTTTAAGGAACGGTTAGAGGTGGCTCATTTTGGGTTTTCGTGCGATTCACATTGCAGTAATTTTTACTTGCTCTCGTGCAAACAAAGTGACATCACCGCACAACACGTGACACTGATTTTGGAGGAAAAGTAGAGGTGATGGAGTGACATCACTTCCCCTGACATACGGATTGACCCTATTATGCTTTAAACCGGGTCTGGAGAATCGGGGATTTCACATGCAGGACAGACGGATCTGCGTTTTCGTTTGGAAGAACCAGATAATCTATAGAACTCTGGTTCGAGTCACTGATCGAGTGCATTTTTCGCTTCCGGTTTAATCAGACTGCAGCGTCACGAGAGGAAGAGGAGGAGCGCTCGACACGACTATCCATAAATAGCAGAGGGCGAGAGCAGTCCTCGCACATCGAGACGCGACAAACCTGTAACAACACAGAGAGGATGGTGCAACGTTCGAGACGGTAAGCAGGGGAGACATGCCGTGGAAGTTTTAGATGTGTGAGTTTGAATACAGCAGAATATCACCTGTCACAGCAGTAACGTTCTTGTAAAACCGGTTCAGCAATTGCGCGATCCGGTGAGGCGAATCATCATTCGTTTCATTCCGCGGTAGTCGCTTAATCCTGAACAAGGTGGCGGTGAGCCGCAGCTTATCTCGACAGACGCAGGGCGCAAGGCAGGGCTATGCTCTGGGTGGAACGCCAATCTATCGCAGGGCAAAGGGGGAAATGTATTTGGGACACCCTGTATATACCGAGCACGAATCCCTTGCCGGTTAATGAATATAAACAAGCATTGGCAATGTTGTTGTTTGCATAGCAAGTGGGGAGTTACAGGGAGCGTAGCGCCACCTAGTGGCCACTCCGTCTCGCGCGGGTAATCACATTCGCTGGTTGGTCGAGACAGTCGATCAAAAGGTTTTGAGATGAAAATTTACAAATCACGCACATTAATTAAATCCCAACCTTTGTTTGAATAACTTCTTTTTGACACTTGCTCTCCATAGCTGCTTTCAGCATAGCCGTGTCGAGTGTGTCTTCTCTCTCTCCTTCGCGACGTGTGGCTTCTCACGTTGGAGGCATCCTCAGGCGTTCCGACACTCATTGACGGATGAGCGGTGGCTTTGCTGTATGTTGCCACGTGTAAAAAAACACTCGCATCCTTCACTCTGTCTCAAAACGCCCGAGGATGTTTGAAGCGTGGGAGGCGAAACGTCGCGAAGCAGAAAGGGGGGAGCGCTCGACACAGCTATCCGGCGAAACAGCTACGGAGAGCAATTGTCACACATCGAGCCGTAGCAAACCTATACCAGTGCAATAATTGTAATCTCATCTCATCTCATTGTCAGCACACACAGGGCGCAAGGCAGGGATATACCCACGATGGGACGCCAGTCCATCACCGGGCACTGAGGGCAATTTAGTCTGCAAGCCAATTAACCTATGCAGCAGCATGTTTTTTGGACTGTGGGAGGAAACCAGAGTGCCCGGCGAAAACCCACGCGGACACGGGGGAGAGAACATGCAAACTCTACACAGAAAGGCACCCGAGCCGCGATTCGAACCCGGGGACCTTCTTGCTGTGAGGCGACAGCGCTGCTCACTGGGCCACCGTGCCGCCCCAATAATTATAACAATAAAATCCAGTCACTATATTATTGCATAAAGAAAATTGTCGTGAGTGCCACTCAAGCCACTTGTTCTTCAGTAGCGAGTGAGATCTGAACTGCTCCCAACCGCACCTCCCACCCTCTCGAATTCATCCACGCCGTCTATAATCTCAAGCATTCACCACCCGACACTGACCAACGTGGTGAAGTATGGTCAAATTAGTTTCGTTATCAGCACAGTATAGGGAGTCCTTCTCAAGGTATAGATTGACAAGGGCTTGATAATATAATTGCGTTATCGCGATATGTCCACAAATAGATAACATTTATGTACAATATATATTTATAATTATAATCATTGCATTTATAGAGCGCTTTTCACGCGAGGGTCACAAAGCGCATATGCAGTATATATCTACAGTATGCATTTCTGTCCATTGCTTAAACTATTCCTGGCTATCCTCTCGACTGCAATACAAGTGCGTCTTTGTACAGTGTCAATAGACTTGCGACAAATTCACATTTCAACAAATTCCAGCGCCTATAAAGCAACAGAATATACGCCATATATGTTGCATAAAGCCATTAATAAGCTCTCTCTGGTATAAGCCAATCGTTTCAAGACCAGTGCATACATTATCAAAACATATTTGCCTGCACGTTTTATCACCCGAGCGTGTGCAGTTAGTGCAGACTGGATACCTTGCAATCGGTATATATTTTGTGTTTGAACATCTTAACACCTACTGTACAATAATAATAATTGCATATATAGAGCGCTTTTCACCCGAGGTTCACAAAGCGCTGCACAGAGCTGCGGAGAGAACGGCACGGGCCAAGAACGACGGCATTAGAAAGAAAAATCAGCAACTATAAAAAAACATTGTGTGTTTTTTTTTAAATATACACATCGCTGCAGAATAACATGTAAACTATGATCTGACTTTCAACTATGATTTTAAAATGCAAATCCATCAGTGTTAATAATACATATATTGGGAAATTGTTTAATATAACATTTATCCGTTATAATAATAATTGCATCTCCAAAGCGCCGATCACCCGAGGGTCACAGAGCGCTGCACAGAACTGCGGAGGGAACGGCACATCAACGATTCAGCAATAACGTTTGTTTTCAGTACTTTTTGTTACAAATCCGAGCTGCGGAGAGAATGGCTTGTCAACAACATCAGGACAGTTCAACTGAAAGTCACATAGTAGCAACAAATTATAGAAGGACGTAAAAGATACGCGATTAAAAAAAATATTCTGCAACAAACAAGGAAGGAATAAATGTTCCCGAGCAGGTGCAGGTCAGAAGAGAGCCAACATCCCGGCACGACAACACTGAGTCGCATCAATAGTCCGAGCCGTAGGACTTGAAAGCCTTATGGAACAAGTGAGTCTTGAGACGAGATTTGAAGATGCCCAGGGACTCAGCTGACCAAATCTCCAATTGAAGGGCATTCCAGAGTCTGGGAGCAGCTCGCGAGAAGGTATGTATGCCAGGCAGGATTAAAGTCTTTTTTTCTTAGCATTCAAAACATATAATAATATATTTGATCACAGAGAGAGAGAGAGAGAGATAGAGGGTTACAGCCGCTGGTCGAAGTTACTTCGATGGGCTATTGTTGAAAATCATATGGTAACAGGGGAGAAGGACTTAAAGGTAAGCCATGAGATTCTGATTCACATTACCCAAATGGTCCGGTCCCGGGAGTGCAGAGAGGCAACCAGACGGTGCGTGGCTGAGGCCGGAGAAGCCCCCAGATGCCACCGGAGACTGCGGGTCAGGGTCTGTGGGGAGCAGCCTGGCAACAAACTCGAAACGCCGCGGCTCTGCCAAACGCGTGACCTATCCGTGACTCTTCAAATACCCATTACTTTCTTCCCACTATTACATTCTGGTCGATTGCCGAGTAATTTAATTACATTTTTTTTCCTTTTTCCTTATGCTTATTATTATAGCTATATTATAGTAGTAGTATTATAGTGATAATAATAAAGATGAGTTTTTAGCAAATGTGCTTTCCGGCTGTAAAATATATATATATATATCTGTTCAAATGGGGGGGGGGGGCGGGTTTAAAATATATAAATTGAAGAAGCAGAACAAAAAGAGTGTCGTTTAAACCACACCCAATGAGCAAACACTCTCTTTCGGGAGAGAGAGAGAGCGAGAGCAGAAAGAAGAGCGAGAGAGAGAGAGAGAGAAGGCATGAGGAAGGCACGGTGCTCTCCCCAGCGAAGGGAACCTTTGGGGGGCTGTCTGTCTCTGCGGTTTCACGGGTAATGCGGTTTGGGCCCCGTTTCATGTGATTAGGAGGATAAGTGAAGGCGCTCTGAATGCCCGCCCCGGAGGATCGTGCGACCCGACAAGCCATTTAGAGCGGATAATCTTGTTTGTAGCCTCTTTTGTTCTCCTTTTAATTCCATCAAGCTGCATTTAATTACAATAATGTCCCATCCGCATGAAGACGGGGGACCGCCGCGGGAAGGCCCGGGCAGGAGGGGAGGAGGGAAGGCGGGGAGCTCGCCAGGCTTCCCTGGGCACGGGGAAAGAGGCGAGGCTGCAGCCACGCAGACACAACGGAGAGACCTGGGTTCATAATAATAATAAAAAAACATACAATGTCCATGTAGGGCGGCACGGTGGCCCAGTGGGTAGCGCTGTCGCCTCACAGCAAGAAGGTACCCGGGTTCGAATCTCTCGGTTCGCGTGCCTTTCTGTGTGCAGTTTGCATGTTCTCTCCCCGTGTCCGCGTGGGTTTTTCGCCGGGCACTCCGGTTTCCTCCCACAGGCCAAAATCATGCTGCTGCGTAGGTTAATTGGCTTGCAGACTAAATTGCCCTCAGTGCCTGGTGATGGACTGGGTATATCCCTGCCTTGCGCCCTGTGTCTGCCGGGATAGGCTCCTGCTCACCGCGACACTGTACAAGAGTAAGCGGTTTCTGACAATGAGATGAGATGAGAATTTCCATGTGCGGCGCTCCTGCGTGAGAGGCTGGATCATCGAGGTGCTTGACCACACACTAGCATTGCTGGTCGGTGTGGGTTGTTAAGTGAGAAGGGGGCCTCCAGTGCTGTTTCCGATTACTGCCGGCCATCACGATTGTTAGTCGAAGTTAGTCCGTGCCGTTGAGCTATGTAGCCCGTTGTAACGGTTGTCAAGCGGGGAAGAGTAAGCGCGTTACACTAGAGAAATGCGCATCGGTTAGAAAGACACAACAGTGCATGATTTAGGACCGACAGCAGAGTGTGGTGGAGCTTATGGCAGTGGGTTCATCGTTGCACCACTCCGTATCAGTACCCGCTCAATCCTGTATCGGGTCGCATGGTGCTGGAGCCTATCTCGGCGACATAGGGCACAAGGCGAGGCTATACCCAGAATGTGACGCCAGTACATCGCCGAATACATTGCCCCACTTTTGGGGGGCAATTTATTCAGCAGGCCAATTAACACAGGCAGCAACGTGTCTTTGGAAGGTGGGAGGAAACCGGAGTACCCGGCAAAAGTCCACGCGGACACGGGGACAGAAAGAACACTCAAACTCCACACAGAAAGGCACCCGAGCCGGGACGCGAACCAGAGCTCTTCTTGCTGTGAGGCGGCAGCGCTGCCCACTGTGCCACCATCATAAACGACTACGCAGACTTTGCTCAACATTAGTTTGTATTAACGCAGGATGTCACCGCTCGATGTATAAGACTTGCTCTTAATAGCTGCTCTTTCAGGAGAGCCGTGTCGAGCTTTCCTCCATTCTCCTCGGAACGTCGCAACACCGTAGAACAACGAGCTCCCGTCGCGACGGAGAGAGGAGGAACGCTCGACACGGCTATCCGGAAAAAGCAATTCTCATTAGAGCTTTGTTTGTACGTGTTTAGAAAAGCCCTTAATCTGGTCTTTAAGTCTTTCAAAAACACCTAGAACGTGCTGCTTGCTTTTGTTTTAAAGCCATTTCCTGAATGCAGCACATTGAAGTGCTTGAGTCAGTTTTTTGTAATAACAATCATTGCACTTCTATAGCGCTTTTCACCCGAGGGTCACAAAGCGCTGCACAGAGCTGCGGAGAGAACGGCATGTCAGCAACAACAACGTTTTTTGTTTGTTTTAGTTTTTGTGACAAATTTGAGCTGTTTAGGGAATGCCATGTCAACAATAACATCATCTGACCTTCATAGGTGCTTGCTAACGGCACTTGACTCTACAGTCTGTTGAGGCTATACGGGGGATCTTTGTCTTTGTGGAGGTGAGTGTGTAGGTGAGCATGTGTAAGTCAGTGAGTGCGTTTTTATGTGTATTTTATGTTGAAAGGAACGTTTAAGCTATGTAGTTCTCTTTGTCAGTTGTCCAGCGGGGAGTGGTAAGCAAGTTACAACATCTCAGGCCACCAGAGCCACATTTAATCAACAGGCTAATTAACCTATGCAGCATGTATTTGGACAGTGGGAGGAAATCGGAGCACCCGGCAAAGCCCACCCTAACACCGGGAGAACGCATGAACTCTATACAGAAAGGCAGCACCCGAGCTGGGAATTGAACCCGGATCATTCATGCTGTGAGGCAGCAAATCTGCTCACCGTAGTGGCGCGGCGTGGTTGGCATGGGCCCCTGTGCGAGGAATGAGATGGATTCTCTTCCCCCTCATCACCAATCCTCCACAGCCACCACCTGCGTCGAACCCCCTCCCCTACGCCGCCGTCTTCGTGGCGAGGCCCATGCGCCTCGGCGCAGTTGCACCGCCTGCACCCTCGCCAGCTACGCCACCGCTCTATAGGCTACGTGAGATGCCCACAATGAGGGGAGACGCGGGTAATTCGGGGTTTTTTTTAATCCTTCCACAGCCGTGCGGGAAGCCTGAGTACTCCGTTGGCTCTCCAGCAAAAGAAGCCACGTCACATCAGGGAGCCGAACTCTCCTCCTCATCCTCCTCGGCGTAATGGGCTGTGACAGGTGGAGTCAAGATGTTCGTTTTGTCCTCAACGTCTGTCTCGTTCGTGTTATGGATCGTCGATTGAATTCAATATTTGTAAAGTATACATACAAAGAAACGTGTGTTTATTTATTTACCATCTCCCTTGCACGGTGACGCGGGCGGTAGGACGGCGCAGTTGGTAGCATTGCCGCTGCAGAGCAAGAAGCCCCTTGGTTCGTGTCCCGACCAAGGTCGTCGCGGGAGTGGCAGGGGAGGTCACTCACCATGCGGGTCGTGACGACAGGGATCCTTGACTGCGACCCCGCCCTCCCCCCCCCGTCTGGGGCTTGGGTCATTAATATGGTGTGGGTTGGAACGGGTGGAACCTCCGGAACTCTAGAAGCAGACCGACGCTTTCAACATCAATCAACTTTATTCATCAACCAATCCCTAACCCCCAAAAACGAGCTATTGCTCACAATGTTATGCTAGGCTATGGGTACTTTTTGCCAGTGTACGTATGTAACAAGTAGAAAAGGTTTTTACCATTTCTGGCAATAATATAGGTGTTAAGAAAACCTAAAACACCAAAATAGTACAAAGGTACACTGGCAAAAACTACCCATAGTTTGAACAGCTCGACCTGAGCTACTAAGCATTGATTTTGCATTGTCCTAAGCTGACTACCTTTTGGCATCATCTGGCTGACACTGACAGTCAGACTCAAACGAAAGCCATGTCTGGTGTCGGCCATTCAGTGGCTCAGTACCTCCCTCGCCTTACGCTGTGGATAACGGCTAAATTTTACGTCTTACGACTGCTCTAAATAACTAATTCCCTTGTCTTCTGTAGCCTCATGCTTATCCTGTCGATGGCGGGACTCTCGGGATATTTAGTTATCCACTCGGACTCTGCTTGTCCCATCTCCACGTGCCAGCCCGCTTTGCCACGTTTCCCTGATGTATCCTGCTGCTCTCTCCAAGCTGTCTCCGAGAATCCCTCTGTTTCTCGAACATTCTACCTCGCCAACACCTCCCTTTTGGTGGGGTCTCGTGAGTTGCCCGGTAACAACACGGTCCGGGGCACTGTACGTGCACCTGTCTCGCTACGCATTTTCACAGACCATGCATATTGGGCACAGCCCATTCACTCCTCTCTCGTGTCATACGCACGTCACCCACAGTCATACGCACGTCACCCACAGTCCGTCCGCGCTCCGCGACAGTTCGATTCCAGGCTCGGGTGCATTTCCGTGTGTAGTTTGCTCGTTCTTCCCGTGTCGGAGGGAGTTTTCGCCGGGTACTCCAGTTTCCTCCCACAGCCCAAAGAAACGCTGCGCTGGTTAATTGTCCTGCTGACGAAATTACTCCCGCCTGCCCCGTGAGGGACTATCGTGCTATCCTACATATTGCCCTACTTTGCGCCCTGTGTCTGGCGGGATAGGCTCCGGCGTCACCGCCACTCTCAGCAGGATTGAGCATATTTCGATAATCAAATCAACGAATGTCTCTTTTTTTTCTCCTCTCCTTGCTTACATCCTACTTCTTCCAGTTTTCCCTCCGTCATTTCTTCTCCTGGTTAATGCTGAACATGATTAAGTGCCGTCCCGTGATAAGGTACAGCCCTGTATCCAGCGCGTGTCACTTGTAAGATATTGCCGCGGGCAGGGTACACACGCACGGGCCCCGATAGCGTGGAAGGGGGTAGCGGATAAGCACGTTGAAAAAAAAAACCCCAAAGCCAACAGGTCTGGGACGTTAACATTAGTCATGTACACGGGCGCCGGAGCGATAGGAAGGAAATAATGAAAAGGCGGCGGGTAAATGGAAATAAAATGAATACGAAGAGGGGCTTTTTTAAAATTATTATTACTACCACCGCTGCAGCGGGCATTAGAGCTCAAAGTACACAGAACGTCGAGGCTGGGCGATCAAATGTGTCAGAGAACGAGCGTTCGAACGGCGCACGGCCGGGCAGATGTTGATCCACGCGGCGTGTAGAGGCGGCGGCAGCGCCGCGCGTGCCAGCCTTCCATGCGAACTCAATTGGATAGGATGGAGCTGTTGGCCATGACATGTCGGGCGAGAGCGGGAGCGGGAGGGAGGGAGAGACCGGGAGAGGAAGGCTGGGTGAGAGAGATTTTTACCTTTAAAATCCAATTGTGTTGCTCCACCGAAAGCAAGTTGTCAAACCACAAAATATGCAATAAAGACGGTCGACAGGGCGGCACGGTGGCCCAGTGGGTAGCGCTATCGCCTCGCAGCAAAAAGGTCCTGGGTTCGAATCGCGGCTCGGGTGCCTTTCTGTGTGGAGTTTGCATGTTCTCTCCCCGTGTCCGCACGGGTTTTCGCCGGGCACTCCGGTTTCCTCCCACAGTCCAGAAAACATGCTGCTGCACATAGGTTAATTGTGTTTCAGACTAAATTGCCCGCAGTGCTCGGTAATGGACTGGCGTCCCATCGTGGGTGTATCCCTGCCCTGTGTCTGCGGGATAGGCTCCGGCTCACCGCGACCCTGCATAGGACTAAGCGGTTTCTGACAGTGAGATGAGATGAGACAGTAAACAATAAGTACAATTATTTACACCCGTGACCCACATCCCCTTTAAATATCGTTTGTAATTTCAATCGCGCACACATCCAGTCCATATCGCAGATATTCATACCCTCACTCAGAGAAAGAAGAGATTATTTGCACCAATGTAAAGCCACCACATTAATATACAATCAAGACAAAATACAGTTTGTGCAACCATTTACAGCCTCTTTGAGCGACATTTCTTAAAATTGGAATTTAAGATTCATGACGCACACACATTGAGTCAATTCTTAGAGGGAGAGAATGGGGAGAGAGCGTGAGGGAGAGTGGTAGAAAAAAAAGAGAGGGATGGAGAAAGAAAAAGAGAGGCGCCTCGGGAGAGCGAGTGAGGTGAGATAGGAGAGAGCAGAGGAGAGAGAGAACAACAGGGCTGTGGGATGTAACACCAGCACCCCAAGCTATGTTTGGGCCACACGAAATGTACTAAAGTGGGGCTCGTCACGGCGACATGCGCGATGAGAATTGCTCTCGACAGCTGCTCTTTCGAGACAGCCGTGTCGAGCAACGTTCCTCCTCTCCCTCCTCCTCTCTCTACGGGAGACATGAAACGGTTAAACCGCGGCCCGACACCGCCTCGTCTCCCCGTGTCACCTCTTAATTCAACACCGCGTGACACTATTTTAAGTAAACTATCCGCGTAAATCGCATTATCCGCGGGTGACTTCCTCCTCTCGCCGCCCATTAAGAATAAAATAAAAATAATAATATAATTTATACCGCGCCGCGCAAATACCACCCCTGGTCATGGACGAGATGTGGATCGGGAGGCGTGCGCTCCCCCCCTCTCTCTACCTCCTCTTCTCCCCACCTCCTCTGCCTCCTCTTCAGGCAGTGTCGGTTGTGTCGGCATACTTCATCACGTCACAATGATTTGTTTCATTAGGTTGGAATCTCTTTTCATATAAACCTGCTGCTGGCGTTGAACACACTCGAGCTCCCCACATTGAACACGCAAAGATAATGATCCCCCGTGTAGCATGAACTGACTGTTGGGTCGTGTGCTGTTAGAGAGTAGAGCATTGAAGGCCAGCCCGGCATTCAACGGGGTAGGTGATCAACGCCACACCTGGCCACATTTGCCTCCCTACTGGCGATGTGTACTTACCGCACCAGGTACTCTTTTGAGGCTGGGTCGACCTAGGGGAGGCCCAGGACCGCTTTAAAAAATCATCACCGGTGTTGTTGGCCGTGAGCAGGAATCGAACTGGGGTGACCGGGTGCGTGGAGCAACGCTCGTCTCCCTTCACGTTCTCCCCGCTAGCACCACCATAACCACGCAACCCCCTCGACCGCCGCTTGTTTGATGTTGCTTTCGGGAATATCATCGGTGCAATTCTGAACGCGGTCGGAACGGATCCGCGAAGCGCGGGGCCACAGCTGGCTCGGTGCGAGAGACCGTTGACACTTTGTGATGCCGGGCCCGTCGAGGGGCGCGATCAGTCACGGGGAGCCAACCCTGACCCGCGCGTGAACCCACACCCCATGCGTTATCAGCTCGGGCCACGTGCGCGCCGCGCGTGGCCCGCATCGCCTTTGAACGGAGCTTCTGCTGGCTTCCGTCGCTGCCCCTGCTGCACAGGGAGATGTGTCATGCAGCGCTCTGGGTACCACCGACTGAGACGCGCAGCAGTAGCAGCCCCTGTGGATCACGCGCTCCAGACGAGGGCTTCTCAACCTCTGTGCACCTCAAGGCACGCGTGGTCCCGAGAGATTACCTGTGGTCCCGCCTGGTGTCTCACCTGTGCAGGTGTTACGGTGACAAGGCGGTTGTTGAACGCGGACCACGTCTCAAGGATGCTGTCTGGTAACGGTTGTGATAATGATGATTGTGTCCGCTTAATCGTGTATAGGGTCACGGAGGGTCGAAGCCTATCCCGGCACAGGCACGGCCCAACGGCTATACCCAGGATGTGACGCCAGTCCAGCGCAGGGCACCGGGGGAAATTAATTCAGCAGGGCAATAAACCCAGGCAGCAGCGGCACCCCAACCGGAAATCGAACCCGGAGCCTGCATGCAGCGCTGCTGCACCACCGTGCAGCCCCGTCTCGCTCTGTAAGAAGTTTATTTTACACCTTCCGCTGTCACAACCCCCCCTCCACTCTTCCCCGTCCGCCTACCACCAAGACTCAACGAGACCGTGACATCGATATTGAGTGATAAAAGTTATCAAGGAATTAACCGCCTCTTTCCCAGTGCCAGCTGAGCACTCGGTCATCAAACAGCAAGCGCTGGCAGTCAATAATTGCCGATAACCTTTTTTTCAATGAGTACTTGACATTGATGAAAGAGCTGGACTCTGGCACTAAGATGGATAGGGTTTATGGCACTACTTGTGGTCAGTTTCCAGCCGTCGCCTCGCGTCTCTCACCGTGAAGAACGCCCTTTCAAAGTTCAGTGGACGTTTAATTCATTCATCTCCAACGAGGGCAATGAATTACCCGGGAAAATCAACAACACAATCAAAATCAACACTGTGTAACATTGTGTTGTGTGTGTGTGTGTTACAGATTGTGTGTGTGTGTATGTCATGTATACGGTAGCTGGGGGAGCGGTAGCTCAGTGGTTAGTGCGCTGGATTGCAACCTGGCGAGCCGAGTTCGATTTCCGCTCACGGCTAACGCCAGTGACGATTTTCTGAACCGATCCTGGGCCCTCGTTAGGTCGACTCAGCCTTAAATTAGTATATAGTGCGGTGTGCAAACATTGCCAGTGGGGAGACAAGGGTGGCCGGGCGTCGTGCTGGTCACCCACCTCTTCACGTGCCGTGCTGGCCTGCATAGGTGCTCGCTAATAGCATTTAACTCTCGAGTCATCGAGGTGACAGAGTGGAAAGCACAGATGGCACTCACCCAGTCAGCGCATGGCACCTGGGTCTGACCCTTGACCTCGTTTCTGTCAGCCGACCTTTGACACTTCACGTGGCCTGAGAGAGCGCGTATCCTGCCACCTGTGCGGGGAGCGGTAGTGTAATAATAATAATAATTGGCACTTCTAGAGCTCTTTCACCTGAGGGTCACAAAGCGCTGCACAGAGCTGTGGAGAGAACGGCATGTTAGTCAAGTGCCCTGAGCGAGCCACTATGAAGGTCGACACGGCACACGAGGGGGATGGGTGACCAGCACCACGCCCGGCCGCCTTTGTCTCCTCACAAACAATAATAATAGTAAGGCCCATATGTTGGGAATGCGTCTCGGGAAATGCGATGTTTGGCAAAACAATGTCAATCGATTACCCATTTTACAACTGACATAATTATGTTAGTCGAAAATACATTCCTTGGGGTAATTTTCAGTCAAAATTTGCAAACACATATGAAATAAGTACCCAAAGAGATAGCAAAATATACCCAAAAAATACTACACAAAATATGTAAGTACCCAAGGCAGACCAGAAATATCAGACACATTCAAAGCTACATTTAAATATAAATGTGTCAGTTCTTTCTGGCCCGCACTATACAATTTAAGAGTGTTTACCAACCAGAGACATCAGGGAGATTGCAGTGCAGTATCGAGAGTAATACAGCAGCCCACTTGGGTACACGTGGCGATGCTTAGCGTATCGTATCATCACGTGCGCTGCCTAAACTGCTGCGCTCTTCTAAATGTTCAAATTAAGACTGCAGTGAATCCAAGCATCTCATCTCTCATCTCATTATCTGAAACCGCTTAATCCTATATAGGGTCACGGTGAAGCCGGAGCCTATCCCGGAAACATAGGGCGTAGGGCAGGAATACACCCGACGACGGGACGCCGGTCCATCGCCGGGCATTGCGGGACAATTTTAGTCTGCGAGCCAATCAACCTATCCAGGAGCATGCTTTTGGACTGTGGGAGGAAACCGGAGTACCCGGCGAAAACCCACGCGGACACGGGGAGAGCATGCAAACTCCACACAGAAAGGCACCGGAGCCGAGAGACTCGAACCCGGGACCTTCTTGCTGTGAGGCGTCAGCGCTAACCACTGCGCCACCGCGCCGCCCTGAATCCAAGCATTTGAAATGGAATTAGGTTCCCTAATTCGTTAGTGACATTATTGTAGCGGTTAGCGCGCTGCGCTACCAACCCAGATACCGAGGTTCGATTCCCACTCACGGCCACCAACACCCAACACCAGTGACGCTTGTCTGAACCGGTTCTGGGTCTCCACTAGGTCGACTCAGCCTCAAGTGAGTACCTGGTTATCATAAGGGGTTCTTTGTACAAATGTATTATGCGTTGGTGCGTTGGTCAGTTCGAACGTTTGTTGTGTTGTAGGAATCCCGCATCTTTTGCTAATTTCTGCTGTAATAATAAACAACTGTCTTTCTATCTGGCGCGATATGTAGACATCGCCACCGCCTAGACAAACGACAACGGCGGCCAAACGTGGTTCTGGCCACCCAACCCCTCGTGTGCGGTGTCAGGTTTCATAAACGCCTCGCGCTAACAGCACACTTGCCCCAACAATGTGTGGGCTATACGGGGGATCTTTGTCTTTAGTGCGGCCAGGTGGTGGCAGTGCTGAGTGCCATCCCTTAGTAGGGCAGCACGGTGGCGCAGTCAGTGGTTCTGCCGCCTCAGAGCAAGCAGGACCTAGGTTTGATTCCCAGGTCGGGAGCGTTTGTGAGTGACGTTTGCGCGTTCTCCCCGTATCGGCGTGGGTTATGGCGGGGTACACAGGTTTCCTCCCACAGTCCAAATACATGCTGCTTAACTTGATTGTCCTCGGCGACACGAGATGCTGTAACTTGCTGGAGAGCTATGACAAGAGCCACAGAGCTCAACAGTTCTTCCAGCTAAAATACAAACTCACGGACTGCATGATGGGTAGGTTTCTCCGGGCTCTCCGGTTTTCCCTCCCACAACGGAATAATTAATTTTTATTTTTTGCGATGTCCGCTTAATGCTGTACAAACCAAACTCGAATTCAGTGCCATTGGCCAACCAGTGGAAACGAGGCGGCACAGTTGTGTACTCGGTGAGACATCGCTGGCTTCACAAACGTTGCCGAGGCAGTTCGTGAAGCCCGAGGTTTATATATATTTTTTAAATAACGAGGCGGACGCGTGCCGCACAAACGCCCCTCTCGGTTTAGTAGCGCGGAGCCGGGGACAACAGCGCTCGGTCCCTAATGATCTTTGCACAGAGCACAGGGTGACGCATTTGAAGTTGAATCCAGCGGCGCAGGGCCGGGCATCTGCATCCTTTGTGATCCAATTCCCATCGCGCCGCGACTTCCGCAGCAGCAACCCCTGTTCGCCCCCCGAATCCCCTCATCTCCATACCATACCCCTCGTCCACCAACCCCCCAATCTCCCTCCACCCCCACAACCCAAACCCCCTATGTACCTAAGTCGCCCCCTCCTCCCAATACCCCCCCCCTCTCCACTCACTCCCTCGCCTCCACTAAAAGCATTAAAATTAATTGATCGGCACAAAAGCTGCCAATCCACGTGTGAATGCGACCCCCCCCAGCTCCTCCCCTCCCCCCTCGCCCCCACCCCCCTCGGGCCCTATGCTGATAACGGATTTCGGCAGCGCAGCGTGAGAATATTTACAAGGCAATTTATTACTCATAAACATACAGGGCCTTTGCCAGGAGCCGCTGATAAGTCTCTACAAAGACGCCGCCGGTATTGGGGGTGGGTAGGCGTGGGAGTAGGGTGGTAGGGGGGTGGGTGAACACGCTCGGCGGGGGAGAGGTAACGGGGAGTGCAGGCTTATCAAGGTGCTATCGGCTTGTGCCCTGAACTCGTGACACCTGAGAGGTCTCTGCGCGCGCCCGTTTCGCTCAGAGTTCCGAATCACGCAAATTAACCGCGCGGGCACAGGTTCGCTTTACATTTTCAGTTGCCAAAGAAACGATTGTCGGTAATAATAATAATGTTGGTGGTAATCTACAGCTTAGAACGCGAGAGCGTTGCAGAGGCGTGAAGATTCGCGTGGGAGGAAGAAGGCAAAAATGAGGTCATCCGGTGCCAACATTTGCCAGTAACTAATTTTGCTCGAAGTATTAAGATATTATCGGACAAAAATAGATATATTTTTTAAATAGCTATGGGGGAAAACCGGAGTACTCGGTGCACACCCATGCAGACACGGGGATAGAACACGCAAACAACACACAGAAAGGCAGCGCCCGAGCCGGGAATCGAACCCCGGGTCTTGTTATTCTGAGGCGCGAGTATTACGACTGCACCACGAATCGGGGGAGGTTGTGTGGGAGGGTCAGAGGGGGTACGGGTTTGGTAGGGGTGGTGGGGGCGTGCTGCGTTATCTATTTGTATTTGGTTGTTCGAGGTCACTCATAGTTGTTCAGTTCAATGAAAACTGCTCCCCC
>JAZEWT010000017.1:15449779-15460794 GCA_036362905.1 Mordacia mordax
CCGGGGGGGGCCTGGGGTGGGGGGGCCGCCGCGGGAGGGGGGGCGGCGGGCGGGGGGGTCTCGGTACCACACACGACCACCCTCGCTCATCAATCAAATGCGCAAAAGAGCGAAGCAACATCGGCGCCGCTGATCTCTGTTAAGGCGACTCACCCGCCACCGCCGCTCTCCGCGAGAGAAAGTGCGTCCTGAAATTATTTATTTCCTTAGGTCACCCCCTCCGCACAATCGCGATTCCTCCTTCCTGTGAACGCCGCGGTGGGACTGCGTTCCGCAAGAAGTGCCGAAGGGGGGGGGGGAATTCGTAGACCGTAGGACGCTCCTGCTGCCACCGACAGTAGCCCACGAGCACCAGGAAGATGCCCGGAGCGAGACGTCCGCGCCCTGTGCCTCTGTTCGCCGCCAGCCTCATGTGCCTCGCCTTGGCCGGGAGCTGCGCGTGGGCCGCGTGCCCCGCGCTGTGCACCTGCACGGGCACCACCGTGGACTGCCAGAACCTGGGCTTCCGCGCTGTGCCCAAGGGCATCCCTCGCAACGCCGAGAGAATGTGAGTAGGAGACGGGAGAGAGAGAGAGAGAGAGGTTGTGGTTCTCGCTGCTCTGCCACCGTCATCCTCATGTCGTTCGCATCGTAATCAACATCATCATCATCATCATCGTGGTCGTTATCTATTTGCTCTTGAACCTCACTCTCCGGGTCTCCCTCCGTGGGCTAATGCTAACTAACCGGCATTATCTCTCGTGTGTACTCATCCACAACCTTATCTTTGGCCTCATGTAATTATCTTAATTATTATTATTAGGCTAATGCTTCACCTTCTAACCAGCGTTTAGATTAGCAGCAGTAGCAGCAGAAGCGGCGGTCTGCCTATTGCTCTGAAAAATTGCTTTTCTATTCTTCGCCAATCTCTTTCAAAGTCGACCATAGGCTGCCTCCACCTTCTTGTCATCCCTCTAATCATCCTCATCCGCCAGTCTTCCTGCGCAGCATCGCCACTCGATATCCTCGTCGTCATCATCATCATCTGTGCAGTCTTCTCACCGTCACCGTCAGCTCGTTACTTCACCTCCGCCTCCTCCTCCTCCTCCCGGGTGCCGCTGATTATCATCGTTATCATCGCCGGATGCAAGTGGCGAATAACGGAACCGATTGTGCGCGTTTACTGTCCACAGTTGTAAATTAACGCGCGACTGATTGTGTTTCCACGTGTGTGTGTGTGTGTCGGCACTACGTGACTGTACGGACAATGGACGCAAGCCATATACTGTATATATTGATGATGTGCCATGCTGGCCTTTATAGGTGCTCGCTAACAACACTTAGATGTATATTATTACAGCAGGAAAGTACCCAGTGAGATTGCAAGCTCTTTACGCGATTCCCGCGACACAACAAACATGCGAGACTTGACCTTAACGTATATTAGGCTACACGGGGGGCCTTTGTCTTTACGTTTCAATAGGTTTTAACGTCTCGCTGTACGAGAATCGCTCCCAACAGCTGCTCTTTCGGGATAGCCGTGTCGGGCTGGACAGCAGTGCGAAGGGGCAAAGGAGGAACGCTCGAACCGACTGTGCCGAAAGCGCAGCTCTTGAGAGCCAATCGTTCAGACTGTAGCCACTTTACAACGAGTCGAACAAGCGTCCTTGTTGAAACGCTTAACGCCAGATTAAAACGTCTCAACCTCGCATAGAACTCGCTCTCTCGAGCGTGCGCCCGTGCGCAGCGAGCAGACTGCAGCCATCTCGGTCAGAGAGCGCTTCAAATCATTCCCATCTTATCCGCCGCGACGCCAACTTTGAAATTCATTGATAATGGTCTTAATGACGGGGCAGTAACGTCAAGCCGAGAGTTTATCGGGCCGCGCGCGGTGCACGCACCGCTGTTGTAATTGGCCTAATCACGCCGCTGTGGTTAACGTGTACCTTAATTGGAATGTGGAATACTTCTAAAGAGTTCATCGTCGAATCATTTCCAAAAGCGCTCGCGAATTATCCGCGTGTCCTTTAATGACATGCTATCAGATGCAGTGGTTGCGTTTGGGGTTTTCGTAAAGAGATTTTTTTTCATCTGTTTACGGCCCGCGGCGTTCCTTGGAAGAGCAAGAAACTGTCATCGGTCGAAATGCCACTTTCTCCCTCCTTTGAAAGCCCTCAAAACGGAGTGGCTTGCGGTTGCAGCTCCTTACATAAGCTCTGGGCAGGAGGAAGGAGGCTCTGGATGTAAACACGCATTTGCCTTGAGTGGGTTTACAGAGCAGCGCAGTCGTGTCCTCTCTGCAGCACGAAGCTTTCGCATCCAGACTTTAAACGCCCAATGACAGTTGCATGGAAACGCGATACCGGTGTTTGAAAAGACAATCATATGAAATAATAATCATAAACAGAGATCCCCCGTATAGCCTTAACAGACTGTAGGGTCAAGTGCCGTTAGCGAGCACCAATGAAGGTCGGCACGGCACACGAGGAGATGGGTGACCAGCACTACGGTCAGCCGTTTTGTCTCTCTAGCGGCATTATTACAAACTGAACTAGGTACTCATTTGAGGCTGAATCGACCTAGGGGAGGCCCAGGACCGGTTCAGCAAATCGTCACTGCTGTTGGCCATGAGCGGGATTCGAACTCGATACCATACACGCGTATTGTCACGCACTAATAGCGAGTACGTTTATAATCGCACGCCCTCCAGCAGTGGCGTACCACGCGTCTACACGCGTACACGGGTGGTGTTCATGATGTTAATAGGATGTCCGAGTCGAGTCTCCCGAGATCCAGGCCTCGCGGACCACCACCATTATATCCGCCTCTGCGAAGTTACTCCCTGCGCGTAAACTTTGCCGGTTCCGCGCTACACGCGCCAGATGATTGTTAAACTCGTCCCACGCGACGCGCCGAGCAATTATTAACGCCACGTGCGTTGATAAAGAGCGGATTCGAATTAGGATTCTCATCTCCGAGGGCGGCACGGTAGCCCAGTGGGTAGCGCTGTCGCCTCACAGCAAGAAGGTCCCGGGTTCAAATCTCGGCTCGGGTGCCTTTCTGTGTGGAGTTTGCATGTTCTCTCCGTGTCCGCGTGGGTTTTCGCCGGGCACTTCGGTTTCCTCCCACAGTCCAAAAAACATGCTGCTGCATAGGTTATTTGGCTTGCAGACTAAATTGCCCGGAGTGCCCGGTGATGGACTGGCGCCCCATCGTAGGTTTATTCCTGCCTTGCGCCCTGTGTCTGCCGGAATAGGCTCCGGCTGACCGCGACCCTGTACAGGACCAAGCGGTTTCTGACAATGAGATGAGATCTTCAGGCATGTGTGTGGCACGCGTTTTACATGTGGGCACGTGCTGTGCGTGTGGGCACGTACTGTCAGTGTGGGCTCGGGCGCGTCAAGCGCGGAACGAGTCGATTCGTAATTAAATGGGGAGTAAAATGGTAGAGGCGGGGAGACGGAGCGCGGCGGTGGGTGGCGAGGATTGGAGTTTGGGTAAAGCCCGTTGGTCTAGAGCACAATAACTCCAGACTGGTTTGTATGTGTTGATGAGGTTAATATTATAATAATGGCACTTCTAGAGCGCTTTTCACCCGAGGGTCACAAAGCGCTGCACAGAGCTGTGAAGAGAACGGCATGTCAACAACAACGACATACGAACAATAGATCAATAACAATAACGAGCGGTGGCTCAGTGGTTAACACGCTGGGCTACAGCCCAGAGTTCGAATCCCACCATTGAAAATTGTACCAACTGATTCTGAGCCTCCACTAGGTCGACTAAACCTTAAATGAGTATCTAGTGCCGTGTATAAACATTACCACCGGGGAGTCTAAGGCAGCCGGGCGTGATGCTAGCCACCCACTCCCTCTTGTACCGCATCCAGAGCTTGCAAGCTCCTGGGATACTTTCTGCTGTGATAATAAACATCTGTCTCATAAGTTCTCGCTTACGGCGCTTGACTCTGAAGCTGCTTAAAGCTATACGGGACAGCTTTGTCTTTTTCTATATATAACGCATTGCACGGTGGCCTCGTTGCCCTCTCCTCGCCTCTGTGGTTTCATCGCTACGCCTGTGTAATGATCTAAGTCGCCCTGGATAAGGGCGTCTGCTAAATAATAATTAACAATTCATTTATAATTAATAAGAAATCCGCGGGTTCAATTCCCAGCTAGGGTGCCTTTCTGTATGGAGTTTACACATTCTCTCCTCGTGTCCGCGTGGATTTTCGCCGGGTACTCCGGTTTAAACCCTACGGTCCAAAGACACTCTACCTCGGTTAATTGTCCTGGATAAATTGCCCTCGGTGCCCTGGGATGTTATTATTTTCTTACCCCATCTCCGTGAAACAACTGTTAGAAAGAGCTACATAGCTCAAACGGTTTCTTCCAGCTTAAATGCAAACTCTGTTGTCCATCGCATGCAAATCTAGACGCTTGCTGTGTTCACGCCGGCATTAATGGAGACAGAAGGCAGCCTGCTCTCATAGCCGAGCAGACGACGTTAGTTGAACCGCACCATAATTGGGACCATCGATTCGAAGGATGTGTCGCAGGACACTCGCATCCGGAGCTTGCAAGCTCACTGGGTATTTCCTGCTGTAATAATAAACATCTATCTACCCGTGACATCTGATCCGTTCTTCATCAGCGCGCTGAAGCAGCAACGGTTGGCTGATGGTTTACGATCCTGTACCATGACCCTGTTTTACCGGGGGAGGTGAGGGGGAGGGAGGAAAGGGAGGGGGGGAGAAGGGGAGGGGTAAACGAGGGGGGGTAATGGGGGTTATTAAACCTGCCCCAACTACACCGTAAATCGACCACGTGAATGATGAAAAACTTTCAAACAATTGGTAAACAATGATTAACGATATGACCACTCTGACACAATCGTCACTGTCATCATCATAGTGACTGATACGACAGTTTCGACTTGATAAAACGGTTAAATGAGGCTTAAACCTTCAGCACAGGAGGGGGGGGGGGCAGTCCCTTCCAGGTGCCCCCCAGGTCTCAACACGTCTCAACAGGGCGGCCACAAATCAATCGAGACCAAGCAGTTTATTGCTATAACTAGACAAAGATCCCCCGTATAGCATTGAGAGACTATAGAGTGAAGTGCCGTTAGGCAGCGTCTATGAAAGCCGGCACGGCACACGAGAGGGTGGCTGGTGCACACATGCAGGACAGGAATTACCCCATCTGCATGGGTCGTTATTATTATTTATAATTATTTTGCAGACGCTCTTATCCAGGACGGACACCTTAGTTAACACACACACACATTCATTTCTCGCTACCAGTGTCGACTCCTGAACCGTCCTCACTCCTCCAGTGCGTTAATCCGATATCGCTGCTGGCTGTGTCGCCAATCTTTTTTAAAAGGGCCTTTGAAAATCTCAAGGCATTATTATTAATAATACTGTTCGCGATGCGCTTTACCCGGCGCGCTTGTGACGCGACGGTCGCTTTAACAAACCGAATCCCAGAAAGACCCGTGTCTCGTAACGATCAGAACAGAAGCACACAGCTTAGATAACGCGTTACACTTTCGGAGTGGCGCCGTGCGTGTGTACGTGTGTGTGTGTACGTGTGTGTGGGGAGCGGTGGCCCAGCGGTTAGCACACTGGGCTACAAACCCGAGTTCGAATCCCGCTCACAACGAATACCAGTGCCGATTTTCTGAACCGGTCCTGGGCCTCCCCTAGGTCGACTCAGCCTCAAATGAGTGCCTATAGCACTGTGTAAACATTGCCACTAGGAAGACAAAGGCGGCCAAGAGAGTGGTGCTGGTCACCCACATTCTTGTGTGCCGTGTCGACCTTCATAGGCGCTTGCCAACAGCACTTGACCCTACAGTCTGTTAAGGCTATAAGGAGGACTTTTGTATTTGTGCATGTGTGTGCGGATTCACATCCTCAGCTCCCGTGCCAAGTATGAACCGTTGTCGGGCGTGGTGTCCAACATTAATGTGCCTGTGTGTGTGCGTGCGTGTGTGTGATTGAGAAAATTGCCCGCAATTACTCAATTACGGTGTCCAGATGTAAGTCTCAATGCGCGCTTCACGCCAGACGCGGTGCCCAATTGGAGCCGCGACTGTGTCGAATACATTTGCGCACGGGCACAAATCTCCCCAAATAAACGATGACTGTGTATATATATACACGCGCGCGTGTGATTGTGCGCTACGCGTGCCTGTTTAAGATGTGTGTCGGTCGACTCAGTGTGGTGGGCGAATATCGCCACTGGGGAGACAAAGGCGGCCGGGCGCGGCGCTGGCCACCCACACCCTCTCGTGCGCGGTGCAACTCGCAAACAGCACTTGACCCTGTTGCCTGTAAAGGCTACACGGGGGAGCTTTCTCTTTGTGAATGTGGCGAGATGAATTCCGCCCGCTTCTATTTCTGCTGACGCGCCGTTCTCTCCACGGCTCTGTGCAGCGCTTTGTGAGCCTCGGGTGAAAAGCGCTTTAGAAGTGCAATTATTATTCCTCCTATTTACTCGAAGCGACGTTAACAGCGCCGCTGTTAGTTGTCGCGGAATCATAACACGTTGCCTGCTCTGCGATTAAAGCGAGTAATAAACATTTGTGAAGAAAACCGTTTCTAGCATATAACGACGTGTGGTTGCACGGCCCGACGTGTGAGACTTCGCCCTCCAGAGCCGTTCCCTCGACACTGCCGTGTCGAGCGTTCCTCGGTCCTTCGCCACCTCCCACGTTGTAGGTTTGCTGAAGCCTGACCGATGATTCGCAACGCGGGAGGCAAAACGTCTCGAGCCGAGACAGGAGATCTCACCACGGCCGTCTCGAAAGAGCGGCTGTCATGAGCAGGTCTTGTTCAATTATAACTGACCTCTATTCAGCGGACTTTGCAGTAACGGATACTGTCTGCTACTTGCGAGACATTGGTCTGCATTGTAAATTATTGACATAATATATTTTTATTTGAATGTTTCAACCGCTGATATTAGATACGCGCATTGCTCTTTTTAATGGTATTCATAATATATAGGTTTTTGTAGGATCGTCATGTAGACAACCGGATTTAACGGACGTCACAACACACGGTCCCCCCCAGTTAGTCCGATAGATCGAGGTTCCACTGCACAGGCGACAATCTGTGCGACGTGGCGTTTAAGATGCCCGCCGTGCCGCGTCCGTGCGAAGTGTTTGCTCTCCCCCCCTCTCCCCTCTCTCTCTCTCGGCGAGATTCCTCGCGTCGACCCGCGATGTTTGCGTCGGCGGTGTTGGCCCACGCACCTCCTCGGGGCGCCCGTGAAGTCGCGAGTACTCGCCGGCAATCAAACGGAGCGGCAAAACTGACGTCGCGGCCGCTCGGGCAGGAGCGCGCTGTGCACGCGCGCGCGCGCGCGTGTCTCTGAGTTCGTCTCCGCGCTTCGCGTGTTCCCGGTCCAAGTGAAACGCCGGAAAATAATTATAATAATAGCGCTGACGCCTCACAGCAAGAAGGTCCCGGGTTCGAGTCTCTCGGCTCCGGTGCCTTTCTGTGTGGAGTTTGCATGCTCTCCCCGTGTCCGCGTGGGTTTTCGCCGGGTACTCCGGTTTCCTCCCACAGTCCAAAACATGCTCCTGGATAGGTTGATTGGCTCGCAGACTAAAATTGTCCCGCAATGCCCGGCGATGGACCGGCGTCCCGTCGTCGGGTGTATTCCTGCCTTACGCCCTATGTTTCCGGGTTAGGCTCCGGCTTCACCGTGACCCTATATAGGATTAAGCGGTTTCAGATAATGAGATGAGATGAGATGGCATTTCTAAAGCGCTTTTCACCCGAGGGTCACAAAGCGCTGCGCAGAGCGGCGGAGAGAACGGCGGTTCAACAAGACATAAGAACGGCAAATCAACAACAATAAAAAAAACTACGCTCCCTCGGCGTTCCGCAGATTTACCGGTGTCGAGCAGTTTTACTACCGCGTGCCTCTCTGTGTCGAGTTTACGCGTTCTCTCTCCTCGTGTCCGCGTGCGTTTTTGCCGGGTACTCCGGTTTCCCCCCGCCGGCCAAAGACACGCCTGCTGCCTAGGTTAATTGGCTTACTGAGTAAATTTCCCCCAGTGCCCTGCGGTGTACTGGCGTCACATCCTGGCTATTGCCTCGCCTTATGCCCTCTGTCTGCCAGGATAAGCTTTGGCCCCCTTCGTGCCCCTGTACAGGATTAAGAGGATATTGATAATTATGATGGTGGGATATTTTAAGTTCTTGCTGTTGCAGTCGCACTGTTTGAGGAATGCTCTTAAGAGCTGCCCTTTCGGATGAGGCGTGGCGAGCCTGTCCACGCTCTCCTTCGCCACTCTGCCTTTCTCTCACGTTGGAGGCGTCTTCATCACCACGCCGTTCCACCTCTCTTCCCCGACACGCTTACGGGCTGTGCCGCGCGCTGTTCGACACCACGTCCGACGTTTAGCGCATGGCACAGCGAGCGGACCATCGCCCAGTGGGTTTCCTCGTTGCGCTGTTGTTAAAAAAAACAAAAAAACCCAAGCTGACGCCACATCGCGACGGCGTTCCACCGTTGTTCGTAAACCTTCCCCGCCGTCTCCCTACTGGATGTTCCGTGCGCCAAGGGACGTCGTCCTGACTGCGTAGAAACTTTCAAAGCCCTGTCCTCGGCAGTTATGGGATCTGTCTCAATAATCGGCAGAAGGAAGGAAGAAAATCTGAAGTGATGGCTCACGGGTTTTTTTGGGGGGGGAGGCGGGGGCGGCGGAGGGGGGAACTGCGTTGTGCGACGTCACCGTTCATCATGATTCACCGATGGTGGCAGTCACGTGGAGCGGATCCAAGAAAACGTGGAGCCCCTTTCTCAACCGCGGCGGTTTAATGCTTCGCGAAGTGCCCATTTAAGAAAACATGCGGTACCTCCGCAATAAACACACGCGCGCGCGCGCACACAGACAGACACATTTACGTGCTCCCAGGGACTCGTGAGCGAGATGCGCCGTAATTCTCGGCTGCTTGGCTCGCCGATTATATTTTGGCGAGGTTCTCTTGGCACCGCTGTGACACCGGTGCCTTCCTGCAGGAAAATAAATTCCGGGCGCGTCGCCGCAATGATTGCTTTCTAATGCCGCCGTGGATGCCCGCGTAGGACGGGCAGCGCGGTGGCTCGGCGGTTAGCGTGCGGGGCTGCAAGCCTGGCGACCCGAGTTCGAATCCCGCTCATGGCCAAAACCAGGCACGATTTTCTGAACACCCGTCCTTAACCTCGCCTAGGCGTGGTGCTGGTCACCCACCTCCTTGTGTGTCGTGTCGACCTTCATAGGTGCCCCGTTACGACACTTGACCCTAGAATTTATTAGGACTACACAGGGGATCCGTGTCTTTGTACCCCGGTTGGGTGGTTATTGAGTCTGCAGACAGTGGCAATAGTCTGGAGGCTGACTTCATGGAAACTTGTTTTAATTTATAGGATTATGATGAGACACGTAAGCTCGCATTTCTGCACTTCCAGAGTGCTTTTCACCCGAGGGTCACAAAGCACTGCACAGAGCTGTGGAGACAACGTCATGTCAACAATAACAACGACACATGAACGGCACATCAACAACCGTAACGTTAATTTTGTTACAAATCTGAGCTGTAGAGAGAATGTAACGTATTGATGTTGTGTTTCACTATTGTACGAGAATTGCTCTGCAGAGCTGCTCTTTATGGATCGCCCTGTCGAGCGCTCCTCCTCTCTCATTCGCGACGTTTCACCCCCATCCCCCCCCACGTCGGAGAGGCATCGTCAGGCAAACGAACGATTGAGCTGAAAGCCGTTGCGCTTTTGTATCCGAGGTACACGTGCGTGGTGGTGTACACGCCGATTCCATCAGCGGACACCACGGGACGCGGCGATAACACTCCGCGTCCAGACACACACCTGTGTCCAGACAGAGACACACACCTGTGTGCAGACACAGACACAGACCTGTGTCCACACACAGACACAGACCTGTGTCCAGACAGAGACACACACCTGTATCCAGACACAGATACAGACCTGTGTGCAGACACAGACACAGACCTGTGTACAGACACAGACCTGTGTGCAGACACAGACACACATCTGTGTCCAGACACAGACACACACCTGTGTCCAGACACAGACACACACCTGTGTACAGACACACACACACCTGTATGCAGACACAGACCTGTGTGCAGGCACACACCTGTGGCCAGACACAGACACACACCTGTGTGCAGACACAGACACACACCTGTGTGCAGACACAGACCTGTGTGCAGACACACACCTGTGTGCAGACACAGACACACACCTGTGTGCAGACACAGACACACACCTGGTTGCAGACACAGACCGTTACCACGAGGAGTTCCTCGTCTTACGCAAAATCTCGGGAGAGAGCTCAGGTTATTTCGCACAAGAGGCCGCGGCTTATCGCTGCCGATGACGAAGTGTCTGCAAGTCCGCACTATTACAATTATTGTAGAAATAATTATTATAATTCTGCGGTAAAATATCGATGTAACCGGACGTCTATTTAAAGGACTTCGGAAGCAACGGACGCTATCCGCTACTTCCGAGACAGTGATTTCTGTTGGAAATAATCTATTTTTCAGATACATTTATTACTCTGTTTACTAGTGTTCTTAATACTTAGGTATTTTTGATATATGGTCAGTACTCTGTAACATCGTCGTTTAACCATCCGCATTTAACGGACCTTCTATTAGTCCGTTAAATCGAGTTTCTACTGTTATGAAAATGTATAAGCATCGTTCACCCTGGTGTCGCAAGGCACCGTTCATATGGCTAAATCAAAAATGCAGAATGTGAGCGGATAGAGAGAATGAGAATCTTCAGTGACATAAAAAAACCAGTAGCTAATAAGAGTGCGCGTACTTAAAAAAAAAACTAATTATGCCTTAAGCCCGAGGAGATAAGGTTCCATCCGGACAAATCGGTGAAATGATAAAAGACTTTAACTTCCTTGACGCCTTGATGTGCTGAACGTGGTGTGACGCTGCGTGTGCGCTCAGCAGGCAGCGAGACTGTGTTTGTGTGGCC
>JAZEWT010000017.1:15479683-15501257 GCA_036362905.1 Mordacia mordax
CTGCTGCCGTAATGCATTGTTTTATTATAGTAGACCGCCAGTTGGAACACATGGGGCCCCTTTTAAAAAGTGTCACGCTTTGGTGACTCGCCTTTGGCTTTGCGCGGGCGTGCGTGCATGAGCGCTAATAGCGCCGACGCAGCGAGCGTGCGCTTGGGGTGTTTGCGGAGGCGCCCGTTGTGTAAACGTGGTCACTGGGTGAGACAAAAGCGGCCAGGCGTGGCGTTGGCCACCCACCTCCTTGTGCGAGGTACCGGTGTTTTATAGGTGCTCACTAACGGCACTTAACGCTAGTCTATTAAGGCTGCAAGTGCGATCGCTCTCTTTGCAGATGTATATATGTGGTGGCGATGTTGGGTCTCGGGGGGCCCAGAATTAATTCCTGGCGATCACTTGTATTATAATCAAATCTTATCTACATGTTTTCTTCAGCCTACCCCATGTCCGCTTCGCCGTGCGTGAGTCCCCTGAACATTGTTTTTAACGCCAGCAGTGGGAAGACAAAGGTGGCACGGTGTGTTACCTTACCGTGGCAATCCTCAAATGTATTTTCACACTCGGCACACCATGTCCAGCATTACTTCTTGCTGCGGCTGTAGCGGCTAGTCACGTGCCACCTGCTCCAGTCCGCCAGCGGCCAAAAAAACATTCGGCGAGAAATTTAAGCCCTGGCACCAATAGTCTGTGTAAAGTTAATCCCTGTCAAATATGAGAGGGAGATAGTGGCAGCTAGTGGCAAAAGTGACAGCTAGTGGTGAGTGGTTGTCTGATGTGCCATCTGTTGAGGAAGTGTGAAGGGCATGCTCATGAGTAGCTCCCGTTTGGCAGCAGAGGTCTATGACAAATCAGTCTCGTGGCATCATTGTGTCGCGCTTTGCGGAGGCTACCCAACGTGTCACTCTACACGAAGCTCTGGATCTTCTTGGCCACAGTTGCCCTGTCCGATTCCTGTGTTTGCGTAATATGGAGCCCACGGAAGGAAAAAATCTTCACTGGTTTGAAAAAAATCGGGGCTTGCCTGGTTGCAATCCCCTTAAGGTTTAACAATATTGGATTGTATGAGGAGCTCAGATAGCCTTAAAAGACATGGACACAATCCCATCAATGAGCTCTATTGGCAGGCGAGACTGCGTTGGCTGGGCCACGTATCCCCCATACCCAACCACCGCATACTCAAGCAGCATCTGTTTGGCCAGATGCAGGGGGCTATATGGGTATGGCAGGGTTCGAGAAGAAATGGACTGTTGTGGTAGAGAAGGATGTCGAGCTGATTGGACTTGCCGATGATTGGTACCACCGGTGTCGTGGGGGACCCCAATGGGCTATAGAGGCCTTCAGCAGAAATTGAGGGTGGTGGAGCGATGCTCACGAGAGCGAGCAGAGCACTGCATGGCTAGTACGCGGCGATTTGGCACAGTGAGGAGCAGAGGTGGTGCAACTGTGGCCAATCATCTCAGTTGGCCAACATAGTACCTGGGTCTGTCCCTTGACCTAGCGGCCAGCTTTCAATGCTTCACGTAACCTCAAAGTGTGCCTTTCGTGGTACACGAGTGTCATGGTGACGTCACCTCCACTCGGTGACGTCACTGTGACGGGCGGTCGTCGTTGTTGTCACGCGTGTGCGTGGGTGCGTTTTCTCTGAACTGTCAGAGCTTCTCGGCAGTGTGAGGAGGAGGAGGAGGCCTGGAGATGAGCGTGCGTCTCCCCACGTCACCCGATACGCCCTCCCTTCCTGTGTCCGTCTCGGTTGCATCGCACCCACCTCACCTCGGCATCCGGTTTAAAAAAAAAAACTCACCGCGGAGGGGGGGGGCGGGGGTGAATCGCGCCGGCTTTGCGCTTCAAAACCTCCGGCATGACCTCGGCATTAACGAATACTCACGGGCCCGACACCGATTTACAACTCGCGTAGCTAACGACGACGATTGACTAATTCACACCCGTGCAAACCCCCGACAACTGCCTGACACGATCTCCGACGGGCAGCTCGAGCAGCAAACCATAAACCAAAATAGACTTGAGGAGTGTAAGAGTTATGCGCACCCTGCGAAACGCAAGCGTATAATCGCTCGTGTGCCACGAGCAAAGTGGCGTCTGCGCTGCTCTGTGAACCACGCTCACCCGAGTTCGATTGCCGGCCACGGCTAATAGCAGTGGCCAACGGAACCTGAACCGGCAATTCAGGCCGACCTGTGCTTACCAGTGTGGAGAAGTGGTGTCAACTGATCCCTATAAGCGGAGGTTAAAGTCAACCGGTATGGTCCGGCATGGCCCGGTACGGTCCGGTGCTGTGTACCGATGGGAAAGTGGCCGGAGCATTCAGTATAGTACAGGTGGGAAAGGGGGGGTTGTGAAACGACCATGCCGGTGAGAACGTTTCAGTTGCTTTCACTCGTGCCTCTAACTGATGAAGCATGGGGAAGCATTCATCTTGCCAGCAGTAAGTAAGTGGGTACGTTTAGACGTGCGTCCGAAACGTAAACCGTTTAGTGCAGAATGCTGGCGGTGCGGCACTTGATGGACATTTGGCATTTTAAACACAGAGCGCTGGGCTCTGGATGGGGTCTCACACGTGGCTGTTTGGTTCCCGTGAGATGTCATTTAGCCTTGGGGGTTCCGGGGAGTGGGGGGGGTAATACGCAGCCGTCGTAATTTGGAGGCGATTGTCGGCGCGGTGGGGATTTTCGAGTGGGTCTGGAGGTTGAGCAGGTGTGCGGATGCTTCGCGTCAGCGTACGTCGCTCCGAGACGTCCCTGTGTCTGCTATAGGGGTTGACAGTTGCTAACAGTCGTGTCACAACCCCGCTGATCGCCTGTAATGTACCGATTGCTTCGGCCGATTTCTTACCGATACGACGGACTGGACCAGATACGGTTTTCATGAGCAGCACATGGCTGATAGCGACAACCATCGTGAAAGGTATATACCGGATGTGGTGTGCTGGGAAGGCTGGAGCAGGTGGAAAGCGACTGGCAGTCGTAACCACAGCTATAGCGAGATGTATACTGGATGTGGTGTGCCGGAGTGCATAAACATATTCCAGATCATCCTACCCAGCTGATATTAAGCCCTGACTGACATTGTAAATACCGATGTAATTTTTTTTTTAAGTAGCTAATTTCACTCGAACTGCTTAGAATCTGCACCTTGCCACTGGAGTTGCCACTAGACGAGCTGGAGCCTACGTGCGCGTCTCCAACCTACATGGGCAGCGCCACAGCGACGCAGGGACAGCGACGACAGCAGTGACGCAGCAACAGCAGCGACAGCAACGACGCAGCAACAGCGGCGACAGCAGTGGCACAGTGACAACAACGATGAAGGGGCGCAGCGTTGCAGCAACAGCAGCGATGCGGCGAGAGATAAAGCAGCCGAGGGATGGCCGCGCGGATGATCGATCAGAGCGGGTAACCGCGCGCGGACTCCGCGCGCTCCGCTAGCGCAAAGCGAGGGCCCAGTCGGCCGCGCAAACCTCTTCACGCGGAGACGCATGGCTGCCTGAAGCACCACGGGCATCCTCTGTGCTAATGCGATGACAGCAGCGCATCAGCATCCCGTCTGGTTTGCATCCAAGAGGTTGAACGCGAATTCAAACAGAAATCGTAATTTAACCAGCAGACATAAACGACGGCGCTGTCTTTCGTTACGAGACGTTGCCGGAATGTGGTTCTCCGTCTAGTTATTATTATTTTGACCAATTTCTTCATTGTGTCATATTTTATTTGATACACCGGTGGGTGCGTTCCTCAGCGTGACCACCTTCGGGGCTGAAAACAAAGCCACGATATAACTCGACGATCAGACGTTCACACATCTTGCCGCTCGGGGAGAGTGCATCTGCGCCTGCCTTTGATATTGCCATTTTTATTTTCCTCGGCGTGAGTTTTATATTATTTTCTTCACCGTTATCTACTCGCGTCTCTACAGCACCTCTCACGTCGAAGCCCCGGACACCTTTTCGACAAATAAATCAGAGAGAGAGAGAGAGAACGAGACGCGATCCCAGCCCAAACAACTCCTTTGCCACCGACTAAGATTTCTTCTTGATTTTTTTCTGTGTGTGTGTCTGAGCGTGCGTCTCACCAGGACCCCTCTACCGCACCCCTCTTCTCAATTGCTCATGGTGATCTAAGCCCGTTCCCAGCGTTCACATCCCATGTGTACATAGCAACTCGCTCGCAGCCCCCAAAAGAAACTCAAGAGAGAAGGGGGGGTGGTGAAAAAACTGCGTTGGAAAGAGGGGTTTTTTAAAATCGCAGGGAATTGGGGGGACATACAAAGGCCAGTTTGTTCCTCCTGGGGAGAAAAAATAGTTTGTCATTAACTTTTAAACCCTGTGGCCCCCCTCCCTCGGGTTCCCCCTTTCCATCTCCACCAGACGCTGAATGGAGTTTTGACGGGTTGCTAAAGAGCTGCTAAATCTCTGCAAGCAGAAATTAGCAATTTAATAAACGCAGAGTAAATGAGGCTTTTCTTTCTCTCTCTCTCTCTTATTTACTTGCTCGCCCGCCTTCCCACTCTCTCTCTCTCCCGCTCTGTGCACTCGCTCCTTGTCCGCCTGTCTCTCTATCTTTTATCACGGCCCATCTGTGCGCCTCGTGCTTTGTGCTTAATGTGTTTGTCTTTTTTTCCCCTCCCCGCTTTCTAGCCAGAGTCTCCAGAAGGTGAAAGGGAGCCTCGCGTTCCGTTTGAAATTTATGTCGGCCCCGTCTCCCCGCGTGTTTGTTGGGAAGAGAGAGCTTGGCCTCGTCAGGGGGGGAGGGGAGCCTTGTTTCACCAATGGCGTGCCGAACCGACAAAGGCATTAAGATTAGGTTAATGAATATTTGCCTTCCTGCCTGCCATCCAAGGTCTGCTCTGTCAAAGTGTCGCATCTGCTCTTGTGCCTCTGGAAATGGGTATTGGGGGGGGGCTTTCGAGAAGATTCATCTCATCTCGTGTCATTGTCAGAAACCGCTGAGTCCTGTACAGGGTCGCGGCGAGCCGGAGCCTATCCCGGCAGACACAGGGTGCAAGGCAGGGATACACCCACGATGGGACGCCGGTCCATCGGGCAATTTAGTCTGCAAGCCAATTAACCTATGCAGCAGCATGTTTTTTGGACTGTGGGAGGAAACCGGAGTGCCCGGTGAAAACCCACGTTGACACGGGGAGAGAACGTGCAAACTCCACACAGAAAGGCACCCGAGCCGAGATTCGAACCCGGCACCTTCTTGCTGTGAGGCGACAGCGCTTCCCACTGGGCCACCGTGCCGCCTTCTCAATCGAAAAATGTATGGACGTTCAAGGCTCTACAGCATTTGGTTTTGGAAAAGATGCTAAATTGACCCTAGACTCTGGATTAGCCTTATCCAGAAGCCCAATGGATCTCAAAATTTAAGCGGTTAAATTGTACGCCGTGAAACGCCAACTCGCAAAATTTCCGCCTTGTAGTTTGTCTGTGACCGGAGATATAAAGGTTCACATTTTTAAAACAAAATATATAAATGTAAATGGTACATGAAATAAAATTAAAGTGTGTAAGAAGAGGAGCCCTTCCTGCCCGTACATCTCCAGATAAATTATATCGAGTGGCAAAGAACCTGCCCATGTGGAGAATCTTGTTCCAAGCGTGTAACACGTTCCTCTGACGTCTCTTGCCAATGACGTTTTCTTCCGACATGACCTGCTTTTGACCTGGATTGCTTCCTGATGTTCTTTTGTAAATATTGCTGATGTTCCTCTGAATTTTCACGAGCAACCAATACAGCACTGAAATAAGACCCAAGTGCTTGGGTATTGGCAGATTACATTCTGCGCTTACGAAGGATTCCAACCCGGTACGTGCTGTGCTGATACACACATACATAAAGCACTTGCTCCGTTACACATATAGATTTAAATTCCACATTACATTACAGGCTCTGGGTGCTCATTTAAGCCGACTTTTTTTTACCGCGCTCGCCACGATCGCACAGCGGCTCAGGTCGATCGGTTTTGACGTCTCGGAAAATTAAGTCCGTCACGACGCGGACGTGACGACGCCTTCGACGGCGCAGCGCCACTGCGCAAATCCACGTTAGCGGAGGAGGGCGGCACGGTAGCCCAGTGGGTAGCGCTGTCGCCTTACAGCAAGAAGGTCCTCCGGGTTCGCATCTCGACTGGGGTGCCCTTCTGTGTGGAGTTTGCATGTTCTCCCCGTGTCCGCGTGGGTTTTCGCCGGGCACTCCAATTTCCTCCCGCAATCCAAAATACATGCTGCTGCATAGGTTAATTGGCTTGCAGACTAAATTACCCTCAGTGCCCGGTGATGGGCTGGCGTCCGATCGTGGGTATAGCTCTGCCTTGCGCCTGGTGTCTGCCGGGATAGGCTCCGGCTCACCCTGACCCTGTACAGGACTAAGCGGTTCTGATAATGAGATGAGATGAGAAGTCAGCGGAGGACGCAAACCAAGATGGGGGAAAAATGCGTCATTTGCAAGAAGAAGAGAAAAGGTGGCGGCTGGCGATATTTGTTTAGAAGCCCTGTCCCTCGTTTACGCTAATTAAGCAGGCCATCAACTCGACCATTCACGGCGATTAATGAAGTGTGACAGGACCGCGGAGGGGGGGGGAGTTGGGGGGTCGGCGCTGTCGGCGTTACCCTCGCGCGACTGACATGGTCGCAGATTAGTACAGCAAGACGGATGGCACTGTAAACCGCGACATTGCCGTGACATCGGTGGCGCATTTGGCGAGAGCGTGGTATTGTCAGCCCACAGTTCCAGCACCTGCACCCGTGGACTTTGGCCAAATTTGGAAACCGTTGGTGGCCACTTCCGGCCAGAGGGCAGTGCTTGCAGAGCAGAGCTCTTGCTCGCAAACACCGCCCACACAGCTAAGTTCACGTTCACCGTCTTCCTCGCCACGATCGTCGTCGACGGTGTTTTTTTTTTCCCACTGCTTCCTGAAGGTGTTCCCAAGCCGTGTCTCGCAGAGCTACTACAGTGGTAACGCCAGCGCCTGCATGCGAGTTGATGTCATCGCTCCATCTCTGCAGCAGACGCCTGCTCGGGCATTGTCTCCTCCTTCGGTGGCCACCTTGCCGTCAGTCTCGACTGCACCGACCACCGCCCCACCGAGCGCCGCGCTCGGCCCAACTCAAATTAGGACTCAGCGTCTCCCAAACTCGCGCTCTCCGGTCATGCCTCTCCAGAGAACTTCCTAGTAGTGTACGATTAGCAGCTTAACACGGGCAACGCGACTTACATTTCTTACCGGTACGGTCGTATTACGACCCCCCCCCCTCCCCCCTTCGGCCACTTTATTATCAGTACGCCGCACTTGACCGTACCGGCTTACTTTCACCTCTGCACCATTGGCGAACATTTACACCAACACACGTGTCCAGCGCCATGGACGATGTAAAATATGACCCTGGTCGCCCCGCAAGTCTGCGAGCGCGTAACCCGACGTGAGCTGTCACGGGTGACGATCCGTGGCCGCGGCCGCTCGTTAAACCCGCGCCGCCGAGTCGGCACGGGCGCCGCGGAGCCAGCGTCGTGCGCGGAGGTGCGCGGGCACGTGTGTGCATGCGCGCGCGCGCGCACACGACGGCCGTGTACGCGTGCGCGCCGGCACTGCGGCGTGCGCGTACATGCTGCTGGCCGGCCGTCGCCTAGCAACGCGAGGCGCTAAATCGTGGCTTTGTGAGCGCAGGGCCGTCCGTCTCCGTGGTTACCATGGCGTGAATAGATTGGCTGGCGGGGGTGTTTTTTTGTTTTGTTTGGAGAGGGTGTGCGGTGCCGTCGTCCCCACTCCCCCTCTCCGTACCTTCTCATTGCCAACCAGGATGGTCCCACACCCCCCCACACACACACACACAGCGCCCCCCCCCTCCTTCTGCCTTCCCGGAGGCTCGTGAGGAAATTCACGTTTGTCCAGTGAAATTTACCTAAACAGAGCGGAGGGAGGCTACCGCGCGTACGTGGCTTATGGGTCATGGGGACATAAAGCAAGAGGGTGGCTGTGCGCAGGGAGATGTGAAAAGCAGAAGATGATAATCAAGGAGGAGGATACGGAGGTAGGGAGCGGCGAGCGTTTGGATCACGATGAGGTTTTGAAAAGGAAGAAGATGAATCAAATCACAAGGTGGCACCGTCTCGTGAGCGGAGCGTGGCTGTGGCGGCAGTTCCCGAAGTTCCGTCGCGGGCGATGCTGGATCAGAGGGATTCAGGCAGGAGCGCGAGCCCTCTCGAGCAACCGATGAATTGGGAGTCTTATGCAGAGCTAATGCTGCTCGACAAGGCTTATAGTTCACACAAGTGGATTATGACGGGGGAGAAAGGGACACCGGCATAATGATGACATGATTGAAAGGGGTTGAGGCAAGAGACTAACTCGTACACGCATCGATATATAGACACACGGATGTAGAGACGCGAAGACACACGGAGAGACGGGCCAAGAGCGAGAAGTCCTACTCTCCGTCACGTTGCGTCTCCCTGGCTTGTGCCGTGCATTCTGAGGTGGTCGGACACCTACGCCACACAGGCAGAATTATTGGATGGCTCCAGGACTTTGCCGATATCTGGCGCAGTCTCGGGCAGGCAATGTGCGTGAACAATCCGCTTCTCAGGATTTGAAAGGATGTAATTACCACCACCCTCGCAGCCACCTCCCGAACATTTTCGCCGATCTAAATCCCAAACCCACACGCCTGGAGCCTCTCCAGTGCAAGCTCTCTTCCCGAGACTCATTAAGTTTAATAACGGGCCTCTATCCTTAATGAACTGCGCTCCAGATAATTTCTTTTCAAGTCTTGTTTTTTTGTTCTCCCCGCCACTTGCCACTTTATTGCACTGGATATTGGAACTCGATACCTTTGATGTGTCTTCCCCGAACCCCACCGATTGACACAGATCATTTGCATCACGTTCATAGCCAGCCGTGGGTTTATTTTTTTTTACTTAAGGCTTTCCTCGGGAATTTTTCCGACGTTAAATTTAATCGGGCGGTTGTCGTTTGTTTTGCTCGTGGCTCGATGGCCGTGGTCACCGGCGGCGTGATCACAAGCAGGGTGTCGCACAGCCGACCTCACCAGACCGGCATTTCACTGCGGAATTGATGATGATTCTGAACTGAAGAGAGAGAGAGAGAGAGCGAGTTGAAGAGGGGTGGGAGGGGGGTGTTGTGAAAAGTGAAGGTTCAAATGTAATGCCTCAGGGCTGTACACTTAACCGATTTTAATGAGTAACTGCAGAGATTAAAAGCAGACACATCATTGATTCTCATAATGTGTGCGCGGCAAGGTCAGACTCAGAGGCTGGAGCGGTAACGGTCCTGTACTTGTGTCCACATAAGAGTCCGTTGATAACCGGAGCTTCTCTTTTGAATAGGCATCTGGGTTTACACTAACACAATGGAAGAGACGGCGATGGACTGGCGTCCCGTCATCGGTATATCCTTGCCTTGCGCCCTGTGTCTGCCGGGATAGGCTCCGGCTTCACCGTGACCCTGTATAGGACTAAGCGGTTTCAGACAATGAGATGAGATGAGATGAATGGAAGAGAAGCGCATTTCAAAATGTGTGGAGAAAAGATATGCCGATAACAAGATGACATTTTTTTTCCAATATCAATCATCACTGAGAATTGCTCTCCATAAATATTTTTCCTGATGATGCCTCCAATGCGGGAGGCGAAACGTCGCGAAGGAGACACGAGGAACACTCGACACGGCTATCCTGAAAGAACAGCCGTGCAGAGCAGTTCTCATCACACGCCGAGCCGCCACAAACCTACATCATTCATAATCATTTAAATTTCGTACTTGGGCTTTTCGTTAATTTCGTTGAGCCACCAGTTGTGGGGCATTTATCAGCCTGCATGGCACATTTTATTTCCCCACTCTTAGTTTTGCAGAGTGCTTTGCGCTACCTTTTTTGGTGAATGTCACTTGAAAAACGTAAATTATTATCATCACTGGTGCCATGCCAGTTGCACTCGAAAATTGCCGAATAGAAGGCGAGGCTAATTGCAGGCCACACAAATGTTAACGTTAGCAAAACATCTGAACTAGCGGGTAGATTATTTTATATTGAGCCTAAGAAGCCATTTCAAAAGCCCAGAAGAGTAAATCCGTTAATTGGATGTCACAAATTTGAATAATGCATTACTGTGCGTTTTTAAACCGGGAGGAAATGTTAGCAACGAAACCAGAGAGAAAATTGTCTGAGCCCACAAAACACATGTGGTGGGAGATGCGAGTTATGAGAAGGGATGGCGATGACAATCAAATGGTTGAATACACACAACGCCTGCACGAATGATTACCTAATGACTTAACTTATCAAAAGCACTCACAAGCATTCATTGAATATTTCCTTTCACTTGGACATAAAATTAACGTGATCCTAAAGAAGACGACCAATCATGGCTGGCTGTCCTTTAGAGCCGCCATTCTCAACATTGAGCCATCAGTGGGCTGCAAACACTGCCTTGAGGTGCACGAGGTTGAGAATCCTTACTTGAGACATTTTTGGGGGTAAATAAAATGGTATTTATCCCTTAAACGGTGCCACTGTTTAATAACATACAGGCTCGCCACAAGACACACCAATTCTCAAAAGCGTAATACTTTTTTTTATACACAATATACATAATGAAGTACTTTTGGGTTGCGTCAAATAGAAGTAAGTGTTGTAAACTTTGTTGGTAGGGGTTTAATTTTATTTAATAATTGCTAGTTATGCCGTTTTATGGCTTGCAGTTCGTTTTTTTTTATTTTCAACCGCAGTTTTGTACAACGCTTTGCCACCTTTGTCAGAAAGACGATTTTTTTTTAAAAAACGCCAATTATCGCAGTGATCATGACATCGCCCTGTCGCCGGGGCTGTCGCCGGGGCTCGCGGGCAGTATCGGTCGACGGCGAGAGGCAGGATCGGAGGAGGGGTCGTTGAGTCGCCGCGCTCTGCGGCACTGCCCCGCCGCGTCCCAGGTGGCGCCGACGCTGTGGAACGCGCGCGCGTCCCGAGATCAAACCCGGAGCGGGCGCGAGAAGACGGGCGGCGGGGCCGTACGTACGTACGGGCCGTGCGTTGTCGAAGACGAGTCTCTGTTGCTTGCGCGTGCGTGCGTGTTGTGGGAAACGCTGGCTCAGCGGTTCGTGCGCTGGGCTACAAGCCAGCGATCCGAGTTCGAATCCCGCTCACGGCCAACACCGGTGACGATTTTCTGACCCGGTACAGGCCTCCCCTGGGTCGACTCGGCCTCAAATGAGTACCTAGTGTAACTTTGTCTCCCACTAGGAAGACAAAGGCGGCCGAGCGTGGTGCTGGTCACAAACCCCCTCGTGTGCCATATCGACCTTCATAGGTGCTCGCTAACTGCACTTGACCATACAGTCCGTTAAGTCTATACGGTGGATAATTGTCTTTGTTATGCGCCGAACCATCTGAGCACTTAGACTGTGCCTCAAACGAGGAGCTGCCGGCATTGTTAATACTAACCGTTATTTAGCAGACGCGACTTATACCGTCACACTCACACACGCATTTCTAATTAATAAATTACAACAATTAAATAAATCCAAATACTTCTGGTTAAACCCTCGCCGCTGCCGAAATAATAGTCAGTCAGCAGTGGTGCTGGCCACCCACCCTCTCTGGTGCCGGTCTCCATAGGCGCTGGCCAAAATCACATCCCCCAAAAGTCCCGTTAAACCTATTCGGCGGGATCATGGTCTTCATCTTGTATGGTGGTGGCACAGTGGTTAGCAGACTGCGCCATGAACCCAGCGACCTGAGTTCGATTCCCACTCGTGACCAACAACAGGGATTAATATCTTAAAGCCTCTTCTCTCCTATGGTCAACTTCTGTCTTAAAGTGAATACGCGCTGGGGAGACAAAGACGTCCGGGCGTGAGGCTGTCCAGATCACACCCTCTTGTGTACCACGATAGCTTTGCAAGGTGTTCGCTTCCTGCACTGGCCCCAACAGTCTGTAGTCTACAATGGGATCTTCGCCTTTGTGAATATTGGTGTGTACATACGGAATGTATGCCTCACTTAAACCGTAGCACCTAACTCTGTGCCTTTAAAAGCCTTCGACACGTCACGTGGCCTCACCATGCATCTGGCTGTGGTGATGTCACTGCCACTTAGATGTTTAGTATTACAGTAGAATGTAGCAAGTGAGCTTGCAAGCTCCAGATGCCGGATTCCTGCGACGCGACATAGTCCGAACTGCCCAACGTAGCAGCACCTAAACCCAATGGGAAAATAAACTCACAGCAAGAATATGTGTATGAATGAAGCGCTATCCGTAATCATAAAGGCAAACGGTAACAAGCAAGATTGCTCAATTAAACAAACTCACAACACCAACGTGTACACAGCTGAAACCCCAACCATAATCATGAAGTAAAGAGTATCACTCAACATTGCACTGACCAATAAATTAATAATATTCCTTCCATTTAAAAATAATATTTGCATTTCGAAAGCGCCTTTCACCTGAGGGTCACAAAGCGCTGCACGGAGTTGTGGAGAGAACGGCATGTCAACGAAAGCATCAGAATACATCACTTAAGTAAAATAATTACGCAGGACATCAAGATGATTGCTTCGCGACGTTTCGCCTCACACGTCAGAGGCATCCTCAGGTATAGTGCGCGAAACGTCGCGAGGTGGAGAGAGGAAGCGATCGACGCGGCTGTCCCGAGACAGCAGCTTTTCGAAGCAATCGTCGTGCATCGAGCCGTGAACACCTACATCGTAACGAAGGACATCAAATTAAAAAAAAACGTTGAAACCAGTAAAGGAAGGAAGAAGTGTTCCTGAGCAGGCATCGGTGAGCCACGCACCATCATCCAAACACAGACGATACAAAGAATAGCAGCAGGACATGGGAAACATTCAAGTTGTTTTTAGCCACTTTAGTGGCGAACGGCGGCAGTTGTTGTTATACGGGTGTGTTATATGTAAATGTCATATGTACATGTTACAGCTACATGTATGTGCGGTTTTAAAGTTCAGTCCGTTCCTATTGTTTATATGCTTAACAGGATAGATCCCTGTCCGTGGGAATGTGGAATTTCCACCAAAGGCCGATTGTAGATGAGAGCCATTCCACTGCTTATTTTGAGAAGGGACTGACTTTGACTCTTTTGACTTTGAATAAAATCAGCTGTCCCGAATAGACCCCTCAAATATATATATATATCTTCCACACAGAATGCAAAATAGGCAGAACATAATTATTTGGATACTGGATTGAGTCGTAGTAGGTGATGTATTGCTGTGTGTGCATACGTGATGGAACGGTCACTCAGCCGGTAATGCTTTATTAGAATATTCTATTAAACACCGTGCCTCCAGTTTGAAATATACGATCTTTACGGTAATGGCCTTAACGATCCGCGCTCTGACAATCCCACGAGTGTAGAGCTTGTGTGTGTACGGGGCACAAACAAAATGACAATTGCTCTAATTGAACAAATTGGAACACACTCTCTCGCAATTTATAATAAATGCAAAATGTACATTTTAACCGTTTTAACCGTGTGCCGTGCGGTGAGCCGCGATGCTCAAGGTTATCGGCGAGCGGTGAGAAACTTGCGTTTGCGCGCAGTATTTTTAGTTCGTGTTTGGTCTGGAATTCTGAATTATGATGAAGCATTGGCCAAAGGTTAAACTGCAGGGCCAATGCTGTTCACCTCTCTGATTTGGCTGGGTCCCACACCACAACGCTCGTCTCTCTCTCTCTCTCTCCCGTGCCTCTAAGAAGAAACACGTGCAGCAGTAACACATAGTTTCGCGATACCTCCAGCAGCAACGCTGAGCAAGCTCGTCACAAAGCACCGCTGCCTTAAAAGGAAATTTATGTAATAAGCAACGCTTCCGACAGCGTTTTGTCGTCGACTTTTACGGCTCTATGTTAGAGATTTACCGTCAAGAATTGCTCTTTCAGTATTTCAGTGCAGGGGCGGCGCGGTGGCCCAGTGGTTAGCGCTGACGCCTCCCAGCAAGAAGGTCCCGGGTTCGAATCTCTCGGCTCGGGTGCCTTTCTGTGTGGAGTTTGCATGCTCTCCCCGTGTCCGCGTGGGTTTTCGCCGGGCACTCCGGTTTCCTCCCACAGTCCAAAAGCATGCTCCTGGATAGGTTGATTGGCTCGCAGACTAAAATTGTCCCGCAATGCCCGGCGATGGACTGGCGTCCCGTCGTCGGGTGTATTCCTGCTTTACGCCCCGTGTTTCCGGGATAGGCTCTGGCTCACCGTGACCCTATATAGGATTAAGCGGTTTCAGATAATGAGATGAGATGAGTATATCAGTGCCAGGCGTTCCTCTGCCCTCCTTAACAATGTCTCACCTATTATATCGTTTTATTTTAAGGCCAGATTGTTATTGATGGGTACATTTTTTTTGTTTTTTCATTCACAATGCAGTCCATTATGCGGCCGAGACGACGTAGCCCACGGATACGGAACAAGGAAATCACCTCTTGCTTGCAGGTCTCATCTCATCTCGTTGTCAGAACCGCTTAATCCTGTACAGGGTCGCGATGAGCCGTAGCGGCAGACACAGGGCGTAAGGCAGGGATATTCCCACGATGGGACGCCAGTCCATCACTGGTCACTGAGGGTAATTTAGCCTGCAAGCAAATTAACCTATGCAGCAGCATGTCTTTTGGACTGTGGGAGGAAACCGGAGTGCCTGGCGAAAACCCACGCGGACACAGGGAGAACATGCAAACTCCACACAGAATTGCACCCAAGCTGAGAATCGAACCCGGGACATTCTTGCTGTGAGGCGATAGCGCTACCCACTGGGCCGCCGTGCTTGCGTGCAGGTGCTACGTGTACTGCATGTCGCAGATCCATGGGGGGAGGAGGAGGAGGAGGAGGTGGAGAAATATAGCAGCAAATTGGAAAATGTTCCGTGAGGAATGAAGCTCTTGGCACGTTTGTCATTTAGCTTTGTTCAGGTCATCTTCGTTGGCACCTTGGTTCTGTTTAGGTCAGCTTGTGACCTGACAGCTGCACACTCTGCTGCTGATGTGTCTGCAGACCACACTCATTACAGCCTCTGACTGGCACTATACAATTGAAGATGAATTTGTACGAACATTTCACAACAATGCAACCATTTTCATATACAAGTTCAATGCAGTGTGTATTCATGTACAATTTCAGTTTCATGCAGTCTTGAGATAGTGTCGCGACAAAATGTGCACACATGCATCTCAAGATATTGGCGTGGCATGTGGGTCACAGATGGTGACATGTAACACACTCTCTGCAGCTTTGTGCAGTGCTTTGTGACCCTCGGGTGAAAAGCGCTCTGAAAATGTAATTATTATTATATACAGGGTCATCTAAAGAACGGACGCTGTAGTTTTAATTGCCTAGATTTGTTGAAGTAGTTCACACACAAAACTTGGGAGTTTATTAACTGATGTGTATTGGAATTATCCACATATGATCAAACAATTGCAAAAGGCAGAAGTCATAGTTGCTTTGGAGAGTATCATTTAAGAAACAATCGCCGATGCAGTTGTTATGTGACAAAAAATACAAAAAAATACAAAAAAAAGCTTTATTGTTGCTGATATGATGTTCTTATCTCGTTGTTGATGTGCCGTTCTCTCTGCAGCTCTGTACAGCGCTTCAGAAATGCAATTATTATTTTTTTTTCAGTAGATATCTTTAAAGGATGATTGGATGCACAAGGATCACATTTTGAAAATAAAATCTCCCGAGCATCCACCGGCGTTGTGTTATCAGAACCAGTGTGGTGAGTGAACGATCTCAATAAATATCGGCGTTTCGAATTAGAGCATCTGTTTTGATGACCGTGTGGATTATACTCGAGCGGGGACACTACTTGATGCCCACTGCCGGCTGGCAGAACGGGCACACACGACATACGTGGTGGCCCAGACACTTCACCGGGGAACGCAAAACGAAACGGGGAGGCGGGGGGGGGGAGAGAAAAATGAAAGAGATTGGCGGAGGTTTAGTCACGCCTGTCACGTGCGGGCTCGTCTTGTCACTTTGACCTCTGACCTCGGTCTGACAGTGACACAATGGATTGGGAGGAGGGGGGGGTGGCGGCAGTGACTGGGGAACATGGAGACACCAGGCTGGAGGGGTGGGTGAGACGGGGGGGGTGCGGGTAGGGGAGGGGGGTGCGGGTAGGGGACGGGCTGGTGTGGTTGGGGCGTAACGGGGTAAAATGGGAGCGAGAGAAACGACAGTTTTAATGAGTATAGTCAATCAAACGAAGAAAATAACCAGGTTTCCATCCAAAAATTCACACGCAAAGAACTATTTATGATCTGTGTATCTCTCGTGTTGCTACAAGCAGTCAGACATTTCTCACAGTCAACCAACATGTGTATTTAAGGTTATATCCATTTGCTGTGATGGTGTTGGATTGAAATCCATTGCCATGTTAGCGTTACTATTTTTGTTTTTTATTTTCAAATTACTTTAAACATACCATTCACGGAAATCCAGTTTCTGCCATTCCCGTCTCTGAAAGTTCGCATTTTCGAGTCATTCACGAGCGTCACAACAGCCTTGCTTGAAAATTGACGCCAATGCAATCTCTTGCCACGCCATCGGATCGTTCACGAAAGGGGGTTGGCGGTGGGGCTGGCGGCGCGGCGCGCGTGGGAGCACGCTCGCCACAATGGGAAGCGCGATGTTTGCGGCACCGTGTGGCTTTTAAACCGCGCCGAGTCTCGCCGAAGATTCGGTGAGCCTTGCCCTCGGGCGCTCGGCGGCGCGGAAGGGACCGCAAACGAGACGCGCCAGCGTCATTGCCGGGTCGGCGCTACGCTTGCCGCGTCGCGTCTCAGGTGACTAATTCCGCGAGCCGCGAGCCGGGACACCAGATGCGCCTGCAAGAGCTTTGAGACCAAAAAAAAAACGTTTCTCACACGGACACGCCGGTACGCGCGCGTCTGTGTCTAAGGTGTCAGACCGTGCGGTGTGATGTGTAAACATCGACGCTAGGGAGACAAAGGCGGCCAGGTGTGGTATTGGCCATTCACTCACGTCATCTTGCCGTACCGCATTTTGTAGGTGCCCAAAAAGAACACTTTTCCCAACAGTCTGGAAAGGCAAAACGGGGCAGTTTTGTCTTTGTTAGCGAGTCCATCAAGGTGCCAGGCATCATAATGAGTTATAAATGGACAGTGTGTGTTAACTCTGGCAGTACAATTACACACGCACGATTGGTAGGGTAAGAGTTGTATCCCACGAATCCTCCACGCGTCTTGCCATGACATTGCGACGTGCATCGTATTGAGCTTTGAGAGCCTCCAAGCGATATTCCGAACCCTCGGCTGTTGTTGTTTAAATCGCTTCGGCCGACTGCTGCTGCTATTGCTGTTAGCGTTCACTCGCAGCTTTCCTGGCGCGAACGCGACCTTGCGCACACCCTTCACGCTCAACCACACGGCTCAAACGGACGTCTCATTCAGAAGCCTTCAATAAGGGACGATGCCTTCGGCGCGGTGGCTCAGTGGGTAGCGCTGTCATCTCACAGCAAGAAGGTCCCGGCTTCGAACCTCGGCTCGGGTGACTTTCTGTGTGGAATTTGCATGTTCTCTCCCAGTGTCCGCGTGGGTTTTCGCCGGGCACCCCGGTTTCCTCCCACGGTCCAAAAAACATGCTGCTGCATAGGTTAATTGGCTCGCAGACTAAATTGCCCGCAGTGCCAGGTGATGGACTGGAGTCCCATCGTGCGTGGGTGTATCCCTGCCTTGCGCCCTGTGTCTGCCGGGATAGGCTCCAGCTCACCGCGACCCTGTACAGGACTTATCGGTTTCTGACAATGAGATGAGATCCCTTCGTGCACGGTGTGGTAGAGTTCGGCTACGTGCACCTCTTCAAATACGTCTTGCCAGCGTGGAAGAGTAGGCCAAATCAAACTGCGGAGCTCTTTTGCAGGGCTCTATCATGGCAGCCCTTCTGGTGGCGGTGGCATGAGGCTAGAAATTGCATTGGCTGAAGCTTTATAGCTTTTAATTTAGAGACGCTGCAATAATAAAACAAAATCACAATCAATTCTTTTGCGTCGCATTTATTCACGAAGCGAAATCGTTGTCACCGTTGAAAGGAAACGCACTCCATCGCGAGCCCAGGTGTTACCTGGAAGAAGAAAAGAATCAGAATTAATTCCTCATTTTAGCAAAAAACAAAAAAAATGTGCAGCTGTCTCAGACGTCACGCTTCTCCGATCCGGCGGCGGCGGCGCCCGGCTGCGTGAAAGCGGGGTTTTCGAGCGAGCGCTCCACGTCGTACCGGGGCGGTCGTGCTGCTGGCGCATTGGGGGCCTCAGAAGGAATCACTCTCGGAGGTCGTCCCCTGTGTCGGCTTCTAACCTCCTGTAGAGACGACCGACGCGACGCGGACGATGCGCAGAGGCATCGGGAGTTGGAGGAGAATGACGCTGACAAGATAGGGACGAGCACGAAATTACCTTCTTTAAATTGTAATTATCTCGGTACGTTCATTGAAGCTTGGATACAGATTTATTTCACACCTTCTTGAATCGGTGTACCTTTTCACGGCTCGATCCATGAGATGTTTTATTTTCTTCTCCCGAGAGCAGCGTAAGCGCGATGATGCCACCAAACGTGGAGGGCGAAATGTCTCGCGGTCGAAAGAGGACGCGTGGCTCAACGTTGCTGCGCCGAATAAGCAGCTCGAGGGAGGAGATCTCACCCCCATCGACTTTTTATTTGGGGTCGCGAATCCAGGGCGCTCCCCTTGCGCTGCTTGGGACACACGCGTGCATCGTCTAGGTCCGCGTTCCTCGCAGCGCCACCCTTGCACCGGAACGAGGCCCCCGAGCCGGGCGGCGCTCGCTCCCGGCGCTCGGAAAATTCGCGCGCGAGCGGCGGGCGCCGCCACCGCCACCGCCGTCTCCCGCCGCCGTCTGCGGCGCGACCGCGGCCGGTCACCAGGTAACGGAGCTCCTCGCCCTCCCGCCGAATGGCGATCGGCGAGAGGGAGCGACGCGGGGGATAAACCGGCTCCTCTCGGACTGCGCGGTACCACGGCCGTCAGTGTGGCGCTGCTTTTTGGTTTTTCATTCATTCATTCATTCATTACCAATACCCACTTAATCCTGTACAGGGTCGTGGAGCGACTGGAGCCTATCCTGGAATGCAGGGGGTGCAAGGTGGGGGAATGCCCAGGATGTGACGCCAGTACATCGCAGGGCTCACTTTTTGGGGCAATATACTTAGGCCAATTAACCTAGGCAGCAGCATGTCTTTGGACGGTGGGAGGAGACCGGAGTGTCCCACAAAAACCCACGCGGACACGGGGAGATGGCTCACGATTGACGCAGAAGTGTTTATAAGCAGAACACTCTCCTAAGTGTGTCTACATAAATAAATAAATATGTGCTTTCGCTTATAGGCCTGACAGATTTCAAGACCCATATCCAGAAGTGTTTGTTTATGCAAGCGAACTGCTGCACTGGTTTTCAACCGTCTGCGTCTCATCAGCAGTCAGTCTTGTTAAACAAATGATGCTGTTACGGTTAAGGGCACTGTTATCAAAACGACGGAGTCTATTTGTATTCATTGGTGTGGGCTGCGCGGTGGCGCAGCGATTAGCGCTGCAGCCTCACAGCAAGAAGCTCCCAGGTTCGGTTCCCGGCTCGGGTGCCTTTATGTGTAGAGTGTGCGTGTCCTCCCCATGTCTGCATAGGTTTTCGTCAGGTACTCTGGTTTCCTCCCACCGTCCAAAGACACTCTACTGCCTAGGTTAATTTGCCCGCTGAGTAAGTTGCCCCAAAAAGTGTGCCTTACGATGTACTGGCGTCACATCCTCGGTATAGCCTCGCCTTGCGCCCTGTGTCCGCTGGAATAGGCTCCAGCCCCCCGCGACCCTGTTCAAGATGTAGCGGGTACTGATCCTGAACTAAACTGATGATAGGTGTATCTAGTTTGGTGCTAGGGACACCACCTGCAGTATTATCACGGACAGTAGATGTTTTAAACGATTTCCTCAGAACGATGTCGACTCTTTTTGATCTTTAAATAATTTTCCAGCTTTGATGTCATTGTCTCAAGCAGCTGTTTGCCAGAATACGTGACTTTAAAGTACAGCAGTTTTGTGCGCAATCTTTTGTCAAGCATTTTCTTCAACTTAAAAGGTTGCAACGCTAGGTGGTATTGAAGCAGCAGCAGCCAGCAGTAGCTCCCATTTCTGAGGTTGAGAGTTTGCACTGTGACCAGGGTCAATTGGGGGGGGGGGCCTTCATCGTCACCATCGCTATATCATCATCATCATCATCATCCCTCATGGGTCGGGAAAGTAACTTCGGGAAGGATTCAAAGAAACAAAATCCACCAAAGTGGAAGTGCCGGATAAAGGACGACAGAGAGTGCAGATAAGAATGATAGAGATGTGTGTGGGTTGTCTCTAAATCCCGAAGTCAAGTGACTTGACAGCAGTGTAAATAAACAACGCCGATTGGATATGAGTTGCTGATAAAGGGAGGTGAAGGCTTGCGGATGGGGCGGGGGGGGGCTGGTAAGAGGATCTCTTTTGACAGGCCACTGCGTGGGTCTTTCATGTCCATTCACCGTTAAGGGGTGGGCGTTTCTCCACCAAAACCCAGCATAAAGAGCACGGAACGCCGCGACAAATGACTGTACCCCTCCGCCAGCCCCTAAACTTGTTCGGTTTTTTTTTGAAGCCACCGTCTCACAATGAAGGCACACGACCTGGGGAATGCCAGAGTGACGCGCGTGATTGTGGTCGTTAAACTGGCGTTGAAACCGGCGCGGCCCTTGACGCAAATCGTCGTGTGTATATGTAGACAAAGACAAAGATGCCCCATGTAGCCTTAATAAACTGTAGGGTCAGGTGCCGTTAGCGAGCACCTACGAAGGTCGACACGGCACACATACACACTTACATGTGGGGGTTTTATCGTGGTAAGTCGGCAAAGCGTTCATGCATGTTTTCACGGCTCAATGTATGACTATCGCTTTTCAGGGCTTCTCTTTTGGAATAGCCCTGTGAAGTTTCCCTCCTCTCTCCTTCAAGCGGGAGCTTTCAAAAGAGCGAGGAGGAACGCTCGATATGGCTATTTGAAAGAGCAGCTCTTGAAAGCGACTCTGTATAGGCAAAGCTCTAGTGGCGCTATCGCCCCTTCGAAGTCTAGATGCTGTTGTTGACATACCTTTCTCTCCGCAGCTTTGTGCAGCGATTTGCTACCCTCGGGTGAAAAGCGCTCAAAGAATCCAAATATTATATTATTGTAAATGTGCAGAGCGCAGACTTTACGGATGCTATCGTCTCACGTTGAAGGGCAACGCTGTAACGACCATGTGTGCTGCTGTCATTTAGAAATACTCACCGTCTATTAAATTAGGGATGAAACCGACGAGACAAGAACTCCGCGAATTGAGCAAAGTGGGTGTTTGTCATGTGTCACTCACTCAGTGTCACGACCCGCGTAATCCTGTACAGCGTTGCGTAGGGCCAGAGCCTATCCCAACAGACATAGGGTGCAAGGCGGGGCGATGCCCAAGATGTGATGCCAGAACATTGCAGGGCACTTCTTTTTTTTTTGGGGGGGG
>JAZEWT010000017.1:15578757-15591309 GCA_036362905.1 Mordacia mordax
GCCCCCTACGCCCCTCTCCTTTTCACTCCCCACTTGCCCTGACCACGGCCGATACGATCCCCTAAACTCAACGCCCGCTGTTTTAAAAAACAGCCCCACAATTCCGTTCCCTCCCACTTGGCAACAATCTGTCTGATACGTGCGGTCTCCTTGTAATTAACAATTACACTCAGCGATGTGTGTTCGCTGACTCACCCGTACGCTACCAACTGTCACACGCACTTGCCAAGGGAGTGTGCAGTGCGCTCAAGCAGCATATGCTTCTCCCCCCCCCCGCCGCACAAAATCTGGGGGGGGAGGAGGGAACGCGGGGGAACCGTTTGCCAAATCTGGGTTCCCTCTTACCTCTCTAATTTGCCTCGTGCGCTTTCTTCAATTTCACTTCACGGATGTCACGCTCTGACTGGGTGATCGGCGACTGCGAAGCACGTTAATTGCCGCAAACCACGAGGGCCGCGTGCGCTAACGCAACAATAACAACATTAATAATGACGACATGCTAATGAATGTTGTATATGCAGCTGTCCAATGGATCGGATATCCCTCACCATAGCAATGTGGAATTTCCATAGTCCTCTAAATTCACTCCCTGTCTCAATCCGTTGTGAAATGCCTACACACGTTATAAATCGTATCTAATGTTATTTTGACCCCATGGTTGTAAATGAGGATATAATCCACCACCCCAATGTTCAACTGAACAGGAAATCACATTGACTTATCATTGCTTATTATTTTTTGTTCTCAATATTTCTCCTAACAACACGATGCCAATGCCTGCGCTTGTTATTCGCGAACACGCGCCAGCTCACGCGTCGCCGGTTCCCACGCGCGCGCCCGCCCGCCCGTCTGTGCATCCGCAGCCGCCTGCACTCCAACAGCCTGCAGTGCGACTGCCACCTGGCCTGGCTGTCGGACTGGCTCAGGCAACGGCCGAGGATCGGCCTCTTCACCCAGTGCGCCAGCCCCACCAACCTGCGCGGTCTCAACGTGGCGGAGGTTCAGCGCAAGGAGTTTGTCTGCTCAGGTGTGAACGACCGCCCGCGGCGGAGATCGCTTGTTCGAGACTCGGGTTTTTCTTTCTTGCGCTCGTCCACGCGCCCTCGTGCGAATGCTCAGCCTCTCGAGCATGGAAGGGCCTCATAGAGATAAACTACGGCACCGTAGCAGCACCTGAAGTCATGTGACGGCAAGCTGATTGCAGTTCCTGCAGTGAAGGACATTTGTGCGGCTTTCGCCAAAAGCTGAGCAAAAAGCAGTTGTGACATTTAACATGCATTCTAGTTTTGTTGGTGACTACGCTCGAGTTATTTAACAAAATAACGCTTTCCTGTCACTTAAAAGTTTGCCTGAGTGTTGTAAAGGTAACTCATCGTGCTGTTGGTGGGGCCTGTGTGTGTGTGTGAAATGTATTTGAACCCAGCGATCCTGCATGATGACAGCGAGTATGTACAGGATCTTTTTAAACTAAAACAGGCCACGTGTACGTTGCATGTTCCATTAATAAACGCTAAATGCATCTGTGACCTCAGTCTATCAGGCTGAATCGCTGTACGAACAGAACTTAAACCAAATGTACAATAGTTTAAAATGTATTTTTTTTTTATATTATGTTTGCTGATATAATTTTTTAAAAATAGTTTCTAATTTATTTTTTTTCTTCACAATCGTCATCATCACTGCTGCTGGATTAAGACCGGCCCAAGCCATTACCATCCTTACTTGTCGTGTGATCATCGATCCGTCTGGCTCTTAACAAAGAGCCGATCTCACCGCTGAATCTTCACAAGGAACGCTCTCTCGGGAATATTCTCTCCTCTGGCTTTCACTCCATCATTCGTCTCAACCAGTGGCCATCTCGGCTCACACGCGCATTGTCCAAACCCGCTCGCTCTTCGTATCGGTCAACGTGCGGAGGTTCCCAAGTTACGCCAACTCACAGTACCACGCCGTCCTCCTCCTCCTCCTCCTGTTTTTCGGTTTCATTCCACGCACGCACCTGTCCGTGAGTCTCCGCGCACCGTTCAGCTTACGCTCAATTCTCCTCCTCCGTGCCCTTGTTTCGAATGCATTTTTCAGACAGTGGCCAACGTTCAATGATGAGAAACTTTTTGTTCTTCCTGAAGCGCATTGCTGAGTTGTTTTCCATTACAAAATTGCATTATCTGACAGAACCCCGATCTGCTCTCACCCGCTTCCTTAATCCATAAATTTTATTTTATTGCTGTGTCTATAATTAGCGCCGGAACGTCATGTCATAGCCAATGGAGTTTAAACGGAGGCTTACCCTTAACAGCTGCTCTTCTGGGATAGCCATGTCGATGGTACATCCTCTCTCCATCTCGATGTCTTATCCCCCCCCCCATACACACACAGACACATTGGAGGAGGCATCAACAAGATAACCCCATGCGTCGAGGAGTTAAACAACACAATAACGTGTGCAGCATAAACTAGCTCCCTGTCCAAGTGTGTAGGGGGAGTGACTGCTCCGGATCCCACATGCCACTGGGGGGAGGCGCTTAGGTGCTGGGGCTATTAAGGCGGGAGGAGTGGAAATTTGACAGGGGTGGGGAAGAAGACATTAATTACTTGCACCAGAACCCAATGCCAACCACACCATGCCACTGGCACTGTCAGTCATTAGCCTGAGGTCACAGCCAATCTAAGCCTGTTTAATCAATGTGCGTGCACACGCGTGCGTGTGTGTGTGTGTGTGGGTTTAATTTACGAATGCATGATTTATAATGTTTTGATTTATTGTTCTTCTGTTTGCTCTGCACTTGTTGGGCTTGATGACATTTCTCACAATCGTACGAATCTATTCTCCAGACGATGACGAAGGCAAGTTTTACCTTTCAGTTTGATGTCACGATTACAACCTAACCATCTCATCGCCTTCAGCTCATTGCTTCTCACGCAGGGCCTCTGCTCGCTCATTCCAATAACCACTGCTCACAAACGTCAGCAAATGAAAGCTCTGTCATTAACAAGTAGTTTCATCCGTCAATTTGTACATTGTCTCTTAACTCGCTTCTTCACATCAATTAACCCATTTTCCATAATTGAAGCTCTCTTGCTTTACGCATATTTATGCTTGCTGCATTCAGTCACATATGTCGATACGGTTTTCTCTTTTGAACATTTACATGAAGAAACCCAACTGAATGTTGCTGCTTAGAAGGTGTAGCGGCGCCGGCGAGCCGTATTAAGCTCGTGGTTATACCAGGTTCAGCCGGACGAGGCACATTAAGTCACTGTGAGGAATTCTGCTGACACGCCTGGCGTTGTCACGGCACGCGCGATCAATAGACCGTAGGAAGATCTTTTGGACCCACATGTCAGGGAGTGATTGATTGGCAGCCTTTATTTAACCGGACAGAGCCCGACGTGAATATGAATGACGTCGCCCGAAAAAAATATATATTCCTGGATCGGAGACCTGAATCGCTGTGATGGTGCAGCGCTAGTTATGGAACACTCGTAATCTAGTGGCGAGGGCTTGATTTCGATTGGGGGCGCCCTGCTGCAAGAGGAAATGAAAGCAGACAGCATCTCCTTAAAATGACCGCGCAACTGAGTAATGGTACCAAATCACCGCGGCAGATCCGTATGTGCCGTGAATATACATGTGCCATGAATGCATGGCATGCGAAAGAAAAAGCCACATTATCACACCTTAATAATAATGATGATAGTCGTTATTTACAGCTGCTTTCCAATCTGCTGATGGCTGAAGACCTCCCCACGCCTGGCCGTTCATGGGAGGTGGTTGTTTGACCATACGTAATCATGCTGGTCAGACGTTTTCAGTTAAGGAAATGGATCGAGGGGAGCGGGTTACTGACTAAAGCGTAATTTTCGATGCGCTCTGAAGGGCTGGCTTAATAAACCGAACTCGTTTGTGCTGCCAGATGCCCAGTGCCAATCGATTGGCCCATGCGACTTTACCCTTGTCTAGATTTAAAACACAAAAATGGTTAAGCAACGGGCGGTGCTCCGTGGGTTGGCTACGCTGCCAGAATTCACGGTGCAGGTCCTGCCTCGATCAAGCCTCTGCTTGCACACGAGCTGCGGCTATAATTTATTTTTTCTTTCTGGCCTTACAATAACGTCCAGCTACTTTTCATCACCTAATAAATAGCATCACGTGCACTCGAAGGGGAGCAGCAGCAGCAGCAGCTGGGTTTTTTTTTGCCCGGCTCGCAGCCGAGAGGCTCCAGCAGACGGAGTGTGAAGAATTACGCTCGGACACGAAAGCTTTGTTTTTAGCTAAAAAGCCAATTTACACTCTTTTTTTTTCTGCAATTCACCGGGGGAATGTTAACGATGTAATTCCTCGAAGTGCTGGAATAATTTCGGCTCCTTTTCAGCAGGTGCCACAATTTACTTATTATTATTCAAAGTATTGAAACATTTAACTTATAGATGTTGTTATTGGTTCGTGCCGGCCGGCTCTGGTTCCAATGGAGAACGTTTTGCGGTTGGTGGTTGTGGTGATTGTGGTGTTGTTGGTTGCGGTGGCGACGGTGGCGCTCGTGTCGGTCGTGGCTGCACAGGTCACTCTGACGTCTCCAGGACGCACACGTGCAGCGTGGCCTCCAGCTCTTGCCCACTGCCCTGCACGTGTGCCAACAACATCGTGGACTGCCGCGGCAAGGGCCTCACGGCCGTACCCGCCAACCTGCCCGAGGGCATCACCGAGATGTGAGCGCCCTGCACACGCAGCACAGCAATCGCCGCTCGCAGCCACCGCCGGGCTGCAGCTGCTCATTATTATTAATTATTATTATTGAGCAGACGCCCTTATCCTGGGCGACTTACATCATCACAGAGGCGTAGTGAGGAAACCACAGAGAGGCTGGGGGAAGGCAGTCATGCAGGCAGCCGGCGCCAACATGTGCCACACACTTCGTACTGTATATTATTATGTTATCGGCCAATTGATTCGTTGTTTTTTCACATGTGGGAGGACACCGGAGAACCCAACAGAAACCCACACAGAACAGGGGAAGAACACACAAGCTTCACACAGAAAGGCGCCCTAGGCAGGAATTAAACCGTCTCGGGGCAGGACATTTTTTTCTGTAAGGTGCAGATGTCACCACTACGTCACCCTGCTCCGTTCTCACAGCAGATCACTTGTTGCTGCCATCGGCGGTGTCCAGGTTGACCCGGCTTGCCAAGTTAACCCCCTGATGGTCAGGGTATTGGAGCAGACTTTTACGGCTGATCGCTCTTCCTCTTTAGTCGGCGGATCTTCGGAGAGCCGCGTCGAGCGTTCCTCCTCTGTCAGGGCGATACCGGAAGAGCAGCTCTTGAGAGCGATTTGCAACGTTCGTTCATAGTCTCTGTTTAACCACGGTCACCACCACTCCGTCCATTGTCCAACATCTCCACGTATTTTAACCTTCCCATTTAGCATTTGGACAACATGACTAAAATACCGACACGCGCCAAGTGTTCTCCCTGCATCTACTCTGTGTCTCGCGTCTCTATGATGGACACAGTGGCAGTGCCATTAATCCTGAGCGTGAACATCTGACATGGTTCGTAAGGTCTGGCTATTGTCTACGAATATTATTGTAAGACTTAAAACATGTGCGTTTCAAGCAATGTAATTCTAACTGGAAAATCCCACAAATATATTCAATATCATTTATGACAGACGTAAGTAAATAGATTAGCGTTTTATGAACTTCAATATCACAAGCGTGGCAATGTCATAAAAGTTTTGCTAAGGTATAAATCGATTTGCAGCGCTCGATTCGTGTGTCACTGTAAAACGTTTGATGCGTTTCACCTGAACAAACGTAAATGAAATTTAATTACGCATAACTTAAGCCCTCTGTCCATTAATACAGAGACACGGCCGTCTTTTTACAACCCCCTAAGAAATGTGAAAATACAGGGAGGCATTTCCAGCTTTATTAGTACATGAAAGCAAATGTCAGCGAGTTTGAAAGCATACCAGCTGGTATTTGTGAATACCTTAATCATGTGGAAAATGGCAACGGAGCGTTCTGAAGTGGGTGCCAAATCCCGGCCAAGTCACCTTCACCGCGACCGTAGGCGGCAAGGGTGAGCTGAACGAAACCGCGACGGTGCACGCCGCCCTCCTCACTCACCGTCTGTCTGCATGCACGTCAAGCGAGGCGTAGTCATCGCATCATCTCCGTCTCATCGTCACTCTCAGCCGCGGCCAGTGCACTGCCGAGCGAAGGCTTCCCCCATGCCGCCACCACCATGTGCGATCCTGCGACGCGATGATCAACCAGCAACCGCACGCGCAAGCCAATTGCATCGTTCCGTCTCCTCGGGGGGACGTCCACTCAGACTACATTCCTTGGCCGCCCCTCCACCGTTACTTCTTTCCGTGCTAGCGATGTGTCACGCAATCAATCGGTCCATTGCACCCCCTTTGATTTTTATTATTAGCCGGCACCGACCCGAAATCATTGTTTAACTGCGCGCGCCGGGCGCTGCGGCGGCGCGGCAGTTAGCACGCCGCGTATTAAACCCGCTGTCCCAAGTTCGGATCCCCATCAGAGCTAAGATGAGCAGCGAGTAATTTTAAAGCCAGTGCCTGCCGTGCAGCAGTCAACAGTTCTGCATTGTAATGATGTAGGTTTTCACGGCTCGATGCATGATGATTGCTTCGAAAAGCTGCTCTCTCGGGACAGCCGCGTCGATGGCTCTCTCTCCTCTCCTCGCGACGTTTCGCCTCACACGTTGGAGGCATCCTCAGGATGCTTTCGAAGCAATCATCAGTTCTGCATTGGAAGGTTTCTAACGCCGATCAACCGCCTCCGTTTACGACATCATCCACCATCCCACTCGAGTAAGAAGCACGCCTGCTCGATGTTACTCTGCCGGAAGCGCTCCATACACATTTCGAGCACATGTCATCTCTCCAGCCCGCTAACCAGTGGAGGCATCTGCTCAGTGTTACATCCTGCATTTGGGCCGAGTTCTCTTTAATTTGCTTAGAGGGATCGCTTTGACTCAAAGTCGAGTGTCTGCTTATTTTTAACAAAGCGGAGATGTCTCTTGGCATCGTTAGGCCACCTCACGTAAGTGTGTGTGGGGGGGGCGGGGGGAGAGGCCTCGGGCTGTTTTTAAACGGGGATCTGCGCATGCTGTCGGCGCGGATGCTGCGAGCTTCACGTCACTGTTTTGATGCAGCTATAATAGATGCATCACCGTCAATATTATTAGTGCGTGTAAAAAGCCATCGGCCAGCTGTGACAGCAGGTCTTTGTCGCTCGGCACACGTTTGTTCTGGCGGACAGATTGTGTAAATGTTGATTTAAAAGTGCGCATCGCTGTGTTTTTTTTTGTGTTCTGCTCTCTTTTACAGACGACTGGAACAAAACGGCATTAAGTCTGTTCCCCCCGGTGCTTTCTCATCGTACAAAAAGCTCCGTCGAATGTACGTGGGTTTTCTGAAAAAAGATTTCCAACGTGCGTGTCTAACCTCATTAAGAATCCATACTTCTCAGTTGTTTCTATATGTGTATGCATTTACAGGCACACACACACACACACATGCCGACGCTTTGATGATATTAGGCATTACCTGATATTGTTTGTACTCGGCAATAGCACTGCCCAAGATTGAAAATAATCTCTCTTTCAGGAGACGTTACGGCGATTGGTTCTTCTTCATAGCACAAGAATAAAGAATGAGAAGAAATGCTATTGCCCGAGTGTCACTTGTTTAGATATTGTTTCATTTTCGGCTCGGGTTACTGACCTACACGCTGAGTAGTGTTGCGCGATGTTTGTGCTCCTGCGTCAAACGACTTTTATTCACAAGAACCACCGTATTTCTTTATTATTTAACAAACAAAAATAACAACCTTCTGTGTTGCCTTGCCCAGCCCGGCCAGGTTACCAAACACATTCTCGTCACGAGTTGCTTTAAAGAGCCGCTCTTTACACACAACCGTATCGAGCGCTCCTCCTCGCTCCTTCACGACGTTTCGCCTCCTCCTCTAAACGACGAGCCTCGAATGTGGGAGGCGAAACGTCGCGAAGGAGGAAGGGCGAATGCCCGACGCGGCTATCCCGAAAGCGCAGCTCTCGAGAGCAGTTCACCTGCATCGAGCCGTGAAAACTCTCCGTTCGCTTTGAGTGACCATGCGAGAGCAACGTTTCCTGAATTCATTTTTCGGTCTCTGCGCGAATGCTCCGGCACCGCCGCCACCACCGCTGCGCATTCAACCATCGTTAGCGCCCCCGGAGGCTCGTGTCGTTTGGTTCATTAAGCAAAGTGCAGGTCAGCGGAGCAACCGAATAGGAGCTCAGCAGCTATTAATGCCTGATTTATCATGGCACCGAATTAATTCTGTGGAATAATGCACTTTCCTGCTTTAATGCATCCGCACAGTGCACACTTAGGTGATAACGTGTTTCATTTATACGGCAATAATTGTGTAAAAACCTTTGCACCGATTGGAACGTGAAAGGTGTCTCAAATGGAATAATAATACAGAATAGGTAAGAATGATGAACTGGAATGAAATCTTACGTAGGTGATAACTGTGCGGAGTTATAACCGCCGGATTTAAGGAAAAAAAACAGTTCTGTGTGTTTTCATGTTCCCATTTAGCATTCGATCAACATCAGAAAATGCCGACACATGCTGAGTGTTTGCCCTCCATCTAGCCCATGAATGGTTAAATTCTCCGGAGCACAAATTGATTTTCGAATTTAATGTCTCTTTCGAGAGGCATTGAGGCTCAGTGTGGGGCACATTTCACACCGTCGTGATGAGCTCCGAAATCTATTACGCATAACCCAATGGAACGGGGAGGTAATGCTCTTTCGTATGACTGTACATCACGATCGCATGAGCGCGGCGCGAACGATATATTTTGTAAGATTACAACAGGTTTTACGGTATCTGGCGATTATGCAGGTGTTAAGATCTTAATACTGGCAAAAAAGTACCCATAGCGTTAATAGCTCCACCTAAGATATATTTTGTGTTCGAGATCCATTCGCTCCTGCAAGTATTACTGGTTTTAAACCTAATTTAGCTCGTTCTAAAACCTCTGTTAATTATATTTCTGGTTCTTTTTTTTGGTCCGTGGTGAATTTGATTTTTAGATGATGTCCTCTCATCCCATGTTTGTGTTCTCCCTCTGCTGTGTTGCGTTGCACGTAACACACTCTGCTTTTCCCCAGCCGTCCTTGCTGTTGACTCCTTGCTCTGTTCAAATCCTGGCAACAGAACTGGTCGCCTCTCTTTTGCCTACGCCTGTCTCTGTCCCCTTAAAATAAAAATACTGTACGGTTTACACACACCAGTTTACCGCCGTTCCCCGTCACGCATATTGACCCACAGGTTCCAGGAATGCAGTGACATTTAGTTACGGTACAAATCCAAATTGCAAAAAGAAATTGCAATTATAAAAATCCTCCTGTGCGAGTTTAATTTGTGTATGATTTCAGTAATGTGGGTCATCACACAACAGAGTAGGGCGATGTTCTCAGAACGTAATATACTGCACGTTGTGTGTGTGTGCGTGCGTACGCTGTGTGCGTGTGCTGTACGCACATAATGAGATTGTGTTCTCTGAAGGCTGATGTCGCTATTGCTTTGGGCTTGAGGCTGTGCCTAACACGGACGCATTAATGTTTCATTCCTTCTTTACACAGTGATCTCAGCAACAATCAGATTTCCGAGATCGCTCCGGATGCATTCGAGGGACTGCGGACCCTCAACTCCCTGTGAGTGAGACACTGCCCGTCCCTGGTTACATTACCATCGTGGACACACGCGAAAAATATAAAAGTATTAAAACATGCGCTCGCCACGAATTTGCCTGCAATCCGTTTTGCGTCGCTTTAACAGTGGCTGTCTCTGTGTTCACAGGGTTTTGTATGGAAATAAAATCACAGAGCTACCCAAAGGGCTCTTTGATGGCCTCTATTCGCTGCAGCTGCTGTAAGTTTTGAGACCGCACCACTTTGTACGAACCTTGCAATCGAGACAAGAAATATGATCCACCGGTTTACAGAAGCGGTTTCTAAGTGTTAAAAGCACGCGTTGTTTTTACAGCGTGAATGGCAGATTACAATTTGTGACGATTCCTCACCAACAATTACAGGAGTCGTGCACGTTGGATGTGTTTATAAGCGCATTGGTTTCCACCTCCTATCCCGTGGCTTGTTTTAGGAAATATGGCCCATGCCTAAAAACCACTGCCCTCTGTAGACATGCCTTCGACGCGATGCCGTGGCCTGAAATATTCCCCGTGAACTAATTCGTCAACTCAAATTCTCAGCATCGACTGAAAGCGTCTTGTATTTGTAAACACAGCCACGCGTACATTCTCGACATTCATAACCCACGCTGATAGCCTCCGCTCCAGACTTGCTGTGCTGCGTTTTTTGCTTGGGAGGGTCGGTCTCAGCGAGGCGGCAGGGGGTGGGGAGTCGGGCGAGTGAACGGGGAGCAAATGGATTGCGCGGTGGGAGTCGAATTCCTGGAAGCCAGATTGCAATTTCGACTTATTGGTGGCGACAGTAAAGTAACGCAGCCGCTAGACTAGAAGCGCCCGGTGCGTTTGACGTGCGTGGAGCGACCTGTCCGGGAAGGCTCTGCTCAATTCCTCCCATTCGCGCGGCCCACCGGCGAGCTAATGCACGGCCCAGCGTCGCCCCGGCGAGCGGCGGGCGGCTTCCATCCAACGAGCGGTCGCTGACGCCACGTAATTTCATCGGCAAAGCGCAACGAACGCGGACGCGTGGCTCGCGCTCGCGTGCCTTTGTTTGCGTGTGCGCGCGCATAAGCATCGCCACTAAGGAGGCAGAGGCGCACCGGGTGTGGTACTGGTCACCCACCCCCTCGCCCCACGTGCTGTCCTGGCCTTAATAGGTGCTCGCTAATACCATTTTGACCCTACAGTCTATTAAGGCTTTCCCGTGGTATCTGTCTTTACGCGGCTGGCAGTGTTGGGGGAGTGATTGGCGCACCATGTTAGAGAGCCTGGCAACCTGGGTTCGACCCCTAGTCATGGCGAGCATCGGTGAGGAGTAACGTCTGAAGCTGTCCTAAGCCCCCACTTTGGGCCACCTCAGCCCAATGATAAGTGCCTAATTTTCAGCCTTGGGGAGACAAAGGCAGCCTGGGTGGGTGTGGCGCTAACCGCGCCACCAACTCACGTACCCTGCCGACCCTAATAGGCGCTCACTAACAGCCGCTGCCCCAGCTGCCCGTTAAAACCTGTCTGTAAGATTAGCTCCTTTGATGTGACTCATCTCAAAACCAAGAGCCAGATGCTGCGGTGATCATCGCTATCATTAAGGAAATGATGCCCAGGTGTGGGGTGAGGTGCACTGCACACACACCTGTGACCTGCTCACCTTAATAAGGGCTGCCCAGCTCGCAGCACTTGCTACAAGCACGGCTGAGAAACCTTTGTGCATTTTGCCATTTTCATGATAAGGTATTATCAGGTCATTTGATGTGTTTGGAAATCTTGCAGCGATTGCACAGTGTTATTGAGAGACGGCGCGTGTGTGTTTGTGATATGCTGCTCGTTCACGCTTCCGCTGGAATCATTTTTGAGTTCAGTTAATGTTCCGTTCAGACCCTAATGTACTCGTAGTAACAAAAGAAAACTGAACGCATTTGCCAGTAACAATGCCTCAGAGAAATAATATGACGTAATTAGAAACGTTTTGGGCAACAACCCTGCATCATAGCGCATACATGATTGGTGTGTTAAAAATAATTCATGAAGAAGGGCCATTCCTGCAAACGTTACCTGTTATGTATTTATTCTGTTAAAGGCCACGGTGGGTTTTTTTTTCAAATGTGTTCAGGCTTGTTTTCTCTTGGCTGTGCTTGTGCACCTCAATGCACCAGCAGCAGTGCCGAATAGCCTGCTGAGTGAGGACGCTGTCGTTCTTTGGGTCACCGACCACATTTCATCATTAATCATTGCCCTTACAGCGTCTCGCGTCACTCGCGAAAAGTCGATTTGCGCCAAATTGCCTCAATATCTGTGTCGTGTCCCCCAGCACGCGTGGAATTTGCGAGCACTCTACAATGTAATACAGTTATCATGCATTATGCAAAGCGGATGCAAATGTGATGGCACGAATGGCACGGAACTAACAAGGCAAACCGTGCAAGGCATGTGCAACAGAGTCGATACGGGAATCGAATCGTCACCTGCATGTGTTGCAGTTCATTGAATGATTTGGGCTTGAATGACTGAGGGTTGAATGACTGAGTGATGAATGACTGGGGATTGAAACACGGGCGATTGAATCACCAGGGATTGAATCACGGGGGGTTAACGTGTGTAGGTATAGTTTGTAGTCACGCTTATCGTTCAACATGTGTCACATTCATTCATGTTCCTCCAGTGATAGCGCATTATTAAAAATTAATCACCGTCTAATAGCATTACCTATCGTGACGACCGGTGGTATTTATTCGCTAATTATACAATTAGCTCACGCTGTTGTTGATATCTATTGTCATTCGCCTCAATCGCGCGTTAAACTCTCCTGACTCTCTCCTTGATCGCT
>JAZEWT010000017.1:15605843-15618277 GCA_036362905.1 Mordacia mordax
GAAGCAGTGTGTGGCAATATGGTGCCCGCAAACCGCCAAGCTGCCTCCTCCTCCGCCTCTCTGTGCTCTCCTCATGCCTCTGAGTTGTTCTCTGTCGAATGAATACCTTCGACAGTGAATTAATATGTGCGCAGTATAAATGTGAAATTATTATTAACCGTGACAACTGACTAGCTCGGTCGTCTGCACCTCTATCCCGTGATAGACTGTGATAGACAATAATTCGTTATCAGTGGCCAGGATGGGATGCCATTCCATCGCAGCCTTAAAAAATATATAGTTTTTGTACAACACCACCTGTGACCCGCTCGCCTTCCCCAGTGAACACATCCCAACCGTGTTCTACAGCATCTTGAGATGCAGTTGCATTTCATTATTATCGTCGTCATCACCGTCGTCCATTATAAGTCCACTGTTGGATGAAGGTGTACCCCAAGCGATCGCACACCGCTCACAGTCCCACTGTGCGAGAGACCAATCAGAGCAGCGGACGTCCACGCGAGGCTCAGATTGAGCACGGGAGCGACCTCCGTGCTAATTTCGCGCGCAGCCTCGAACGCGGCTGCGCGTCTCACCGAGGGGCGCTCCGAGCGATGTGGCTGACGGCAGCAGGAGGCATCTCGCCTGAATGTTGTCGTCGCTCTAATGTTCGACGGCGGCGCATACCGATTCACCTCCTGCCAGCAAATTCATGGAGCGGGGAAGCTTCAATTTAATGCCGCGTTATGTTCTGTCTGGTCGTTACGATCATCTCGCGTTTTTTCTCATTCGCTCAGCCTCGGTGGTGCAGTTGTGTGCATTCGCGTTCCCAAACGCAAGGTGATCATCAGATCGTCACGTTTAGAATTCTCACGCGGTAAATAAGAGGCTCTCGTACGTGCGATCCAGACGCGTTTGTGACGAGCGCGGAAGCCACCTGCTTATGGTTTATCTCGCGCTTTGCATCTGAGACCAGAAATTCCCAGAGTCGGGCTCTTAGACGATCAGATCACTGGCTACCCCGCTGAATTGGGGTGGCTACTGCCAGGGTCTGTGAGGTGACCACTGAATAAATTGCTTCCCACGTACCTAGTAACTAACTTTTAATGTCCGTGATTAGTTTCTAACCGCTATATACCCCTGCCCCCCACCCCCTCCCTGCTTTGATGTCTCCACTGATTCCCAGTTACCTGGATGGGAACCAGTTAACCATGGTTCCACCAGAGCTCTCCAACTACAAGCATCTCTCCTTCATGTGAGTGCCACCAGCCACGTCCGCAGCATTGATTTACGTCAGTAACAATTTGCCATTTTCAATCCTAACAGAACTCAGAAGTCACACGGTTCATAATGCACTGCGCTCAGCACTTCTCTTAATAATTATGCCAAACGATTTGGAATTCTACACTGCTCAAAAGACCTTGTCAGGAGTGGTGGTGCAGCGGTTAGCACACTGTGCTTTGACCGTGGCAACTCGCATTTGATTCCTAGCTACGACTGACATCGGCAGAACGTGATATCAAAACCTGACCCGGTTCGACCTCACCCTTTTACCTATGACCCATAGCTAAGCTGCACGGTGAGGTATGACGGACAAGGCTGTAAATTAATGTTATTATAATAAATATCATAGAAAATCACATGCTTGACACAATATTGTAATCAGACGCACGTACCATATATTCACTGTTGAGATCAATTATAATTCTTCATAAGAGTGATGTAGCTTTGAAATTAGCTTGGCACATGGTGTTAAGTGTCAGATGTCGAAAAGCTGAGCACTGTTAACATTGTCATTATTCAATCTTTTGAAACAATTGCAAATTAATAAGCTTCTTTCAGTGAAACAAAATCTCACTTTTAAAGAACGTGTAATAAATGACAACCTCACACATTTCATTATTTGTTTCTTATTTTACATTTTTACTGAATGTTAAATATTACGTTGAACTTATGAAACCATTTATCTCCTGTGCATTTTTTTGCTCGATAAAGTACCGCTGATGGAACGAGTCCGCGTGTGTACTGTAACTCTCACCGTCGTACGCGCACTCCAAACTTCACACCTGCAGCGTCTGCGCCGTTCAGACATAAAGTCCGACCCAAGGCAGTTCGATTCCTGCCTCAGGCACCTTTCTGTGTGGAGTTTGTGTCTTCTCCCCCTCTTCCGAATGGGTTTCCTTCGGGTTCTCCGGTTCCTTCCCACAACTAAACTACACGCATTAATGAAGTGGCTGACATCATAATATATGGGGAATGGTGTCTGGCGGGTTGGCACCGGCTGACTGCTTGGCTGACTTTACCCTCTCCGCGGTTTCCTCGTACCTCTGTATGTGTGCGTCGTCCGTAACCAGGCATGGAATTTGCCCGCGCCCTAAATTCTTACTTATTTTTTTAATCCGATTCCTCCGTTGTCTTTTGTTCTAGTGACCTGAGCAACAACCACATCAGCACCATCGCCAACTTAACCTTCAGCAACATCACCCAGCTGTCTACACTGTGAGTGCCCCTGCCGCACGGTCGTGGCGCGTCACTCTTCGTGGCTGGATGAGCATCGTTAGTTCACCGAGAGAAGCGCTCTTAAGAACCGCTCTTTGTGGATAGCCACGCCAAGCGTTCCTCCTCCCTTATTCCACCCACATTCGATGGGTAACAGAGCCTTCTCGCGCACTGATCCCAAACTCTGGAATGCCCTTCAATTGGAAATTCGGTCAGCTGAGTCCGTGGTTTTCTTAAAATCCCGTCTCAAGCCTCATTTGTTCCGTGAGGCCTTGAAGTTCTCTGGCTAGAACTGTTGATGCTGCTCACTGTTGTGTGCTTGTATGTTGTCTCACTGTTCACCTGTGCCTGCTCAGGAACACTTCTTCCTTCCTTCATTTGTTTACCAAATATTTTATGTGTTATTTTATGTCCTTCATTGATTCGTAGCCATTATTTCACTTTAATTGATCTACTCTGACGATGTAATTGTTGACATGCCTTTCTCTCCACAGCTCTGTGCAGTACTTTGTGACCCTCGGGTGAAAAGCGCTCTAGAAGTACAAATATTATTATTACCAATGTCCCCGAGTTCCAATACAGATGTCACCACTTTGACCTCGGCAGTTAGAACAGTGGTGCAACTTGATTTATCAGCAGGTAGCATGTGGTGGAGTGAAGTGTGGGGAATTCTACTGCCTCCAATACGCCAAGCCAGCTTGCAAGATCAGCCACAATAACCGTGTGCAGGAACACACCGCAGCCCCCTCTTGTGTGGAAATCCTTCCGCAAGCTGTGGCATGAGCAAGCAATATCTGGACAACGCAAATGTGTCGTTGTTATTGTTAATTATTATTATTATTATTTAGCATGTATTGTATGGGGGGTTAACAATGAAATGTAGTGACTGATGGTGGAATTGATGGTCAGTTAATCTCACAATACAATGTGGATTCACATTGCCCGTGTGCCCTACTCCCTAGCCCTGGACGCACTCTTATACCACTACCCCTTGTAATTGGTGTGTTCCATATTTATGTGGCTTAATTATGCGTTCATAAGACAAACATAACATTCGCATAGTTTATGAATTGCTCAACAGTGCGGCACATAATGAGAGGTTTAATATAAATGTTTAAATTGATGCCAAATGTAATGTGATCCTAACAATAACAGACGAAAGGCCCTATTTGCCTGTGCAATGTAGGGCATGGTATTTCATAACATGTGTCCCAATGAAGCTACCAAAACACGTGTTGCATGATTTGCTGTAAGTGGCCCACACGCATGCCTTCATATTTGGCCCCAAATATCGTAATTCTGCACCTGCCTACAGAAGCCGATCATGTAAAATAAATATGATATAAAATATATACTGGGGTGGCACGGTGGCACGGTGAGTAGCACTGCCACCTCACAGTAAGAAGGGCCCGGGTTCGATTCCGAGCTCGCGTGCCTTTCTGTGTAGATTTTGCACTTTCTCCCTGTATCTATGTTGTTTTGAGCCAGGTACTCCGGCTTCCACCCACAACAAAAAAACACAAATTAATTAATTGGCTGAAAATGCCACAATACATAGGAAGCAGTGTCTGGCGGACTGGTACTGACCGACCGCCTGGATGACTCCCCCGCACGTCCATGCACCTTCATATCCCTGTCTCGTCCATGATCAGGCGTGGAATTTGCGTGCAGTACGAATTGCTTTATGAACTTGCTCAGACCCTCCCCACCGGGGTACTATCAGAAATAGCTGCATAGCTCAATGGTGCCTTGCAGCTTACATGAAAACCGGACTGACTGAAATGTGAGACCAACAATAAGGAGCATTTCATCGTAGCGTGCAACTTTTCCCTCGTATTAAATCAGGTCGATATTCTGATGTCTAATTATCCCTGAGGATGTCGCTGGGCTAGACAATTGTAAACGAGCTGAACGGTGCTCGATCTGGCGCTGCTCACAAGCACTCCAGAGGATCAATGACGACTCGGACGGGTGGCGAGGGAAAGGGGATGAAGTTCCGTATGTGATGATTGGTCTTTGGCTAATGAATCAATCAATGGGAGCGTTGGGTTGATGGTTAGGTGGGGTCAAATTGGGTGACTGGTTGACTGACTGGGTAAAGAGAACATTGATTGGTTTACTGGATGATTGTTTGGTTGGGTGTTTGGTTGGTTGGTTGGGTTATTTAGCTGATTTCTTAAATAACTGGCTGGCTGCTTGGATAGATGGATAGTTAAGTTAATTAGATGGTTAGTTGGTATGGTTAGTTATGGAAGATATTTTGTTAGGCAGTTGGTTGGCTGGCTAGTTTGTTTGTTAAGTGATTGGCTGGCTGGCTGGTTTGAACGTATGTTGGATGATTGGGTGGATGGATGGCTGGTTTGTTGGGTGATTACCTGGCTGGATGGCTGGTTTATTGGGTGATTGGGTGGATGGATGGCTGGTTTGTTGGGTGATTAGCTGGCTGGATGGCTGGTTTGTTGGGTGATTAGCTGGCTGGATGGCTGGTTTGTTGGATGATTGGGTGGACGGATGGCTGGTTTGTTGGGTGATTAGCTGGCTGGATGGCTGGTTTATTGGGTGATTGGCTGGGTGCATGGCTGGTTTGTTGGGTGATTGGCTGGGTGGATGGCTGGTTTGTTGGGTGATTAGCTGGGTGGATGGCTGGTTTGTTGGGTGATTGGCTGGCTGTTTGTTAGTTGGGTGATTGGCTGGCTGGTTGTTTGTTGGGTGATTGGCTGGCTGTTTGTTAGTTGGGTGATTGGCTGGCTGGTTGTTTGTTGGGTGATTGGCTGGCTAGTTTGTTTGGAATGCCCTTCCATTAGAGATTCGATCACTTGAGTCCCTGGGCATCTTGAAATCTCGTCTCAAGACTCACTTGTTCCGTCAGGCTTTCAAGACCTCTGCTAGGACTGTTGATGCTGCTCAATGTTGTCGTGCCGGGATGATGGCTGTCTGCTGACCTACACCTAATCGGGAATATTTATTCCTTCCTTGTTTGTTGCAGAATAATTTTTTTATCGTTTATTTCATATCCTATAATTTATGGCTACCATTTGACTCTCAGTTGCACTGTCCTGATATGGTTGACATGCAATTCTCACCACAGCTCGAATTTGTAACAAAACAAAATAACCCCAAAAAAGTTATTGTTGCTGTTTTGCCGTTCTTTTGTCATTGTTGACATACCGTTCGCACTGCAGCTCTGTGCAGCGCTTTGTGACCCTCGGGTGGAAAGCGCTCTAGAAATGCAATTATTATTTATTATTGGTTGGTTGGTTTGTTGCGTGACTGGTTGGCTAGCGTGTTTGTTAGTTATTTGGTTGACTTGCTAGTTTGTTTGTTAGGTCATTAGTGAGTTGGCTGGTTTGTTTGTTTGGTGATGGGCTAGCTGGCTAATTCGTTCGAGGGGTTATTGACTGGCTGGCTGGTTTGTGTGTTAGGTGATTGGCTTTATGTGTTGTTTGGTGACTTGGAGAGTGGAGGAGGCTGAGGCTCGGCAAGCGCAATGTAAACAATGTGCGAGGGCAGCAAGCGGCAAGGCAATGAAAGTCGCCAGGCTTAGGGCCACCCAAGGCTATGCACTTAGCTGCAAGCCGGTTATTGTTTGTGTACATCAGAAGAACAGATGAAAGGTTGTTTTTGAAGAAAATAATGGGTGGGTTCTGCTCCCAGGTTCTGTTTTGTTTATGAAGCACAGATAAAGTTGTTATTTGTTCCAAATGCATTTTTGAAAAGTGGCCGCATGTAAAATCTGGTGGAAATGATCGATGATATTATTATGGCAGCATATTACCTTCTCCGAGGCTCAAGACTCGTTTTAGGAATATCCTGCGTTGGGACATTTATCCAATACTGTACTAATAATGAGTGTTTAACAGTGGGAGCAACCAAAGTACCTGGAGAAGACACACGTATAGAGGAGGAGTAACTCTCAACCATGTGTGTCACATCATGACTACCTTTTAGCCCAAATCCTATAACACCTGCAAGCCCCGTCATTGCTCATCCAGCTACGGTCCAGACATGCGGTCGCTTATTTTCCAAGATCGGACGAGATCAGGGAACGTTCAGGGTGATTTAGACCCAAAAAAAAAGCCCCCTTTCCACATGTGTGCTTCATCCTGACGTGCTGAAAATATCACGCTCAATAACAACGCCGCCTCATTAAATATAATGGCTCGACGTGAGTTATAATGGCACAGCACTTGTAAAACAGCTCCAAATATGTTGAAGGTAAGGTAACACACAGGAAGGCCATGGGTGTAAGGTTTCACCTCTTGTTATTTTTCAGGATTTTGAGCTACAATCGTCTAAGGTGTCTTCCTCTGCGGGCGTTTGCTGGCCTCAAGACCCTGCGCCTCCTGTGAGTGTGGGAACCGGCGTGATGACACGCGTCTGATGCAGACTCTGTGTGTGCGGCAAGAACTTTTTAAACAATGTGCCCTTTGCAAACCATCCCCTTCAATTGCGACAAACCACATCACTCGCATGCAAGGCATCGTGCAATTGCTTTGTGTCATGTGTATGTGTGTGGGGATGGGAGTGGTGGTTTAGTGGTTGGTGCCAGGCACTTTAAACCTGGAAATCTGAGTTCGATTCCCAGGCACGGCGGCGCGAGTGGTGCTTAAACCGGTCTTGGGCACCACAGCCCACCCTGCCCACTTCACCAACCCGTGTCGACTAGTGTGGTGAAGTATAGTCAAACATCCCCCATAGGGAAGGCCTCCTTACAGTAGCGTTTTCACAAAAGAACAATGAGTTGTTATTATTATAATCGTTGTATAAAAATACCTGTAGGTGCCATGACAGCTTAGTGGTATCTTATGTAGGTCGTATGCTGCTCGAGCTATTTGCTGGAGGTCACCCAGCGGAATTCCATTGTTCAGTCTCTCTGACCCTTCGACTCACAGCATTCAGCAATTACACCTAAGGGTTTGGAGGGGGGGGGGGAGCTTCTGTGCTTTGTATCGATGGGAAGAGTTCTCTCACGTTTGTGAGCGAGACCGGAAGATTACATTTCAGAGATGATTGACAGTGGAGCAGACAATCGCTTAGCTGCGTGTGCCTTTTGTTAAAATTTGCGCAGTGACTTCACCAGTTTCACAGCACTGCGTGGAATGGTTTACAGCTTCAATATTCAGAGCTGCGTTTCTTTTTTCTCTTTTTCGCTCTCTCTCTCTTTCTCTCCCCTCCTTCCGCGTGCACGGAGAAAATTCCGTATTGACAGCCGCGTAATCTTATCGTGCCACGTTCGCGGTGGTGGAGCCCGTTCTTTCCCACTCGACTTCCCATCCGTGTTTGTCGCAAACATGTCGCAGCGTGTGATTTAATCTCCGTGGCTAAAGAGCAAAATCCTTGGAATGTAGAGAGTATTCGGTCAGAGCCTGAAGAGGGGAAATTATTCATCTTGCTGCTGTGCGGGTGTGAGGTCGGTGGTGGTAGCCCGCTTGCTGAAATCTCGTGTTGACCATCTGGGTGCATGTGTGTACGTGCGTACATGCGCGCGCGTGTGTGTGTGTGTGTGATCTCGACTATGTGATGAAAGCCGCAAGCGAGAATTTCAGCATCGTTTGCAGCTGGGGCTGGCATCGTCCCCTCTCCTCCTGATGCTGAGGGGAAATGGGTGAGGTTTAGGGATGTTGCTCATGCAGCTGGGATGGCTGCATTGGATAGACGGTCCAGACCTCCCCAGCTACTCTGGCTGATGGAGGAGGTGTTCCAACTAAGAGAAAGCACCAGGCCCATTCTCACCATCTACAACATCTCACGCCCGAAAATGGAAAGACTTACCGCATCCTTTGCTTCGAGGTTCGGAAAGCTGTGCAGAGCTGCAGGATGAGTGGTGGTTGCAGGCTATTCGGGAGATAGAGTCTGCTCAGTAGCCCATGATCATGAGTCACTTTTTAATACCATCTGAAGATTCACTTAAATGATGATCCGATCTTCAACCCCCAGGAACAATTCACAGGTTTTCTGAGAATTTCTGATAGGTCTTGGGGAAGAGGAACCCCTTCAGCTCAGATGAAATCATGGGACAACATGAGGGTGACCCTGCTGAGACTGTGGTGCCTCATATATTGGAATAAGTAGCCACCCCCTACGAGTGTCTGGTGGAGGGGCCATCTGTAGATGAAGAATTTATGGCAGTTCAGGGCCTGAGACCACAAAAATAACACTGGGAGAGATGATCTCCAAAAGAATTGTTGAAGGAAGATGGTATCTGTCTGCTGACTGTCCTGTATGACATCATCACAACCGTCTGGAGGACAGAATGGGTTCTGCAGGACTAGAAGGGTACCCTAGTGGTCCCCTCTTTAAGAAGGGGGCTGCACAAATTGTAATAACGACAGGGACATCTCACTCCAGTGTGCCAGGATAGGTCCTGGTAACAATGGTTCAACATCACCTTGCCAAGCATGCTGGGGAAAGGCTTTTACAGAACCATGAGGATGGGCAAGCCCGGATAAAGTTACATGGTCAGGAGTCAGATAAATTCCCTGTTCACCTTGGGGTGCGCCAGGGAGGCCCTCTGGCTCCTACATTTTTAACATCTTTTCGACCATGTATTTATAAAAGCTTTTCATAGACGTTCCAGTGGAATTTCCACCCGCCATAGGTACAATAGGAGGTTGATCGATGCCTGGGTACAGTCACGGGATGACTCTCTACTGGCCAACCATGTTATCTATGTCAACGATTTGGTGATTGGCACTCATGCTGAGGAGGAGCTGGGGCCTCTGCTATTGAAGCTGGAGCGTGTGACAAAAAGGTGCGGTCTTACCATCAGCCCCACCAAAACCAAGCACCTGTCTGGGTATTTTCTGCCACCAAACACTCCACCCCCTTGGCTCACCGTGAGTGATGGGGCAGGTGAGGAGAAATTTTCATACCTAGGCAGTGTGCTTATGGCCAGCTCCAATTTTACAGTGGGAGTCTCGCTCCAAATCATATGGCAATGTTATATTTTATCGCTTGTTTAACGCTGCATGGAAGCTGCCTGGCCTGTCGCTCCACATGAAGCTTCAGGTCTTCTCAGCTGCAGTCATCTCCATGCTTGAAAAATATAGACCCCCCCTGTTGGGACATCTGCACCGATTTGAAACTTTTTGGCTGGCCTGTCTACAATCCATCCTTGTTTTGACCTGATTGGATTTTGTTAGGAGCTCACAAATTATCAAAAGATCTGGACAGGGTCTCAGAGGTGGGCTCCTCTGGCTGGCAAGGCTGCGGTGGCTGAGTCATGTAGTTGCCTTACTTGGCCACCACATGCCCAAGCACCTTTTGTTTGGCCGTCTAGAGGGGGCTAAATGTGCATGGTATGGACTGGAGATGGGATGGACCGATGTGTCACAGGAAGACCTGGAGATGAGTGGATTTGCTGAAGACTAGTACCAACGGTGTCTAGATCGACCTCTGTCGAAGTGGATCGCAAAGGATGCTACGGGGCAGTTGGCAGCAGTGACCCTCCAACAACAGCAGACAGCAGAAGAGTGTCGCTCACAACAATCGTTGGGCGGATAAAACACAGCAAGTTGGCAGAGTAGCGAGAACATGTAGTGCATATGCAAGTCATCTCAGTCGGGCATCCAATAACACCTTGGTTTGTCCTTTGACCTCCAGTCAGCGAGCCTTCGATACATCACGTGGCCTCAAGGTGGGCCTGGCACAGGCGCTGTGGTCACCGCCACTTAGTGGCATGTGACAGTTGTTGTCAACTCAGTCTCAAATTAATACCTCGTGCAGTCTGTAAATATTGTGACTGGGGGACAAAGGCAGCGAGGCATAGTGCTGATCATACAACTCCTCATGTACCATGTTGGCCTTCATAGGTTCTTGCTCACCGCACTTGACCCAACAGACAGTTATAATCATAGTTAAGGCTATATGGGGGATCTTCACCTTTGTACGCGTGTGTGCGCGCGTGTTTAATTTGCGTGGCTGATAGGTCACTTCACGGAAATGACATCTCCATGATTCCCCACGGAGTGTTCAGCGACTTGACGTCTCTCTCCCACCTGTGAGTGTCGCCGGAACTCCGCGCGCTCGCGCGCGCCGCGTACGCCAATGTGAAATTGTTTTGAAAAGCCGCGAACCTCGATTTCATTTTTCTCGAGTCTCGTTTTACACTCCCCGCCACGTGTAAATATTTTAAATGATGAATTACACCGCGAAATTAAAACACGCACGTGCCGCGGGCGCGCGTCTTGACACTCGCGTCCGCGCGAGACGTTCGATGAGGACGAGCGCGCGTGATTAATGAAGCGACGCCGCGCTCGCCCGCGGACGACGCAGGTGCGGGTTTCGCCGGCAACGCCCCTGCGCGCCTATCCCACCCCTTCCCGCCGGTACAACACCGGCTCACTTTCACCTCTGGTCGCGCATCTCGCCATTGAGATCGTTCGCTTAAAGCGCCGCGCGCCGTTTTTACTCCCGCGTCGCCTCGTCGGCCGACCGATCGGGCGGTAAAATGGATCGACGGACACCCACCGGCAGGGCGCTGGGGTCAAACCCGCTGCACTGCGACTGCGCCATGCGCTGGCTGTCCGACTGGGTCAAGGTGGACTACAAGGAGCCGGGCATCGCGCGCTGCTCCGGGCCTGGGGACATGGCTGAGAAGCTGCTGCTCACGACCCCCTCCAAGAAGTTCGAATGTGTCGGTAAGGCCTGCGCCCCACAGCACGCCGGCGCTGTCCTGTGTTGTCACACGACCGTGGGCTTAGGTGCTCGCTAATAGGAATAGGCGCTCGCTAACAGCACCTGCGTGTTCTGTCCCGTGTCGGAACGGGTTTTCGCCGGGTACTGCAGTTTACTCCCACAGTCTAAAAACATGTCGCTGGCTAAATTGCCACTCAGTGTCCTGGGATGGACTGGCATCCAGGCCTGGGTATAGCCTTGCCCTTTGCCTTGAGACTGCAGGAATAGGCTCTGAGCTCACAGCAACTCAGCGTGGGATTAAGCAGGAATTGGTAATCATCAAATAATAATTCTAATTGCATTTTTAGAACGCTTTTCACCCAAGGGTCATAAAGCACTGCACAGAGCTGTAGAGAGAACGGCGTGAGAGCAACAACAACGACATATGAATGGCATATCAAGAACGCTGACATTTTTTTTTAAATAACAGCACTTGACCTATCATTTAAAAGCTATACAGGGGGATCTTTGTCTATACACATATCAATAAACCATAGTCGTGTCAAAATTGTTGTCAACTTCACAGCATAGTAATTTCACAATGCATAACAATCGGGGCAGCACGCCGCGCGCTTCACGCGTTTCTCTCAGCGCGCCCGTGATCGCTTCCATTGCCGTTTGCATGCGAACCCAGGGCTGCCCAACGTCGGCATCCAGGCCAAGTGCAACCCGTGCCTGTCGCAGCCGTGCCTCAACCACGGCGTGTGCAGCAGCGACCCCGTCGACTTCTACCGCTGCACCTGCGCATACGGATTCAAGGTGAGGCCCGCCGGACCGCCTCTCCGCCGGCGGTCGTGCCGGCCTGCTGGCGGAGAGGGCCCGTGCATTGGCAAGCGTGGTTGGCAAACGCGCTGCCCCGCAATTATCCCACCCGCAAGGCATCCGTAGCAGAAATGGCCTCCGGACTTTCCCGCTTCTATCCGAGTCGCCATTGTGAACCGGCGGGCCGCAGCCCACCTGTGGGCCGTGAGCCCCACCTCGTAACTCGAGTGGGTCAAGTGGACCTCGACGTGCACTAGGTTGAGAACTCCTGCTCTCGCGGGAGATCTCGAGATCTCAATGCAAATGAGGCTGACGAGTGCCACCTTGAACTTATTTTAATAATAATAATATTTGTTTCATTGAAAGCACCTCTCACCTGATGTTCACAAGGCGCTGCACAGAGCTGTGAAGAGAATGGCATTTCAACAGCAACATTAGAACAGATCAATGAAATAAAATAATGAATATAAATCAATGAAGCTCGTCAAGTAACAAAAAAGGAATAAGTGTGAATATAA
>JAZEWT010000017.1:15650471-15661596 GCA_036362905.1 Mordacia mordax
AAATTCAGATTGGCATATCCAATAGCACGTTTACCTGAACAGTAAAACGTTCTGTTTTCTCTACACACATTTCAAAAACAGTGAGTGCTAAAACTACAGACGTGAATGAAAAATACCATGGACTGGCAGAGATTACTGCCGTCGCTAGTCAAGCAACCGCGTTTTCTAATAAGTCTATTGACAGGTTGTGGAAAAAAGTAATGTAATTTTTTTTTTCTAAGCAACGAAAGCGATGCAGTGTATCCCGAGTATGTGTGTTAAATAAGTGACTTAGTTGGCTTAACACTGGAACGCATCCACAATACTCTCAGACACGCCGTTAATACATGATTTAGTCCGTAAATTGGCCGTGACATGGCGTGCATACAACTCGCTCAATCAACCTCTAATCAAGTGATCAGACTGGGTTTAGACGCTGTTTGGCGTCCCACTCAAACTCCTCTGGGATCGAGTCTGTGTATATCCCTGCGTGGTATTGGGGCAGATGCCGCCCAACAGATAGAAAGTCCTGCCCGAGGCAGTTATATTCCGGCCTGTGGTGCCTTTCTACGCGGAATTTGTGTGTTCTCCTCCTTGTTCTGCATGGGTTTCCTCCGACTTCTCCCGTTTTCTCCCACGAAATGAAAGAAACACTTGTCAATTGGCCGATAACATTATAGAACGCAGTGTCTGGCGAATGTTGGCGCCGGCAGGAAGCATGGCTCCCTTCCCCCCACATCTCTGCTGTCTCCTCGCTACGCCTCTGTATCCATGTCTCGTCCGTGACCAGGCGTGGAAGTTGAGCGTATAACAAGTTGATGATTGCTTCGAAACAAGTTGATGATTGCTTCGAAAAGCCGTGAAAACCTACATCGTATAACAAGTTGTATTATTCTCATTAATATGATTAATCTACCAAACCACAACAGACCAACTTGTTGATGTTTGGTCAAATAATCCCCACATCCCAGGAAACCCTCAAACCCGTGTTGTAGAAACAAACGCTCTGTTAAATGTCCCCAAAAGAAACCTCCAAGAAGGATGTCATTGTTCACGAACTTCAAAGTGTAAATTGTAACCGTTTATTGCTAAAGCATAAGTTACAACAATCGTGAGACTCACAGAGAAAATAAACCGTAAAAACGTCAATGAAGAAGAAGAGGTCGGTTACAAAGCCAGTGCTAACACTCGTACTCAAAATAAGGCTATTTCATGAGCTGTTGTCCATAGCAGGCCGGCTTTTGGAGGCGCTTTGTATGCGCGCGCTAGTGCATAGTGTTTATAATTATCTATTTGTTGAATTAATTCCACAAGAAGACAAAGCTCCAGCATACACACGGCAAACGTTTAACAGAACAACCGATGTCCTAAAAGACGAGCGCAATCGTTTTGACAGCAGAGAGCGGTACTTATTTCTTTAAATATAAAAAATGCAAATCTGTAATAAATACACAAGAGGGCGTCTTATTGTCAAAAAAAAATAGGCTAATGCAGGGGAAATCTAAACATTAGGCGGTCTTCCTTACAGCATCCATACCAATCTTACGAAAATGCAATGTGTTCGTGAGGTCAATTTAAAATCTGTCACAAGCACAAAGAAACACACTTTCCATTCGATTTTGAGCCTTGGCGAGGAACAACAGAAAATGTTGTGCCTTCAAGAATGGTATATTTTCCACATCTCGAGTTGGACCAGAGTGTTTGAATACGTGTGGCTTCGCAGACTGATATTCACCCAGTCATGTACTGGCAACACAATATCCATGCATAGACTATTACTTTACTCACTTGAGGGGTTATCATCATGACAAATTCCCACACCTTATCCACCATCCAACAAAAGACAATATAAAAATATCACACTTCCATCCGTAACTACTTTTCCAGGCAATACATTATTTAGAAAGGACACTGAGACAACAAAAAATCTGACTATTAACATTTTTGCCAATACTTTCTATTGTAACAACACAGAGAGGTTCTCTGCTTGGTTTTCTCTTCAAGTGTCTGGCTATAATTATACTTCAATTATTGAAATGTATTGAGTATTTTTTCCTTAGTGAATATATAATATCTGCAGTTTTTTCAATTCATATATTCGTGGAATTTATTTTAAGCATACCACAATTTGAATAAAATAAATCAGGCAATATTTTTCAAAATGCCAAATGATGAGCTTATGACCCAGCGCATTGCATTGAAGAGTGAATAGATTTTATTAAAAACAATTAGAATAATACTATATGCCACAAAATGGTATTTTTGTTTTTAAATGAACAACTTATTTTGTGCAGTGAAATTCAAACTCTCTGAGATTATAGGCATGATCCAATATTCTTCTCACATGCGCAATCACTTATAAAGAACCCCAAATGTCCTAGTTCTGGGAGAAAAACCTGATGAGGTGGTAAATTAGAGACTTCACATGGAAAGGCCACGAGATGTCTTGGCGGCAGCTTGAGCTCTCTGAACAATGGTCCCACACTTTTCACGCTTGGTCAACTTGTTGTTCTCAAAAATACCTTCGTTCCGTGGCAAGCCATGGGAACCGTCTGGGAAGGTCAGCAAACCTGTTAGAAAAAGAGTCATCATTAAGTTGTTCAACTACTTTTAAAATCAAAGTATTATAATTTCTACTATGCACAGTAGAAACGTACTTTAGGCCCCTTAAAAACGCAATACTTTAAAAGGAAAAGAGGGGGAAAATGGACATTACTCAATATTCCCTGCAGAGAACACCATTTTCTATGGACTTAAATGTTTAATGATCCATGTGTGTGTTGAAGTTTGCTTATGTTGCTTTTATTTTGTTATGTACTGCATTGCTAGCACTCTAACTTGGCACATTTATGCCAAAGATGACACACATGAACAGTTGATGTAGTTTGCTTGTTGTTTTTTTTTCCAAATCTATTTTTTTCAAGATTTTAATGTGAGGTCCTGAGGCCTTTATTAGCATGGTTAAGAGATGGGGGTGTATTGTGCAGAGCGTGCGGGGCCAGGCTATTTGCTTGCTCTGCCGCACCGAATTTCAAGAGTTCTTTTTTTTCGGGTGGCATAGCTGCCTGTCACCTGCAATACGTCGCAGGGTCATTTGGCGTGGTTCGTCTTGGCGAGGAGGGATTTATTTTTTTGTTTAGCGCCCTGGGAAATGTTACAGCATGATGGGCATTGACAGGGATCAGACTCTCCGCGCTCGGTCACATCAGAGTGAAACGTCTCAAGCCTCACGTTCCACCAGAGGGCCTGGTGTGATCTCAAGTGAACAAGATAGTGACTTTATAATGTTTCACTCCATGTAAAAACTTATTGGAAAAAAAAATCCCATTTTGATGCGTAACTTGAACTTTGGTAAGTTTGACTACATACTTGCAAGTGCACGAGCGTGTGTAATTGTTCGGGGATTTTTTCTTTGAAGCTTTGCACAAAAAATACAACACTGGTTTGATATCCAAGACGAAATAAAGTAAAGCTCTGCAGTAAGCTTCGACTTAGTTATGTAGAGCGCTTTGCAACCTTTGGGTGAAAGGTGGTTTTAAAATGTAAATTTTTATTACTAGCGGTGGAAATCCATGAAGGGGCAGACCTCACCATATCCCTCCACGTGACCGTTCTTAAACTCTCCTTCAAACATCATCCCGTCGGCTCTTGAGAACACGCCAACGCCGTGAAACTTTCCTTGAGAAAACTCACCCTCAAACCTGTAAGCAGATGACATTACCAAGAGGAACAGAATGCCTCAACACTCATGTAACCCATGCCACTTTAAGTACACATGCAATTTAGACACGTGTACTCAGGTAAATCATTAACATCAGCAAGTGAATTTGACAGAGTTGAACTTGGAGTCCAAGTTTAAGTGGTGCACCATGGTCACGAGACCACCTTCTATATTCCATCCGATGCACTCTTAATGAACCCAACTGTAGATAACAAACGGATGTAATTTCTGAACAGTCTTTACACAGAAGAGGAATATAAACTATTCCTTGGTGTGCATAGTCAATTTGCAGATGACACCGGCACACAATGAGAAATGTTATTTATTTATTTACTTGGACGAATGTTATGGGAGGTTTCAAATCTAAAAGTTGACAGGACATCAAGCTCAGCATCCCCTGGGGAAGCTGTCGCACGTTTTTTGGAATGTGGCGTGCCCTTGACAGCAGAAAAATGTCGAGATGAAGATAAAATCTCAAAACCATGAAAACTCAGGGGAAAGCAAACTACCTTTAAGCCACACAGCCACTGTTACACAGAGCACAGTAACAACACACAATTCAGTGTTTAGTTTAGGATTTAAGGTGCAATAATTTGGTAAATCTATCTGTAAATTTGTGAAACAGGATCGCGCAGGTCAGCAATAAAGCAACAAAGCGTGCTTTTATTGTGTTCCTGCGGTCTACAAATAAAACTGAAGCATTTCCCATTGGCCTTGGAAGATGCTACATTTTAACAACATGCCTATTCATTTAGCGCTTCATTTTGAACAAAAGCGTGCTTTGCATAACGTAAAAAAAAACCAACAACAACAACCAACGACAATCACATGCTTGTGCACCGGTGCAGGTGCACACGGAGGCGGACACAACGTGGACGCAGGCGAGGCACAATTAGTGCGCGTACAGTGGACATTCGTCAACGCAAATTGAAAGCACAAGCTCGACTCAAAGCAACAGCAACAACAACAACAGCAACAACAACAACAACAACATCGGTGGTCGACGGTGTCGCGCTCTCGCACTCGTTCTCCTCGCGGCGCTCCAGAACGCGCCGACGACCATCGAGACGACGTTGTGTACATTTACAGTTTCACGCACAAAATGTGCGGCTCTTGTGCACACACGGTGTAATTAGCCTGGCGTCTTATTCGCCATCCAAACCTATCGCACACAATCACTGTCCTCAAGGGTCACATAATCCCGCTGTTACCATGGAGACTAATGCAATTACCCTCCGCGTGTATTATCCTATATTGTTACAGGCCTAGGCGTTACCATAGTGACGACTGCTCTTATTGCTCCTAAATCAATAGCAGGTTCGCGAGCTGCATGGTATGACCCAGACCTACTATATTTTTACATTACACATCCCACATTTTGCTTTGAAATATGCACTTCACATTACAGCACCTATGCACTTGTAACAATATTCCTTACTTCATTGGCATTTGGAGCTGGCTGAGGGATATTGTAGCCTACAGTAGGACATTTTTAAATTTTACTGCTGTCATTTGCTTTGGGTAATAATGTGTTTAACTCTTGCAGCGGATACCATACGAATAGTCTTCCATTAGTGAATAATCTGGCAGCGGGAATAACTACATAGCTGAATAGGATACATTTCTAACTTGAAGGTCAAAAGATGTGTCATTTTTGAAATGTAATATCTCTAGGCTTATTTTTCAATTCTGTGTACAGTGAAAGTTGAAACACTGGAAATTTAGAGCCTTGCCGCAAACAAACTTTGATTGGGACAGATCAAGTGAAATAATATCGTATTTAAATTGCTATTTCGGTAACGTGCGAAAATACATTTGGTGGACAAGTGCCTTTTTTACCAAGTTTGCTCCGCTCCATTTTGTTAAAATAATATTCCGAGGGCTTGTTTTTCACGTTTGCAAATGAATGCGCAATCCAAATTTTCCACAGCATCATGATGTTCATCCGTTTCAAATCGAGTCCGTCACCCGCAAATCCACACTCATCGGCACTGACAGGGGCGAGCGAAGGGCCTGGCGATGCTAATTCTGACATTTATTAGGCAAGGGCCAGCAAAACAATCGGCGAGGAGCGGCCATCACAGCTAAATTCCGCCCACTCCCACGGGCAGCGCGGTGATATTAACTGCTGTCCGCTCGCATGTTTCAAACGTCAGAACTCGTTACAACCTTCAAGCGCGAGAACCTGTCAAACGTGATTACATGCAAAATAGAAACATTACACCTCCTTGCCTTTTGGTCAAACAATTGCAGCAGGGATAACATTTTATTTAAATTTTAATTTTGCTGCAATTTGATGTCCTTTGCCATCTTAATTGCCAGCAGCAATATTAGCACATATTCTGGATTCAAAAGTTATTTTTGCTCATGAATTTAAGGTCAAACATCTACATTGGTATTCATATGGGAAGAGTTCTCAAAAACAATGTATTTCAAAAGAAACTAGACTGATGGCCTTTGTTATGATCAATGCTGACATTGCTCAGTTTTTATTTTAGATTGTCCAAAGTTTTTCAGCCATGAAATACTTCCTACATTTGTGGAAAAAACATAACTGTACTTGATATCAAGATATATTTTTCTATCTCAGAATGTTCCACCAAATGTATCGCTTACCCTAAAAGATACATTTTCAAAAACAAAGATAACGTTTGTACATTTTGTTATTGTGTACTTTGTACGGAATGAACCCAATCAAATGCTACAGTCTTACTGAAATATTTTTTTCACAATTACCACAAAACAGAAGCATTCAATTAACATTGTGTTGCAGTTAAGTAAAAACAAATTAGGCTTTGTGTTGCAATATCTGCAACTCTGTTGGCTCCCATAGTGTGGCAACAGTTGGAAATGAAGGCGCCTGGGTTACAACAGACAAGATTCGTAGCCTGCTAAAGGACCTTCTTTTCACACATTAAATGCAATGCAAATAGTGTTTGCTCATCAACCATCCACACTAATCCATGCCATGTTCCTTTGAAAAACCCGATGATGAAAAAAATAATGAGGTGATACATCAGGGTGGCAGTTTGTTCTGGCTTGTGCTAGATGACCTAAGCCTCTTTTAGAAATGATATTTAATATGATGCCTGATCGGTATCCTGCTACTCTAGCCTTCAGACTGCCCAATGCATTTTGTTCATTTTCCACAAAAGTTATGGCATTGACAAAATAATAAAAACAGAAATGCAGCACTTAAAATCTAAAATTTGTTGGCTACATTTGGCTTATTTTTCTGAACAATTTTGGCAAGTTCTCAAAACTCTTTTTTTTTACTGGCTTCTTAGTGCTGATTCTCATACTACTACATTTTGCCTTTCTCTTCTGCCATTCTAAGAATATGTCTCTGCATCACATACAAAACTAAGAATGTGTGGCCTAATTTTGAGTGACAGATCAGTATTACACTGCATGAATGGTATTCATGTAAAATCGAGCAAGTAATATTATGCCAATTTTGTTTTACGGATAAGAAGTGCACTGCTGATTTTTATAAATTAACTAACTTTTCACAATTGTTTAAAATATAACAGCATACGTTTGAAAAATCTTCCAGTGTAATAATAATTATCACCACCATGAGATGCTTGTGTAGAAATAAAATGACAACTTTACTGCTAACGTACATTTGTGATGCTAGGATACTGAAGGATATATCTTTTAATTTAATCTCAATCACTCATTTCAAAATTTCTACAATATCTTCTAACCTCCATCTGCGTGATGAGAATCAACTCTGACGTATATGACAAATTGGGGCCAAATTGGTCATGCCAACACGTCACTACTGCCTTAAGTGGCCGCAAAATTTATAGATGTGTAAAGGCAAAAGTACTGTTCTATAAACTTCATTTTTAAACTGTTAGAATTATTTAGGTTTAATTAGCACGGATAAGGCTCATGCAGGGGGAAATCAATCGTTGACGGGTGATCAGGTGAGTTGGTGATGGCATTACCTGGAGCCGTCAGGAAAGACGAGAACGCCACAGCCACTAAAAAGCCCATTCTCAAACTGGCCGAGAAAGTGTGTGCCATCCATGAATCTCAGCTGTCCGAGCCCATGCCTTCGCCCTGTATGCAAAGACATTAACAACACACAGCACTGCTGCAGGTTTTGCACGGACATTTTGAGGCCCCGTCACCGACCAGTGCATCATATAAATTGTAATCGAGTGCAGCATTTGCGAGCATGCATTATAAGCCGGAGGTGCCCTTTTGATCTCCAACCCCGTGTCCTCCATCAGCTTTCCACTTTGATGAAAATAGAGCCTTGTACAGTGGAATTTATTTTTTTGGTTTTTAATAATAATAAAAACTATAGCGTTTCCTACTGATTAAACGGTATCAGTTAAAGGTGCTCTCTCCATGGATTTAACAGTGGATGCTGCCTTACCTTCCTTCCATTCTCCTTGGTATTCCTCCCCAGTGGCATATGTAAAGGAGCCCTTCATTAGTGTCATGATCACGTCTTGCGGGGACGCTGTGCGCAACAGTACTGTGGTCCAAGCGTATGAATCAGCGCACACACACACACAGACACGTAACCCGAAAGCACACACCATCAAATATAAGATAATAAACGTACGCATTACGTCTGGCACTTTTAGACTCTCTGCCAGCCAGTAGCAGGCTTAATACCGTAAACGACTATCTTACTAGAGTCGCAAGTATTCTGTAACGCTCAGGAAGTCAGTGCAATGAATACATGCTGAAGAAAGTGGTCAGCTCCACGGACAGGAAAGGTCGTGGAAGTAATGTTTACACTTGGAAGCAGGTGGACAGCAGTCAGAAGGCCCACCAAAAGCACAGAGCAATGTTTACAGATTTGAGAGCGATAAACCGCCCCACTATCAACGACATCGCGGTACAAGCACACATTATATGGACATCCCGTTGAGTACGAGGGAGAGTCAGGGTTACTGTTAAGGGAATGGCAGGATATAAGTAGAGAAAACAACTGCTGCAGAGATGAAGCGATGGATATCAGCTAATGTGAAAGAGCTGATGAAAAACATGATGCCCGGTAATCAATCCACTGCTGGATGAAGGCATCTCTAAGCCCTGGCAATCTCTCAGACATGAAAAGTTAATCCTGCAGAGGAGCTAACTCATTCCATTCCTTATCTGCCCCTATCGTTATTCTTGATAGGCTTCCATGTGATGTTTTAAAAATATATATACAATATACGAACAATTCAATTTTTCGTTGTTTTGCCCTTCAATCTGACAAACTGTATCTAGGTAATAATGAAGAACAAGTGTATAAACACGCACAAACTAAGCAACAACTGTAAAATGTACAAAGCGTGTAGCGGTGCATAACTCGGAATTACACTTGGAGAAACAACACACATATACTCGACAAAAGCCTACGGTTAATGATATACTTCACTCTACCGATGCAGGCTTTCACAGCTTCATGTATGACAAGACTTGACATGGAAATTCAAAAGGGGAAATGCAGTGCGGCAGGACACAAAATTCAATACGAATGCGTGACAAAATGCGACTTGCGAGACATTTAAAGAGCCACCTTTACACTTTATAACTTGCGAAAATTAACATTTCCCATTAAGCTGCCCACATCCGCATCACAAGAACATACATGTGTAATACAGTAAAAATGATTTGCCGCTCTTATGTCGTTGCTGCTGACATGCCGTTCTCTCCACAGCTCTGTGCGGCGCTTTGTAACCCTCGGATGAAAATCTCTCTGGAAGTGCAATTAACATTTTTTTTTACTCCACACACCTTTCAGCTAAAACATTAATTGGCCTGATGATGCCTCTCAACATGGGAGGCAAAATATCGCCAAGGAGAGATGGTACGCTCGACACTGTTTACCCGAAAGAAAGGAATTCTCATCGTCTGAAACCACTTAGTCCTATACAGGGTCACAGTGAAGCCGGAGCCTATCCCGGCAGACACAGGGCGCAAGGCAAGGATATACCGACGATGGGACGCCAGTCCATCACCGAAGCCTACAACACCTGGTATTCCCAGGCGGTCTCCCATCCAAGTACTAACCAGGCTCGACCCTGCTTAGCTTCCGAGATCGGACGAGATCAGGCATATTCAGGGTGATATGGTCGTAGACTGAAAGGAGTTCCCATTATTAAATCTGTGCAAGAAATAAAATGGATTTGGGCACGGCAGGGCGCGTCACGGCTGGAAGGAACCAGGAGCCTGTGGTCGAGAATAATGACGGAGTTACAGCCAAAGGATGGAACGCGTCCGCTCGTGTGCCCGGGGGTCAATGGATGGGTCACAGAACCGCATGATCGTGAATAATGGAGGAGCATTAGGGAGATCCATCATCCAGCAGTGGATAAGATTACTGAATGAAATCACTGCTAACACGAGTGTTCGTGTGAGCAACGCCTCACCGCTTGAAACAGGTAAACATCACATTGTGCTGCTCTTTCTGGATAGCCGTGTAGAGCGATCCGCCCCTCTCCTTGGCGACGTTTCGCCTCCACGTTGGAGGCATCATTAAGGATTAGCCACTAATCACCAAGCATTTGCCGACACAGATATCTGGGCAAGCTGGACGTGATGAAGTTCAAGCAGCGCTTTGTGACCCTAGGGTGAAAAGCGCTCTAGCAGTACAATTTATTATTATGATTAAAAGAACAGGGGGCGTGCGGCACGGTGGCCCAGTGGTTAGCGCTGTCGCCTCACAGCAAGAAGGTCCCGGGTTCGAATCTCTCGGCTCGGGTGCCTTTCTGTGTGGAGTTTGCATGCTCTCCCCGTGTCCGCGTGGGTTTTCGCCGGGCACTCCGGTTTCCTCCCACAGTCCAAAAAGCATGCTGCTGCATAGGTTAATTGGCTCGCAGGCTAAATTGCCCCGCAGTGCCCGGCGATGGACTGGCGTCCCACCATCGGTATATCCTTGCCTTGCGCCCTGTGTCTGCCGGGATAGGCTCCGGCTTCACCATGACCCTGCATAGGACTAAGCGGTTTCAGACAATGAGATGAGATGAGATTAAAAGAACAGCTCTTGAGAGCACATCTCTCGAAGGTAAATGGGTTCATAACCAACATACAGGGCGGCAAGGTGGCAGTGAGAAGCACTGCTGCCTCACAGCAAGAAGGTCCCCAGTTCGGTTCCCGGCTCGGGTGCCTTTCTGTGTGGAGTTTTTGTGTTCTCTCTCTCCCCGTGTCCATGTGGTTTTCCGCCGGGTACTCCGGTTTCCTCCCAAGCTCCGAAAACACGCTTCTACCTAGGTTAATTGCCCTGCTGAGCAAATTGCCCCAAAAAGGGCCCTGCGATGTACAGACGTCACATCCTGGGTGCAGCCCGCCTTGCGTCCTCTGTCCACCGGGATAGGCTCCGGGCCCCCGGGCGACCCTGTGTGCAGGATTAAGCGGGTACAATAACACACACCGGCCCAGTGGGTAGCGCTGTCGCCTCACAGCAAGAAG
>JAZEWT010000017.1:15668618-15705420 GCA_036362905.1 Mordacia mordax
CTGGACCTGCTCATCGATCGCAGCTTAGAGTGGTACTGGAAGTTCTTCTGGAATGTGATTACTCTGCGATGTGTTTTGCTGTTCGTGTTTGAATCGTCTCACCCATCATTGTGCGCTCCGTCATCTTGTAATAACACACACACATACTGTGCGCTTTATTGTTGCTTCAAAACCTTTTTTACATATTATAGAATTTGTATAATAGTGATTATAGTGTCTCATATTTATGTTTTGTATATGTCCATTTCTGGCAGGCAGATTAAAAGCAAATATTCAATTATCGTATCGGTAAACTGTGCTGTTTGCGCATATGAGAGTTGTGTGTGCGTCTGCTGTTGGAAGGGGAGGGGGTTAACTTTCGTCTTTTAACCCCTTACATGAATCCCCTGTGTGTGATTGAGAGCCACCTCGTATGGGGCGGTTAAGAACTCGTTACCGGTACCATTTAGTGACGTTGCGTGCTGTTGCTTTGATGTGATGACACAAGACCCGGGAGACAGGCCTGGCTGTACAGCAATTTTGTTTGATATTTTTTTTCGTGTTGCGTAATTGTCGGTTCTAAGAGGGGGGAAAAAACAGTCGCGTATCATAAGAGTCGATTACGAGCTTTTGGGGATGTTTTAGCAATATAATTTGTAGCCCCTTATCAATTTGTTGCTGGATGATGGCCTCCGCGTATCGTGTCGGTCATGCAGGTTGTTTGCGAGAGCGGTTGTGGAAAGCGGGCAACGCCGATCATTCAGCTGATAATCAGACTCGGGTTAATAGCGCAATACTACTGTAATGTATTGAATACAAGACAAAGGCCATTTTAAGTTAAAAGCAAATAGAATGGGGGTAACCGCAGTAACTTTAAAGAGGCGATATCTCTCATGGGAAGGCCCTGACTGGCAATGTTTCGCCACACAGGCGTATAAACCCCCTCTTGGCAGAGCTCCTTAGTGAGGAATTCCAGCAAGTGTTGGTGTTAAACCCCGAGTGCGAGCCAAACAAACCTTAAAGGGTCAGTCATGTGTCACGAGCTTAACTGGACCGTCACTCTTTCGTTTCTAAATAACAGTACCGTTGTTCACATATGGGTCTCGCAATTGTGACGCCCGCTAAATGAGAGTGATTTGAAAAGCCCTGTTGCCACTTTAGTCATGAGAAAAGGAACCTTTCCTCGCGATTGCAGCCCGTTTCTGTCACCTGCGCTTTGCATGTCCACAGGGTGAACGGGTTAAATTCCTAATAATTGCCCCGTGTGCGACGGAACCTTTTTAAAATTGCCCAAGCAGCATTTAGAAACTTAAGAGAGCATGTGAAAGGATTATAATTGCTGGTTTAATATGTGTGGCAGTGAGTTCAGTGTCGCACACCTCACCAACACTTGTGGTCCCTAATCGCAGCAATCCAAAATGCTTGTGTAATCTGTTGACGATGTATGCCTAGTTATTTTATTAAATAAGCATATGCACCAGATTGGTATTAATGTCACCGAGCTTAAAGACTGGGAATACTTAGTAGCGTTATAATATGCATATTTGCATTGGATTTGCTCGGTCATACATATTCATTGGAGCTGATTGAGATAAGTGAAAATGTGCCATTTTCACTTTGTCTTGGCAAACATATGGAAAACGTGTTGCAGCAAACAGCGTGAAAAAATGAAGCATGTAAGTCGATGACGCTTACAACGAGCAGAACATTTGAGACAAGTTGCTGGTGGAAAAAAATATGCAAGCCATTATACATGGCAAGAATTTGTTGTGGAATATTTCTCATCATTCTCACGGAGCCATAATGGGATGTGCCTTTCAACTTGTATTTTCTCACGCAATTGTTGTTTTGGGGAGTGTTTAATGCAACCTAAATTTGCCGTTATAATTTGGATGGGAGCCGTTTTGAACAATGTTATTAAAGGGTGTGGTTAAAACTTTAACCCCAGTAAATGCTTCTGAAATGTGTCACAACATCCAGTTTGTAACAAGACAGTTGCGTTCAGAAAGATTGAATGTGTTCCATTGTGAGTTTATTTTTATGCTCGTTTCATCGTGTCATTTCGCACAATTATGATCTTTTTGACTTTCATTTAATTTGTATTACCAATGAGCAACTGCTGCTGTTAGTGACAACGGTAGTGCTGCAACAGAATATTGTGTGCTTCAAAGAAGTCAAAAAAAGGTTTGAGATTTTGTAAAAAAATAGAGTTTGAAATTATTTAAAGATTCATAATAATTAATATTTTAGGTCCTGGAAATCGATGCTAAAACAGAACTACCTCTATTATTTATACAGTGTTTAGTGCGTTTTTATAATTTGTGTTCCGTGTCTCAATTACACTATTTGTTTACAATGTGGCCGATTTTTATTCATGGACTGCTATTGTCGATGGTACATTTGGCTATACCACCTGCTTGTAATGTCCTACTCATGCGACGCGTGACATGGGATATTTTACTATACACACGCAACCAAAGAACCCACCTGGAGACCGGTGAGTCCATTTTGGTGACCATTAGACTTGAATGTGAACATGCTGGAGCTGCAGTACAAGTTTGGTAGCTATTCAGTGTAGCTGCACCAACGCTCTCTGCATTCTAATAGTCTGCATTCTAATAGTCTCCATCCGATGGAGAGTGCTCATTTTTCTGCTACAGCTGCATTCTCTTTATCATTACGTCTTAGACGTCAGTAATATTTGAAATAAGATATGATTGTTCCAGAAACCTGAGTTATTTTATTTTTGACATGAAACTTAGCAATATCTTCTGGGAAACGTTGTATTCATTTGTGTCGCTATTGTTTTCTGTTTGTAGATTTGATTTAAAGCTATAACTTCTCGACACAACTTACAATGTCATGTAGGTTTGCAGATGTGCTTTGTATAAGTTGGAATTACTTTCTCTGTGTAAGGGCAACTTCCATGCTTCGTTTCACAATACTGTTTATGGTAACCGAAATTAAATTCTTAAGTGACCTTAAAAAACACACCTAAGTAATCTCAGTGCATAGCTCATCTATTCACCTACATATGATAATTATTCCGGTTTCTACATATTTTATATCCATGATCTATTCCTTTGAACTGTGCCGTCACAAAATCCAACAACCGATTGTAATACAATGCATGTTAGTGTTACTTTCCAAAGTTCGTTCTCCAAGCAACGGTAAGTGTTGATGATTACGCAAACGCAGTGTTTGTAGAGTCTCACATGTTAAAGTTTTTAGTCAAATGTAACAAATGTATCTTAAAAAGTAAACGTTGAAACAACCCAGACATTTGGATTATTTTCTGAGATTAGCTGGTGTGTGATGCATACTATTCGACTGTAGAGATAACATTTAACATTACAATGGTGGCTTCGCTTCTGTTCTGGCTGTTATTGAGTACATGGATAGTCATATTTTGTTTACGTGCATTCAATACGACGGAAGGATAATGTACACTAATTTGTACTGTATTTGGTTAAGAGTGCAAACACTGAAATAAATTGTAATATTCGGTAACAATGAATTTGCTATGAAAATTATTCAGCTAAAATATGCAGAGAGCATACGTGTTTACTCTGAGGTAAGGCGTGAACAAGTTGAATATCAATGTTTAAAATATAACGTAATCCTGTGCGGCTTAGACATGGAATGTGCTTTAACAACCATATGTGCTTAACAGTTAATGAATTTGATCAGATATTTTGGAAAATTAACAGGAGTTATACACGTCATTTTAGGAGCTGATTCTGCTCATTTTGACTATACTGATGGCTCTTACCCTTGCATTCTTTTTCTAAATGTGATTTTTAACACTTTGATGAAGGTTTGGTGTATTTTGGTTCCTTGATAGGAATTGTTTGTCACGTCCGGTTTGTTTTCAAAGCACTGTACAGTATTTTCGCAATCTTTTGACGGAAACATTTGTAGCCCAATACCAGGTAAAATATATATTTTTAATTCCGATTAGTGACAATGTCAAGAAAGATTGGGGGGTTTTTGCCCATTTCTATTACCAGTAAGATTGAGCATATGTAATTGGTGAACTTAAACTATTTGCAATTTTGTGCAATTACAGGAAATATTTGGTTGCTGTTAATCACAGAGCTTGTACAGTACTGTGCATTATTTATTGTGGGGCATTTAATATAGCTCTGGAACATTGCTTTGATGGATTTATATTTTAAAAGGCAGTATATTTTGGAAGTACATTTTTGAGCATGTAAATACTCAAAATAACCCTAAGTGCAATATAAAATAAACCATTCTGTCTCACAGCATTGTGACCATAACCCAGCTTCCAATACAATTATTTAGCACCTGGATGCAAGGTTATTAGAAGTCTATCTAATATGCTCATGTAGTATTTTATTCCAATAGAATTTTGAAAAATGCAATCATTGAAAATTCCATTCACTAGATTTATATCATACGCTAAGGAAGGTTACCTAGACATTTTATAAAATGTAAACACTAGCCTGTTTTTTCCCATTCGATTTTGTGGTTTTCCTGAAAGTAATCACCACATTTTTTGTTCTTGCAAGTGTGCATTTTTCCCCACATTTCATTCATATTTATTTTGCTTTGAAATAATGTTTTTATTTTTAAAATATCAAGCAATTAGCTAACTCCTTTACATTTTTAACTGTAAAAATATGTGCAAATATTTTTTTGGCACATTGACTTACGGCTGCTGCAATTACCATCTAATACACTATTGATTATTTCATACAAAATAAATTAAATTTTAAATCCGTGTAGGTTTTTTAATGACTTCTAAAAAAAACTCATGTATATTCCAGTGTGTATCCGAAACTGACTGCAACGAGTATTTAGTTTGGCTTTTCTGGTTCACAGTTAGCTTTTTTAGGAACTTAAATTACAAATTCTCAAAATCTGATCGTAAACTTTTAAACACGTTATCAGACATCATAGTTTTGTCTGTTTTCTAAATGACCGATTAACATTTGCAAAGGAAATGCAAAATAGTACCAGTGCCCTGACCATAATTTAGGGGTTTTCAATGCCAAATGATGTTGACAGAGCTTAAGTGACAAGTTTATACCTGCAGGCCTGGGTTGGAGCAAACCAAAAACCTTCTGGGAATCCTGAGAACCCGTGAGCCAGTTTAGTAATTACATTACTAGTTGACCCGTCATCCCTTATCCTTCACTGAGGAAAATAATCACTGTCGCAAAACTAGTGATCAACATTTGCCTGGTGCCATTCACTTTATTTCTCTGCATAGTATTTTTGCTTGCGTTCCTTGCATTGTATAAATCTTGGGCATTGTGTGTGTCGTGTGTCGTCACCGGTATGAAAATTGCAATGAAAACTGTGTTTTCATTGCATCTTTTCCGAGGATGTAACATGAGAACAGTCGTAAAATATATATATTGCACATTGTGTTATACCATTTATAGAATGCTTTGAGGGAATTCCCTTAAGACTATTTCTAGTCACACCTTGGTGACTTAGCTGTTAGACACGTACACCTGGTCTGCACTACAAGCCGGCTCTCTTCAAGTGTGCTGTGGATGCTGTACAGTACTGTAGTGGTGTGTTACCACGTATTTATTAAGCAGTTGTTTCGTATAATCGACCTCGCTCTAGAATTTTTATAACTACTTAGGTTTTATTTTTGCTTTTTTTTTACACTTTATTCCAAAGATGTGCAATTGACAGATTCAGCAATACTATCAACTGCTTCATGTGATTATATAATGTTGTCTTAAGCTTTGACGTTTATTAGGAAATTTACACGTTATTTTTAACTGTAGTCACTTAAAACATAATTTCCACCGTCAGTTAATTGACATTCTTTAAATGACATATTTCAAAACAATCTTGGCTTTTTTTAAATGTTGTCAGCTTGATACCATTTATTTGCACGTATTGTGAAAGACATGGAAAGTGTGTTTGTCTGTAAAATTACTGTATCCTACAGTTTGCTTTGGGTAAATATTATGAAGGCCAAAGTCTCACCGTCTATAGACAATGGATGTAAATCTTTATTGATTTTCCTTCAACAGCATACTACTCTTTACATTTGCAAAGTGTGAAACTACAAAGTTTATTTCCTTGTTGGGTTGGTTATCCACTGTAAGATAAACCCCATGAGGAACAAGTTATGTGCAAAAGACACTGTCTGGAATGCTGTGAAATTCCATTTTGTACTTGGTACCCCTAATTTTGTCAAGGTCATCAGCACTGCCTTGAACCAAACACAACTCCCACACAATTCTTTCATGTGATGTAAGTCAAGCTATGGACATTGCACTGGCACAGGATACCGCATCTTGGTAACTCCATGAAATTGAATAAAGCACCAGATTATAGTCTTTTTTTTAAACTGAATTATATTTTCTGAGCTGACAAACAGGGCACTCATTTGATGACATCTGGCCAAACACTTTATATATATATCTCATGCTGCTAAAATTCCACAGGGTCCGCATGTTTAGTGTGATATTTGCAGAAATGTGTCGTGTCGATTGTTTAAATTATTTCTACCATGTATCACTTCAAGTTTTAAGATTCTGATAATTGTGTAGGTTTAAACATTTTATCAGCCTACTACTGCTCTATAGATTCTTCAATCTGTGATGTGTAAATTTTGGTTTAACAAGTTCTGAATCTATGCAAGCTAAGTACACACCAGTGATAGCCACATTGATTTAACACATGCTAATAATACTGTTTATAACGCGCACAAATTCCATACTTGGTCATGGACATGACAATGCATTCTTCATATTCTGTACAATTTTTATCTTTCCAAAATAACTTTCCTTCAAGCCCGTTCAAGTTTCTCTTCACAATCTCCTTCTGCTCTTTGGTATTAAATCGAATCCTCATTTTCATTGAGAAACATGTGAAAGTCGCTGTTAGCTCTTTGTTGAGAATAGTATGTATTGCGAGCGGCACGGTAGCCCAGTGGGTAGCGCTATCGCCTCACAGCAAAAAGGTCCCGGGTTCGAATCTCGGCTCGGGTGTCTTTGTGTGGAGTTTGCATGTTCTCCCCGTGTCCAAGGGGGTTTTCGCCAGGCACTCCGGTTTCCTCCCACAGTCCAAAAGCATGCTGTTCTATAGGTTAATTGGCTTGCAGACTAAATTGCCCGCAGTGCCCAGTGATGGACTGGCGTCCCATCGTGGGTATACCCTTGCCTTGCGCCCTGTGTCTGCCGGGATAGGCTCCAGATCACCGCGACCCTGTACAGGACTTAGCGGTTTCTGACAATGAAGTGAGATGAGTATGCAGGATGTAGCGGGTCCTCAAACTGGCATTCCATAACAGTGTCCGCGTTAATAACTCTTGCAGTGTGTGCTGAGGCATTGTTAGGTAGCAGGAAGGGTGTGGCGCAAGCATCTTCAGAGCATTTTGCATTGACTAACGTTAAACTCCGAGCATCTCTTTACGTGGCATAGAGTCATTGTGCACCACACCTCCAGCATCCCAACACGTGATGCACATGTTCTTTCTAGAAATCCCTTTCACTTTGATAAGGTGAATCTTTAAGACTATAGATTGGTATTTGCACTTTTGGTGACAATGACTAATGCAGGCTCCCATCACAATTAAGAAGTCTCTAAAACTTGTGGTGTCATATCAGGAATGTCATGAAAAACTATCAAATGTTCGAGCTTTGTTTCATGTGTCAGCATTCAGGGGACCTAATCGGCACACAACTTGCTTATTCTCATGATAATGCAAGCTAATTTCCACTGATCTCATACACTCTACGAAGCTAGCTATACAACAATAACAAGGTGGTCATAAAATACCATGTCTTGCACAGGCTTGAAATTTTCCTCTTTCATTGGAATTGCAGGCATTACCCTTGCTTTGGAGGAGGGGGGTCATCTTGAAGAGTCACTGTCATAATATTCTGCAGCCCATCTCCTAACGCTTGCAAATGAAAGTCCATTGTCCCAACGCACTTTAAACATGCATTCGCAAATTTCCTTCAGATAAGTGTTCCTTTTGAAAAAAATCCCAAAAGCATGACGAATTTGTTTCGTTGTCTACCCACAATCGATGTAGGATATATAAGAAAATTTTAATCCGAAATATATTTTTCCCATAGATGTATGATTATATTATACATGAACCATAAGTAACTGCAATAGTAAACATATGTTATTTCGTACTACATTAGGCACAGGACTTGTGCTGGAAAATATATTTACGTGTGTAATTAATATTTACCTAAAGAATTAATTAAATATCAATTCTGATATACTGTATTTCAAATCGTCTAATTTCCCGCATTGACAAAATGGGCCCAGGTGTTGTGCTCAATTCATGTGAAGACAAAGTCCATTTCATTGTTGACTGTCATATTGAGAAACCCGGAATCGAGTATCAACAAGGGAGGCTACACTTTTTATTGGTTACTTATATCCCATAGCATTTACATAATTTGATAGTGAAGACAATCATAGTTAATGGGGTGTTGTCGCTGTCCATATACGTGCATAAATAGCAAGAAATTAAAGTGGGTGATGCAAAAATATATGTATGTAAGCTCTACGTTTGGGAGCCTAAACACCCTAATATTGACCTTTTGGCCCAGGATGTCACTTAAGATACAGTATTTCATCTGCTGTCCTCGAACACCTTGTCTGGTCAAGTAGTTGAGTGATAGCAGGAAGGGACAGACATATGATCACCTACTCCCATTTGCCTCCAGGAGGAAACATAATTGTCCCACTGTAATACAGTGACAATCAATATTGTATTATTATTTTAAAATCTATTTTCATACTTGGGTCATTTCATTTTTGCAACCCAGTGTGGAAAAAAAATTGAAAACCTGGAATTAAAATTAACATTCGACATACATCTTTAGCTGTAAATAAGTAGGATAAAACATTTACACTTCAAAATGTGTCCGTTTATGACAGTGATTTCCAGTTGGATCATTGGTTTGATCCCCACCGTTGCTCATTACTGTTAAAATGACCAATGTTTGTTGTTTGCTCTGAAGAAAATATTATGGAACCGACGAGATTAGTATGAGAAGTACATTTTTCACTGGTATTGCAACCCTTCTAAAATTAACCCACATTTTAGAATTGTCTGCTTAATGGAAAGGAAAAACTAATAATTCTCCTATAAATATGATTGTTACATTCGTAACCTAACCTACTTGTCACGTGCAACTTGTAAATTATCACATTTCTAAATTGCATATTTTTATTATTGATAGCAACATTTTCACAAAAAAAACATAATTAAAGTATTTCATTTGTGGAAATGTGGTATAAGGATACACCTATAGTATATTTGCTTTATTTGAACTAAAGTGCTTTGTCTTTTGAGTCATTTTTGTTATTAATACAGTAATTTAAAGAGTATTTCGTTGTGAAAGCCATTTATTAAGAAGAGCCTAATAAAGGTACACATGCTAGAATCCCATCAGTACAAGCCTGAAAGGGAAGCCATTATAAAGACCCTCCATTGTATTTCAATGGAGCCAATTATGTAAATTAGGAATTCAAATTCTATTTCAAATAACTCATGGAGATTGCACAAATTACTTCAGAACTAAGTACTGTACTGCATTTCAACCAGGTTCCAATGTGTATGTTATGGAGGAATATGGCAATGTTTCGCTGTAATTTACACACATTTAGAACACATTGATTTTTACAAGGTGGTCAAAATAACTAAATTTTGTCAAATAATGTAATGGTGTATCATGTATGTAATTATTAAAAAACAACGTACAAAATTACTGTAGGATTAAGTGATGACGTTTACATTGATTGTACACTTTTGAAAATGATAACTTGTTTAGTATTTGTTTTCTTTCAGAGACCACATTTTTGTTAACGCTCAAATCTCTGTATACATTTTTTACTGGTAACCTGCTGGTGACATACTTGGCATGTAGAGTTTGAAATTCCAGTGCATGTGACTTAAATGCTGTCACACTTTTGTGACTTGCACAAATATTCATTTCATAGCTTTATTTGTGCTGGAGCCTGAACCGAATTTGACTTTATTGGTAGATACAGGGATATCACAGTGGGTAACATTTTTAGTGTAGAGCCTATAAGTCTGGAAGGAAAATGAATGGGCGGCCCGTGTACATAGGTTTATGGGTTGCTCGTGTCCTGGTGAGTGGGCATGCCAGCGATATTTATGGCTTCAGTGTTGGCGGTTCTTAATGGTTATGAAAAGAAAAACACAATGACATTAAAATCACGGTGGAGGAGAAAAAAAAATGCAATATGCACTGACGTTGAATATTTTAAAATGTGTGATGGGTAGGTTCTGTCTCCCTTGTTTGCATGCATGTCAGCGGGAGTGGATGTCTGCTACTGTGAGCATGTCAGAGGTGTAACTACGCCCAAAAGCGAGCTAGTTAACATATTCGCAATTCATTTAGTTATGATCATCCTGACAGGAGTGTGGCAGGGCGCTTTGTATTAATTTTCAGCATTGTTGCATGTGGAGGGGGGGGGGGTTATTTATGTACATGACCGTGGCCTCTCTGTAAAACAGGTCAAAGGTTATTACTGCTGCATTTAGCTAGTTAATTTTTGTAACCAAATAAAGCATCACTGCGTGAACGGTGCAGATTCAGTTCCTTCAAATACGAAAACACGCGTCGCTGTGTCGTGAACACAATTGTAACGAAACTTTTATTTTAAGCATTAAGATGTAATCCAAAGTTACAGGGCTTTGATGACAATGTTTCGGCTCCTGCTTGTTTTATTTGCAACCACGCAGACTGCCTCATCCATTCCTTTTAAATGTATGTAGATATCGGAGATACGTGGTATTTGTATCGAGTAAACACAGCTGCAGTCCAAAATATCAAGTCCAATGTTGGTTTCGCGACTTGCACCCGTGGTGCCTCTTTCCTTGTGAGAGAGGCTACGCTCCTAAGCAGATGTAGTTTAGGTAATTGGTTATTTACAGTAAACACGCAGTGTGCGCCGCTCGTAATGGAACGCGTTGGGGAGGCAGTGAGGAAGGTGGAGCAAATGAAGCGTGGCCACGCAAGAGGAGGCTGAGCCGCCGCCGCGTTGGTCGCTGCGGTGGGTGTTCCGCGACATCTGCCGCGATCAGAGCCGGCATTTCTCAGAGATAAACCCCCAGTGGTAAAAAAAAAATCGGTAACTGAAAGACATTTGTTGAAAAGGATTTTAAGCGTAGCTTAAAAAAAAACCCTGGTACGCACTGGGTATTTTCCTCTTCGTCTCTGCAGGTTTTGAGAGCATCTTGGAGGGACTTTATGGACCAGGCTTGCTCAGAGACTTGAGTCTTTTCGACGGTATGTATGTCATAATTGTGTTGCTTTCCATGTATAACCATTGTATATGTTTAGTTAAAGCCGACAGTACTGCGCGTTATCCTTCAGGGCTTGTTTATTCTGTAATCAACGGCCCAAGGGTTATTTTTCTATAATTAAAGCATAGCTGCCGTACGTGTGTGAGTTAAATCGAAGTATTGTGGTTGGATTTTGGAAAGACTTGTGTTCACTTTTAACTGAATAAGTCGTGCGAGCTGCCCTTGGTGAGTTTAACGTGTGTGTTTATGTTAAAACTGCAGTTGAGAAATGCTAAATTACCAGGTAGCTCCTAGTGAACTTCCTTAGTATTGGCCAGCTTAGGCACAACTGAAAACCCCAAATCCTACAATTGCAGCCTATCATCTAACCCGTTGGAATTGTAGCATGTGCAGGCAGAGGCTGCATTTCTATCTCTGAAGTAAAACTGTTTGCGTGTGTGTTACTGTGAGAGAGAAATTGTAGGTCAGTGCAACCATTAAATTATTGCACCATAATTGGGGCCACACAAGGGGCAGGGCTATTGTAATTCCAGTTCTGACTTTGGTGTGTTTGTCATATTTAGTGTGTAATCCTTGCTGTCGTGACTGTATTAAAGACAGGTCAGATGATTGATAATTTATATATGCAAATGTCGCAGATACGTTTTTTTTTTTCAAGCAAGCTTTGACTCTACATTTTTCTCCTTTGTGATCTTGTAATTGCTAAAAGAGAGCATCTAAGCAGTCACAATGAACAGTGCATTTTACATGGTACAAAAAGACTCGTGAAAATCATTAGAAATGTTTTCTAATGATACGCAAAAGCCAATTACCATTGTACACGGTCTCCTTTTTGCATTTTCTCTCCTAGCTGTGAGAGTAGTACTCAATGGGATTATTAATGCTAAACGCCACTATTCCTCTACAAGGCATGGTGTGAGTGGCATTGCGAGGCTGGATTGGAATTACAATGCGAATTCTCTTTGTTTATGAATGAACCTGACTGTCGCTGACTGCGGATGTGCAAACTGGTCATTTCAGACTGTGAACCTGAGGAGGTCTCTGATTGGATAGTGGATGAAAATTGCCCGTTCTGCTGTCTTCGGCGAGACAAAGTAAAGGTGAGCCAACGCACCTGATCTCTCCAGGTGTATAGATGTCTGAAGCATGCAATTGCATGTGTTTTTATATATATATATATATATACCACAAGCCGTCCTTCTGAAGGTTATAAACAGTCGTCAGATATTTACATGAAGAGTTGGTCAGGACTGTTGGTGGTTTTTTTTCATCGCAAGTCTCTTCTGGCTTTTGTCAGGAACATTTAACATCCCCGTCGGATTTGGATGGTGCGCCGGATTCTACAGACACTGCCGAGCAGCTGGAACGAGAAACAGAAACTTTTCTTCACGCTCTCTTTCAGCGGAAAGGTAAAAGTCTATTTCCGACGTCTTTTCACTGCAGTAACGTTTGTCAGCAGGGCAATAATAGATAGAGACGTTTATTACACCAGAAAGTACCCATTGAGCTTGCAAACGCTCGATGCGGTATTCCTGCGACACAAAGTTCGAACTGACCAACACAACAATGTAGACAAATTACTGTCATATAAAAATGTTCAGCAACAATGACATCGCGTGAGTTTCCTACAATTATCGACCTAGTTTCACACCATTGTTCTTCCTGCTTTGTCTCTCCAAATTTGTGTGTCTTTGTTGACTACAATTGGAATGAATGTGTTTAAAATCATATTCTCGTTTATACACTGAATAATCAATTATTTTGTCATATTTTTAACGTGTGTTTTTTTTCCCCATTGCAGACCCACCAAGAGCATGTAACCCAGCCATCCCACTGGTGGCCCGCGAGATCATGTACAGAATGATACGGCAGTTTGCAGCTGAGTATGCGCAGCGCCGGGATGCAGCAACTGTCGAGAAGGACGGCTGTGAAGCGAGTCCCTTGGCACCACCCGCTTCCATCGACACAGCCGCCCCGGCCACCCCCGTGCCCTCGGCAAAGCCCTCCTGCCCCACGTCCAGCGGGTGTGCCAACATGTGCCATTGTCCTTGCCTTCTTTGGGGACCCATCTTGCCGCCGTTTGGCATTTACAGTGTGCATGATGCTAAAAATGTTTTTTTTTTAGAAATATCAATTTCTGTGCAACTCTCGGAAGAGTATGCAGTGCGTACCGTGTGTTGTTTGCCATAGACCAAAACGTCCTGATATCCCGAACGACACTACGTAGCGAAACACAGAAGAACTGCAAGAACATAGTTCCAGTAATTTCTGTGTTAAAGCATAGGGGGGAAATAAATATTCACTTAACAATGCGGAATAAAAAAAAGTGTTCAATTAACAATGCTTTGGATTGTCGTTGTGTTGGTGCAGTAACACTAGCAGCACCACGTCGGCTACACCTTCAGTCCCAGAACACGATGCTGGGAGTCCGCCAGAGCCTGCAGCATTCCCAGTGAAAGGCACAGCCCCCACTCCTCCAGCAGATGACTCCATCCTAAGCAAGCTCCTCTCAACACAAGATGAACATGCAGGCGATACGTTGGAAGAGGACAATGATAAGGCTGACGAGGATGGCCCTCTGGACTTGTCTCTGGGCAAGAGTACTCAGGATTGCAAATACGATCAAGGTAGTAATTCTGACCGTCTATTGTTGTTCATTTATTGCTGAGGTGGGGCTGCATTTTACATTGTTGTTGAGCGTTTACCAAGTTTGCTGCGTTTTTGAGCACTTAGGCAATCGCACTGCAATTGTGACATACTCGAAAAAGCTTGTCATTTAAAATGAGAAATACATCCAAATTAAATGCTATCATGTGTTCTTCTGCAATTATCTGCAGCCGAATTATGTTGTCTTATTTATTTATTTGTAGCTGGCGTGCTGGACCTCTCCACCAAAAAATCAATGCCTGCTTCTAAATCCCCATCTGCAAAGGCATCGGCTGCAGGGTAAGACATACATTATGTGCACTGGTATGCACGTCAACACTGTAATTACCCAGCATATTAAGTGTACAGTAAATCGTAGAGGTTGTTTCATGAGCGTTGGCAATCATTTTGAAGGTGTGTGTAAAAAAAAAGGTTGGCGAAAAGCTCTTAAAAATGTGCATGTTCAAACTTCATTGTTATTGCTCTGGTGGTGGCCGGGGTTTTGGTGGAGCGCTTTTCTCTTGAGCGATATTTTTGTGGTCAGTTTCAGGGATCCCAGAAGACACAATTAAGCTTCAGCCGCATTTATTTTTATTCTGATCAAAATGGAAGCAACTTCTGGAAACTGCAAACTTTCAGCTTTAAATGGCTGCCCAGTGAATCACTAGAAAGTTAGAAACCTAAATAAAAAAAGAAAACTTAAAGGATGTGAAGTTTTGCATTCAAAACTTCAATTGTAAAAAATGCCTTTTAAGATGGTCAAATGGAGAAGTGCTCTATTGTTGAAGTTGATAGTTGAAAATAAAACAGTGGACCCCCTCCTCCAGTCCCCACCAAACCCTGGTCACGGCTAGGTCAGTCCAGCCCCTTATGACCCTCCCCATCCATCTTGAGCTGAGCTGAGCGCGGGTATCATTCCGTCCTGTGCCTCTAGGACCAGCCGCCTGGCCGCGGGGGACTTGTATGGGGAGGAGAGGAGGAGGAGGAGGGGGTCCTCGGACAGCCTCGGCCTGGGAGCGTTACGGCCCACAGTCGGGGCTGGGGCGGAAGCCGATGCAGACACGCGGGGGGCGGCCACGCTTCAGGGCATGGCCAAACGTGCCATTGAGGAGGGGCTAGCAGAGCTCACGTGCCTTGGCACAAGCAACACAGACGAACTTCGTGTCAACACCTCTGAGAGCCGAAACCTTGCACCGTGGCTGGGAGCTTTGCTGAGCGAGGGGTTGGGCAGCCTAGTGAAACAAACGGAAAGCACTGCAGTGAGGCAAGATGGGCGGCATTCAATGAGCTCATCCAGCTTTCTGCAACAGTTGGCACTTAAACGTATGGCAGCTCAGGCCGTTAGATTACAAGATCGTGACATTCCTGGGTCTGGCTCAATTTCCGGGTCCGTGCGTCTTAAGATCCCCCAGTATCGCGTTAACTCTTCAAGCGCCTTGTCCAATCTACCACCGGCAGATGTAATTGCCACATCGAGCATCGAAAGGGCCTCTCCTTGTGCATCTGCTTTGTCGACATTGAAGGATGGCTCCGGTGTTAGCCGCAAACTGAAGGCTATCCTGCCTAAGCAGCAGAACGTCAGTTACCTGCCAGGAGAACTGCATGCACTGAAGATTCTTCAAGGCAGCGCAAGCAACAACAATAACAATGACTTGGCTCTGCTCAATGGGAAATATCTGGCAGATCAGGATGTAGCACGGCCAAGGTCGCCAGAGGTGGGGCCACTCCTGACCGGTCTAAGACAAGTTCAGGGACCCGATAACGGAGACCCAAACAAACAGCCGCGACGAAAACGTGGTCGCTACCGGCAGTATGACAGTGGAATCCTAGAGGAGGCAATCAGCATGGTAATGAGTGGGCGGATGAGCGTGTCCAAGGCGCAGGCTCTGTACGGCATTCCTCACAGCACGCTGGAGTACAAGGTGAAGGAGCGTGCGGGCACACTAAAGGTGCCACCAAAGCGCCGTCGAGTTGATGGAGAGAGCGACACGGGGAGCAGACTGGCTTTCCGTTTTACGACTTCTGTGTCGGACTGTGCTGCCTTTAAATCCAGCTACTCAACCCACAATGACAGCGCCCCAAACTCGACCGCCGATGAGAACGATACAGCACTTAATGGTGGAGAATAACTACATTGCTCTTAAATGAAAAAAGTAAAGAGAAATGTGCAATGATGCACTTAATACCTTTTCAAAAGGTACCACCTTGTATAGTAAGTCACTGGGCAAAGGTCTGCCTATGTATGATTGTGGGCAAGAAGCCGTCAATGATTTGAGACATAGCAAGGGTGCAGCCATGTCGGGAGAGAGGGCTACTGCTAATTGAAATATCGTGTTTTGTGTTGAAAACTCGAAGCACTAATGTATAATGTGGTGAAACGTATATAAATCAATTCGAAACCGATCCTTTAAACATATTTTTATTGACCTATAAGATTCAAAGTGCATTTAAGTTTCAAAATATACAGACAGTATTTTATCAGTTCCATAGGCTACTACAATTGGGAAAATCGACACGACTGTTACTGCGATGGTAAGCCATCTTTTTATTCGTCAGATCACTGCCACTTGATATGCTTATAAAAGGGACTACTTGAGAAAATATGTGCTGTCCGTAAGAGGAGGCATGTTATTGACAAAGCAAGGTCTCCCAGTCAATCTCCCGACATGGTTCGGAATTGCGAGTTTGCATGGTAACTGTTTGCTGAAGGGAAATGACATTTAGAAAGGTTTCGGACGGTTTTGGTGTTTGCTTGCCCATGGTAGATGCTGAAGAGCAGTCATGGTTAAACAAATGTTGATTGGTGGATGTTTTTTAGGAGGGCTACATGGTACATGAAGGTAATGCAAGAAAATATAAAATAGTTTCTTAATATAACATACTAGCAAAGGTGTTATGAAGTATCAAAATATTAATAGTGATTTTTTAGGAGCATGAGTTGTATTGTAATTCAGGATAATTACATTTATATTAACTAAAGATATTTGGATATGGCCTGCTCTTTAAAAATAAAAGAAGAATATGTTACGTTTATGCAGATGGTTGTCCATCAGGGATTAAAATGCAGTGCGCAGCATTTTACACAAGGCTTGAATTTGCCCAAGTTGAAGGTTTATGACATTTCATTTTTTATTTATTTATTTGAATTGCATCCGAAACAAATGGTGAGGATGGGGAACGTTGTGGGTCCAAACATTTACCACTTGAATCCATTAAGCTTGATCAAGATGGAGGTACCGTTGTAGCTAATGCACATTGTGGACACCTTTTAAATAGTTTACAGTGAATGTAGAGTTTAAAAAAACTGTCGTAATTAACCTCCCTGCTGAGAATAAAAAAACAGTTTTTCAGCAGTAGACTGGTCCGCACCTTTTAACGGGTCACTGTAGCATCAGCCTTTACCGTCAACTCCTTAATAGTCTTCAGGGATATGCAGTACTACTCCTTGTCCTACGAGTCTGTGAGACTGGCCAGTGCTTATAGATTTTTTTCCTTCTGCACTCTCCGTGCACCGCGTGTAAAGGATCACTCTGCCCCAAAGTGCACCACGTGTATTTTTCTGATTTATTATTGGCATGACCACTCCAGCTATAGCCATAGGGGTTAATTGCTCTATGCCTTATTGAAGAATGTTAAGGCACGGACGTACGTGTAATATGACTTTCTAAAAGCTCATAACGTTGTGATAGTGCATTATGTAAAGCTGTTTTGTCTCTAGATTGAAGTAATATTTGTGGCTTTGCTTTCAGGGACAATTGTAAAAATCTTACAACAAAAAAATCAGTATTTGCAAAGCGTTGTGTGAAAGCAAGTAAAGCTTGCCGATACCATTCTGGAAAGAGCCTAGGTGATTGATTAGAGGCAGTTCTTAATATTGGTGATCTTTTACATGTAGTGCATGGGGGGTCAGCACAGGGGACTAAGATACATTTAATCTCGCAGACTTCTTTTCCTCAGGCCTTACTCTGGCACTCCTCAGTACACTGGATTACAACTCATGTCTATTTGTATAGTGGTTATTACGTTCTGTTTGTAAAAAAATTAGAGCGGAACAGCCAGGTGCTGGAAATCCACCGTGCATATATATATCCTGCTTTACACTATTTTTCAGTTTTCAGTATAAACAGCATTCTCGATTTGAGCAGCTGAGTCCTGTAGCAGGCTTGTCTTTCTGTGTTAACTTGCAATAATTACTGATTGTCACTCGCATGATGGTATACTAGTATAGAGCTGTTAGGAATTAAATCGCATGTTTAATTGCTCATGCTTACAAGCCAACTCGCATAAACCATTCCCTTTTGATGCTGTGCTGCATTTCTTGCACTGCACATGTGAGCTCGTCTTTGCAAACACATTGGACTCGTGTGCCTAGAATGATAAGGCATGTACAAAAACATAGCGAAATATTTCATTTTATGGAACTCAATCAGGCCTATTCACAAGCGCAGGTTGTGTGTGGGTGGGGTATTTGTTTATGTATTGTATATTCCAGCAGGTTGTGTAGCCATGTTTTTGGAAAGTAAATTATTTTTTGCAATATATTGGATAGGTTCCTATTTTCCCCTTGATGTTTGTGTACATTTCGTTCCATTTTTTTTACTATATTTTAAAACACATACTAATTCATTGTGTGAACTTATACTTGCTTACAGTGAAACGTGTTTATAATGTTTGGTAAATTTTCCCTTTATTTTTCATTTTGCCAGCACTGCAAGTAATGGTACAGTATTTATTGGCATGTATCTCAAAATCAGTTGCATTGTTATTTTTTTTGCTGAGACGTGCTTGTGGTTTGGAGCTGACATTTCTTATCATTGTGAATGTAGATACTAGTGTTGCACAGAATGGCCACATTGATTTTTTCAGATACTGTAACTTTGTAATGATATCCCTCTATTCCACATCTGTAATTGTATTTTTCTGTTAAAATTTAAGCCAATTGCTATACTTTGCAATTTTTGACAGGAGGGGAGCATGTTCATGCTTTTTATAATTTTAACTCTTATTTACCGTACTGTAGCACTTGTAATTTTTGTAACTATTTATTTTGTCTTGTAGCACTAAATTTGTTGCGGTATTTTGAAGCGAATACCTTTTTAGTCCATCTACTAAAAAGAAGAAGATGATCATGACAATGAAAAAGCCTTGGGTCTCATGATTTACTGAATGCAAGCACTTATGCTTAGTGTGGTACACTGGTTGTTAATGGTATGGGATGTGGTTTGATCTGGAATGAATGTGCTTTATCTAAGGTATAACGTGTTAGGAGTTCACTACTGACCAAGCTAACTTGAAGGGATATTCATTCATGAAACAAGTCTTAGTGTATTTGCCCTTCGTCCCATGGCAGCAGCTACAACCAAAAAAAATCAATATGATTGGAGGTGACTGGCTGCCCATTGTGCGTTGGTTTGCATTGTTGGGAAATACATTCAACATTGCATTGGTTATTGTGGCAAATTTCTAATGCAGTCCCTGGGTATTGCAACAAGCATGCAAAATTCGAAATCATGCATACCAGTTTTGGTACATAATTTTAAGAATGTATGCAAATACAGTTGGGGTGGGGGGGGGGAAATGTTTTAATGAAACTTAATTGGTAATTTTACAGAAAGTAGTGAAAATATTTTATTTCGTATAATTGCATTTTGATTGCTTAAGCTGCACATGATGAAAATATACTGTATAATGAGTAAATGCACCAATTTATAATTGTTAGCACTTGATTTAGGCTTATTGCACACATACTACTCGGGCGAAATACTTTAAACTATTTTTCGGCACTTTAGTTTCATTATCTGCCATCACTACAAAATGTGTCAAGATTGGAAGCGGCATTGAAACCGAATTCAAATGGTCCGGCTGAAGTCTCGTACACATCTTGGCAATCGCAGTAAAAACGGCCACCGGGGCTCTTTTCCTCTACTACTACTACTGTCTCTTGTCCGTCCGCTTGTAAAGCAACAAGGTGCCTCAACCGATCTCTCTCAAACCTCCAGTTTTCAAAAAAAGAAAAGAAAAATAACTCCTTTGTGTAGAACTACTGAACTTTTGTACGCGTTTTAAACGAGTGAGAAAATAATCTTTGTAGTAAATTATCAAAAAAAACTTGTGTGACCTGTGTGGCTGGTTTGCTTTTGCGTTTAAGGTTAGTTGCAGTATAATGCATAGTGTTTAAAACAAATAAAAACCTCTTTAAGTATCGGAGTTTTCTTTTATTGTTGGCACTTAAAGGGTGACAAAATAGCCCCTTGCAAAGTCGAGGGCTCCATCCAGGATGTAACAATCGTTTAATTGTTTACGCCCAGATGTTTTTACAAATGGGAAATTTTTAAAAAATATATATATAATTGTTTTGTATGGCTATGTTCTCAGAATGTACTTTTGCCATAAAGTACATTGTGTCTAATGTCTGTTTCTTTGTGGTTCACGAAAAGAAAATATTTTAAAAGAAAGTATGTTGTGAAATTAATTTCAATTACATAACTGGATGGAGTCTGAAGGGTTTTTTTGTTATTGAATTTGCACCTTTATTAAAGTATAATATCAATAATATTCCGAAACTGTGGCATTAAACTGCTAAAATATACAATAGTACCTGTGCTCAAGATTACCCCAATAGACATGTACATTAATTTGCTTGACCCTATTATAACAGTGTAACGATGTAAAGTTATTACTGTGATTTTCCGATGGGCTTAAAGAGGTTTAAGGTACTATTTGTACTATTCAATAGGGGCTGCAGTATTCTGTTTTTTAAGCTATTTCAATAAAGCCTTGACTTTATGTTTTTAAGAAATTAAGGTATAAAAATTCCTTTTTTAGATCCTTAGTTTAATTTATTCATCTGGACCTAATTAATTGCACTATATTATGAAATTGTATTTATTATGGGGGAAATTTTAAAATATTTTGTAATCAAAATACATTTCTGCGCTATTGATTGTAGAAATTGCATTAGAGTTTTGAAGTAAATCCCATTAGATGTGTTCTTGTATTTGTTATCAGCTGTGTATCGTCATGGGGATTCACTGAACTGGAATCTTAAAGTTGAGTTGCTGTAATTAATTTGTCACATTGTACCATTGTGTCAAGTTTGTGTCCTAAATTGTGTTTGCCTTGTACATGAAATAAATTTCGTGTACTGAAGAGCATTTAACGTCTGCTTCTCATTAAAATGTTATTTTGCAATTGCCTAATGTACTTTAACTTGCTCAGTATGCCTGCACTTGTGTCCCATGAGCATAGATAGATATTGTTGTAATTCTATGATAAGCCACACTGCTGCATTCGCATGCCATTGCACCAATGATTCGCCTCATTTCCATTTGGGCAAAATTATGGTTTGCAGCCTCTCTATATTGAGCTACATTGTAGCTGGCTCCATATGCATGCTCCACTTAGCAGCACATCTGCAGTGCATCACATGCCACTATTTAATTGTACACAACAGCTTCTTTACAAGAGTGTTAAACATGCCTTGGTGGCATCCATTACTACCGCATTGTCACCTCATCGTCGTGATGTTAATGCGGGTTTGCTTCGCATAAACCCATTCTGTCAGTAACAAAGCTACTCACAACACAAGTTTTGTGCTACAGATGCGGGAACTACTTATTGGGTCAACCCCATATGGAAGCGAGTGGTTTTGCAAAAATGTGTACGTGCTGATAAGTAGATGATTGTCATAATATACTTGATTTTTAAATGCATTTTCAGTTTATCCTTCAGGGCTGTTTGATAGTAATCAAACTTTCAGTAATGGGGACAGGTTTAATTATAATGGCTGTCATCAATGATGGTGCTTCAGTGATACATTTTTTCCATTACTCATGTGTTTAGATTTTTGCTAATTGAAAGTTTGTGTTTTAAGTATTTTTTTTATTTTAACACCACGTGTTTTAGTCTGGTCGTTTAGGGTTATTAATGGATAAAGTACATTAATGTTATTACGTGCCCAAGTTGTATTTTGTTCGAACACATTTTTTAAAAGTGCAATGATTTTTTTTTTTCAGAATTGCTGGCAAGGTACTAATGATAAAGGAAGATACATCCTACAACGGTGGTTCCCAAAACAGTACCCTTTACTTGATCCTGTTGAAACTGTGTCCACTGCACCAGCACTTGCTTGTAGTGGTACTGAAATTGCTTGCTGAAGATCACAGATCAAGACTCAAGTCTTCAAACAGCACAAAAGAAAAGACACCTTGTATGTCAGCAGTTTCAGATGGTAAAGTCTTATATCCGTGTAAAGCCGCCCAATTTCGATTTACTGAGAACTGCAATGAATCTCTTAGTGGATGTACTGGTCAACAGTTGTCAAAGGTATCTAGGGCATCTTCAAATGTTTCAGTTTTGGCTAACACATCTGACTGCAATTCTAAGGATTCTGATAAACGATACTACACTCGTACCAGACGTGAGCCTCAGCGGCGTTCTTACAGGAGCCTCGCAAAGTCAAATGCAGAAGCTTTAAAACACCTGTCAGACCCTTTACAAAATGGTCCTGCACAGGTCAGTTGTCGTAGGTCGTGCTCAACAGCACCAAAAGCAAAACAGCTGGGAAGAGCAAAGAGTCCATCTCCACCAACGCTATCACCTGTAGACTCACCAGATGAACTGGAAGACTGTGATTTTCAGCAGAAATCAAAAATTTCTTTCAGGAAGTCACGGCCACCCAGACTGATGCCTCAAGACGATCAGGGATTTGCACGGCAAAGTGGAGGGGGTCTACATTCATCTGGCTTTGAGACCTTGGAGCGTTCACGCAGTTTAGCAGCAACACAGAAAATAAATTTGAAGACTGTCCATAATGGAGATTTTGAAAAAGGCACGTCTGAAAGATGTTCTGAAAAAGATAGTCTGGAGAGCGCAGTCTTAGTTGACGAACTCATGGACAGAATAAACCTTCGACTGCAAACCATCGAGACCACGGTTAAAATTGATGGCAGCAATCTGGTCTCTAAGTTGTCAGAAAACAGCAATAAGAATAATGGTAAAAAGTTGTTGGATGATATCACGTCCCTCATCGAGTCGACGAAAGACAGCAAAAGAGACTATAGTTTGGTGGACCTGTTGAGAAAACATGAAATACACATGGTGCAGACCCGGTTGCAAAGAAGACAGCAAAATCTTGGAATGCTTCCACAATCAGTGTTATCTCCCACTAACGAGGTCAGTCATTATATCCAAGCAATGCAAATAAAAAATGAGCTTGCCGATCCAGATGGTAAGTCGTCGTTGACTCCGTTTCATGTAACCAAGAAACCTTCAAGTGATACAGCTTTGAAGGAAGATGGTGGAGCATACATTGATTGTTCAAACAAAGAGAGCAAGTTTGATTCATTACCTGCAGAGAACACAGATTATGAACCCGCAATTCAGCGTCCTACAATACAAAATAGCTGCGAATTTTACCGCTCGCCCAGTGAAGATTCTGATATCATCTACGTCGATAATTTTCCGAATGAATTCGGTTGCTCAGAAATCCAGTTCAAAAACGTGTCAAGGGGTACTGCAAGGAAAAGCACACGAGGAGCATTAAGCAGTCAAAAATTATATGAACTGCAGACTATCTGTTTAAGAGCCACTGCAGACACCAGTGAAGGTGATGTTGAACCACACGAACCTCAGGAAAATGGCATGCATTTAAAAGAGGACATGGCAGCACCTGCAAATGGCATGGGAGATATTCCTACATCTAAAAAGGAAAATTGCAATTCTCAACATGGGCAAAAACATGTATGCATGGACAGTAGAGTGTCTTGCATTTCGGAAACGCAAATGTTATTGAAGACAGAAAATGAGTCATCAAAACGAGTGCCAGGTCCCAGGAAAAGCAGCAGACTAATTTTGAAGGAGAGAGCAGATGCTAAGACAAATGAACGTATACCATTGAACTCGCGGCATAATGTAAATGGCCATGAAAAATTAATGGATGAAAACACTCAGGCGGTCGAAAAAATTGCAAGCTTTACAAAACGTTCGGAAGGCTCTGCAAAACACCAGAGCAGAGAAAACATTGCCGCTGTAAACACCGGCACTGTGCTTGGAGTGTCAACCAGTTCAGGAAATTACCAGCTGCATTGTCAACAAAATGCATTGAGCGGTGATGAATTTGAGCTTTCTACCTGCAGTACACTGTGCAGCTCAAGAGATTGTGTTCATTCTGAATGTAAAGGTACATTCAGCCACAACCAATGTGTACGAGAAAGAAGAAATTTAGCAGAACATATACTCGCACCGACAGGTAACATTCTGATTGTCAAGGATGGCACAGATAAAGTCAAGAATTCAACAAACTCAATGACTTCTCACAGCTCACAAAGAGTGCCTTTTAGAGACAGAGCTACAAGTATTGTTTGGAAAAGCTCTGTTGCAAAAGCAAGCGATAACAATTCCCCAACTGAAAAATCACCGATTGCATGTGACCAGCGAACCTTGAGAAGCCACCAATGCCACACACAATCTGCTGCTGTTGACGAGTGTAGCAAGGAGATGCAGAAGGAATTACCCTCACAAACAGATCTATCGAGCAAAAATAAAATGAAAGATTTAGAAAGGACACCAGGTGCATTGGAGGATGCAGAGAGAATAGCCATCGAGAGTTCGACTGTGCAAGAGTGCCAACCGCATGATGCATGCACAGATTCTCGCACTTGTTTCAACTTCGCTCTATCTCCGACCGACGAGACTTCCCCTAACGTCAAATGTGCCGACAAAGATGAAAGTCATGAATGCCCTCACGGAGGTGAAGGTGGTTTTAAAGACAATGACGTGCATATACTGTGTTCACACGACTCAAATGGGCATCACAACCACTCCAAAGCGGAAATAAACTCGACGTGCAAGAAGATCGTTCATGAGAACATCTTCATTGCGGAAAATGTTCAATGCAAAGTAAATCTGAAGCCACAAGAGGATCTACCTCCATCTGCTGTCGGCCTTAATCCCCACTGTTCACGTGAACGCTTGCAGCCCTGTCACAGTGAGTCGACGTCTCGGGGAGACGTGCAGAATTCTCTTGGAGCCAATTCGAACAACAGTAACTCAAGTTTGCCGAAATCTGCCCGCACAATGGAGTCCCTCTCAAATAACATTGGCACATCCATACCATCCACTGATGCTGCTAAATGGTCCAGGTCTGAATTCATGAAGTTGTTGTGGCAAAAAAGACGCAATATGTTAGCATCAAGAAGAGATGTGCATGAAAAAACGAAGTGTTCCAAATGGTTAGCAAACACTCCTGAGCAAACATCTGGAAATAGCAACAACGATTCCTTTATATCGAAACTCAGACCCAGGTTGTTTTATGGAAGCTCAGTGCTAAATATGTCAACTAAAACACCCGTTCCTGAAAGTCCTAAAAGCACTACCAGCGTTATTTCCAACCAGACACAAAGTACATCAAAGGAACATATTCCTAAATTGCAGGTCAGTGAATTTAGCAATAACCTTGCCAAACCTGAAGTGAGCGTATTGGATGAACGTGCTCGGCAAAATGTTAATAAAAATGATGGGAAAATGCAAACAAGGTCGCAGATTCGGGCACATGAAATGCCAGAAAAACAGTTACAAGAGAAAATTGTTCAGCACAGGGTTTCAGAGAAACACATTAATGGAACACATTTGCTGTCTGATAATTGCACTGTCTTGAAAAATGTATTCACTCAGGAAATTGAAATGTATAATCATGCCACACAGCCTTCAGCAGAAGCAAGTATATTCCATACATTTGTCCCCGATTCGAGTTTGCACCTTTATGATCTGGCAAATATTGGTCCTGCGTTCAACTTAGCAGGAGAATATTTTGTTAAACAAGAAATGGTGGATTCCATTAATGGGCAATATGAAAAAATCAATCGGGGCTGGATCCATGTAAAAAACTGTGAACTACTGGAGAAAGGGAATGCTAAACCGGAAAGAAAAAAGGATATCTGGCTAACGGGGAAGAAGAAGACAAATAAAACTGTCCGCAATAGATTGTCTCTCATCCCACAGCTTTTCAGCAACAGTTGCAGTTTGCCAAAACTTCAAGAATGGTTTCTGGAGTCTACCGAAACAAGACGTCTACCCATCCTGTCTAAGGCAAATGCCCGAGATCCTTTCAGTGTCTTGCAAGCTTCGCGAGAAAAAACGATGCAGATGTTGAAAAGAAAATCCATCGCACTTACTGCAAAATGCGATCGAATGGAAAAACATCTGAAAAAGTTTGCGTTGACTGCAAGTAAAGTTGAGGAAGGTCCAGCAAAACAACATTCAAAGAAAGTTACCCATACAGCAAAGCTAATGTCTCAGACTCATTCCAAACAGTCATCGACTGCCACGAGTGTGAAAGAGCACAGTACGAATTTCTCCGGAAAAGAAAAAGCACAGTCTTTTCAAAATTTGAAACCTAAGCTGTCTAAAGATCCTCCGGAAAAACCGTTAACAACCATTTCACAGTCAACGAAATCTTCCAGTGGATATAGTCCTTGGGTATCCCAGCAGAAGTGGCTGCAGAGTGAACGCATTTCAAAGAAGTACACGAACATGCGTGGAAAGGATACTTGGACTGGTGCCCAGAGTGGTAAACTCGTGCGTCTTCCGCGTGAGCTAAAAGCCCTATGGGACGACGTACGCAATAATATTCCTGCACTTGTAGACCAGTACAGCGGCACACGAAAATCGAGGATGCAGAGCATCAGTAGCCCCACACCGTTACTGAGCATGGGCATGAACGATGTGAAGCTGCAAAATAAGTCTAAATCTTCTAGAACCAATAGTGGAAGCACAACGAAGAGCACTGAACCTTCTTCCAATGACGGAAATGTAAAAAGAAAATGCTCAAGCAGTGGTGATCCAGCAAGCCCGCGTGTGTCAAAATGTAGTATTGTAGCGAATGACGGGCATGTTGACTCGAGAACAGTGAGGCCTAGTTTGGAGTCGATGCCTGTCCCTCGGGAGAGGGAAAGCACAAAGGTTCCATCAAAATCTCCCTCGAGGCTCTCCAAGCTGGGAGAACCAGACAGGAAACGGGGGCATGACGACATGTCCCATGCTTCTGCTGCAAAAAAGATACATTTTGATTTGAGAAAATGCAGCAAAAGAACATAATATCTGAAACACTTGGACGAACTACTGAACGTCTCGTGGAAAGCTCACCAGTTGCATAAGTGAAATAATAACCTGCGTGACATTGAATGATGGTGCTTGAGAGTAGCGTTCATTTTGAACGTACCTACAGTTCTATAAAAGACAAAAGTGACTCGTATTTTTTTAATTAAGGCATCATAAGCCAGTAATCTAGTGTGTGTTTCTTCATAAATAAATTCCTCCTTTTTATGCAGATTTCTATATTGAAGCCATGTGAAAAAATATATATCTAGGGCTCAGTCAGTTGCTGAGGTCCACAGAATTAAGAATCCAGTGAAGCACTTAGTTCTACTGGCTCTTTAACGGCAAATGCAACAGTCTTTTAGCCAGGACATTGTCATGCAATAATTTACCGAAATTATGCAGTTTATTTTTAAAGATATATTTACATTTGTTCAAAAGACTTGAAAGTCCACAAAACTTGAGTGACTTTAAAACACAAGCAGTTTTGACTTGCAACTATAATGCGTAAGATAAAATGAAAATATTGTTTTTATGCCTTGTACATTTGCTGAAATTAATCATCTTTGAACGTGTTTATGCAAAGTGTGAAGTGTACAGAAAAAAAATGCTTTTTGTGAACGCACTGTGCCGTTAGAGGGCGCCGTAGTACAGGTTGATGATAATTTGCGATCCACCGTTCTATTTTCTGTATTGGGATGCAGGAAGGTTATCTGTCGCATTTTAATCTAGAGGTGCCAAACATGCTCGTCTATTGCATTTGTAATGTCGGTGTATTTCTCAGCCTCTTCGCACCCGTTGCGCTTTGTTGAAGATAATGTAATCATATTCTTCGTTGTTACTTGATAATGATTATAGCGCAGCTTATGCTACAGATAGGGCTTACCTTCCTCAGTGCCCCACTCATTTTCTCGCATCTATTCTATGGGTTTCTCTGCGATTAGCTGTGCCTCCCGCTCAGTTTGTTACGCTCAACACTCACCAGACACCTAACTCCACTCACCACCCGACGCTGTCACAAGATATCACTGATTTAACATCATTGCAAGTTTTATTGCAGATACCTGACATCTTACCCTCACCAGACGTCACTCACCACTCACAAGGCATCCACATGACCCTCACCTAACACAGCGCCACTCAGTAGACACTCACCAGGCACACTGCTCTCCTGATATAACATAACAAACCATACCCGGCGTCACCACACACCGTCAGACCAACTGACGGAACACTCATCACTCCCACGCCTATGACAAATTAAAAATAATTTCTGCACTACACCCCCATACCACACCACTACAACACATCACGACACAAATTAACTACGCTATAAAAGTAATACACACTACACCACCTGTATACACTACTACACCATTTCAAAGCAACATTTAACACTACCACACCAAACTACACTCATTTCATTTTGCGATGCACATAAGCAGGTCAACGTGTACGTGTTACTCTTCAAAGCACATTTAAGTAGAATTGTGAAAGGTTTTTTTAAAGCCAAATATCTGTTCCCGTTCATTCATTAACTTATTCCTCACCTCTATTCTTATTGTTACCTCTTTCAATCATCCACTCATTCATTCACTCACTGGCACACTGCCCACAGCCTCTCTCGCAACCGCACTGGCTGTCCAAGCCCACCATCCCTGCTCACCGATATGATCCTATGACTTCCTAGGCCAGCTGTAGCTAGGGACACCTGTTGCTACTTTAGGTTGAGGATCAGTCCTTGTGTCTCCTGTCTCTAACACTAGCTCCTATCTCTAACACTGGCTCCTATCTCCAACACTGGCTCTTATTTCTAACACTAGATGTTTATTATTATGGCCAGCAGAGAAACATTTAATATTTTAAGGCACATCGGCACTATGGGTTTCTGCGATTTAGAATGTTGTGATCCATATGAGCACGATTCTTAAGTTTGGCACCTATGCCTCAACAAGGAATAGTTGTGATAAACCTACGTTTTACTCGCACATCTACAGACGATGGACTTTCCATCGATATCATACAAGTAGCTTGAAAAAATTATTGTACAAGGTTTCTTAAATGTGGCACATACTCACAATGGAAAAATTGTATACATTGTGCACTCAGGAAATGTGAGACGAAAGTGACGGGCCTTTACTCAGCGATTGAAAAAGCAACCGTCATTTTCACCCCGTGGTAACTCTTGGGATTGTTTTATATTTTTATTGTTAGATCGTTAAAAAGTGTTAAGGTTTTGTGGTGGAAGCACTATGCAAGGCATACTATACAATGTGCCAAATTGTGTAATTGCAATCGAATGGAGCTGAGACAATCGATTTATGTGTGTCAATTAATGTCTTCCCGTGTATTTTTTGTTAAGTGACCGATGTGATTTGTGTACACGCATTCAATGAAAGTTGATCAACAGGGAACCTCACAAAATCCCTCGAGCACATTGAGCCGCATTACAAAAAAATTCGAGTTTCTTGCCGCGTTCTATATGAGGCAAGACACTATCTATGCAAACACCCTTGTGCCAGCAACATTAGTTATTGAGTAGATTGTGTTCCGAAATAGATTGTGTGAATTGGTAACTTATCTTCCGCATAAGGCCATAGCAACCCTGTCAAAAACAGCATAAATTCATCAACATGTGATCACGACATTGTCACGTTTATGTGCTATAATATATATATTTTAATTCACATCCATACGTGGTTTCACAAGCAGCGGCAGTGCCAGTTTTAAGTGTAAACTAACCCTAACTCATATCATCTCCACTGTTTCGAATGATGCATTCAGTGCCTGACCTATTGTGTACATGTTCAGTTTTCATCGAAGCTTTATTGGACCGAATGTTGATTGTGCCAACAAGACCCAATGATGAATGTCAAACAATATCGAGGTAACTACTTTTAAATGTGATCATACATTGAGTACTATTAATGGGCTGTTTCAGCCTCTGCTGCATATTAATCCGTTAGCCGTAAAATTGTCAAATATTCTTTATAAGAGGCGCATACCCATTACGATAATTGCCAAGTGCATGAATATTGACCCATGCAAAAAAAATACTGCACTCTTAAATAACAGCGTGGTGTATACTGAAAGCGCAACAACCATTTGGTCCGATTAGTGTTGAAAGTCAAGTTTCATCCCAAATTATGAATTTATCCTGAGCTTTGAGTGTTAAAGCAGGCTTTCTGCAGGGTTGTCCTCGCACAAGCCAATCATTACAGTCAATAGAATTGGCCAAACACCCCTCTGCAAGACCCTGCTTGAAAGATCCCTGAGATTCAGTGAGGTTTCTGTGAGTATAAATGATTATAATTTTTCATCAAGAAACCTAAATCCTGTTTGTGGCTATCCATATGATTTAATGACCTATTCTCTGGAGTCTTTCGATGGGAAGGCGAAGCATAGTAATGGAAACAGCATATTTGAAGAGAGCGATAACTTGTTTCCCAGAGTATCTCCGTGTTTAAATTCCTCCTGAGAGCAACCAAAAGCAAGCAGATAATGTATGTTCCACCTCGACTATGTATCCCGGTTTGTTTGACATGAGTTCACCACCGTGAGAGTTTTCTTTCTCATAATATTTTCTCATTACTAAGCATCGGGCTTGCGTTGGAAAGGGAAAGCATAAACAAACAGCCTACGTGTGTACCTACAAGTTGGGATCAAATGCAATTGTAGTGACCTCTAGAACGATCATTGCATCATTGATTGTACGAGAATGGGTTTGTTTTCGAGATGGAGATGGAGTTGGTGTGAGTGCATACTAAGGGAAGTTGATACTTGTTTAACAAATGACGATATGTAGAACGGCACTGCTGGTTAATTAGTGTGTACATAAGGGATTCTCAGGGTTTTTCATAGCAGTTCGTACTCACTGGATTACTATATATTTATATATATAAAACATACATTTACTCACATCTAGGCAAAACAAAACTAGTAGTATTGCCTGTTAAGACTGTGAACATAACCACACTTCCCATTGTCCAACCGCTGGCCAGCCATTTTAATCACTGAAAGGTGATTTTTTTTCAGTGTCTATATATAGGTTCTAGTTTGTGTTCGTGAATTCGAAGTAATGTCTTGCACGTTTGTGCGTCATTAAAAGTTGACAATGCTATGCAGGTCAGCCCGTATTTCCAAAACTATTGCATTACAATACTTTGCAGTTTACTGTGTGCTGAAATGTCAGTTCGCCCCTTACAGGTGTCATTGTGTATGTGTACTTAAATATGTGACATATGCACATGTGTACTGAATCTGCTGACGGGCGATGGAAGTCAGAGTAGGTTGTCTTCAAGAATTTAGTTTTGTGTTAGCGTTGTGTAGAGAAGTTTGCTTTGTATGAAAACTGTACACCTCTGGTGTAATTTTCGTTTAATTGATGTTTCCAAAGTCTTGTCTAAACTCCTTCCATAGATTATGGTTTCACTATTTCTGTTGCCATGTACCGCATCATGCGTAGTTTATGTTTCACAAATGTATACACATTCACGGAAATGCAAGAGACTGACCATTTAAAAACGTTACAAGGAAACGACAGTGATGGCTACAATTTACGAAAAATCACACTAGTTTTTCACACGAGCCTTTTATTTTTTGTTTACTTAGAAATGTAATATTCTACCGCAAAACCAAAAATGTAAGCGTGCACCATAAACGTATTGCAGGGATAACGCTCAAAGACTTTCTGCTGTATTTTTAAAATCTAATGGTGAATACATTCAATACTTGCACGTTTCTTAAACGTCACTCCTGTCTCCTCAGAAGTCCATCATAGTTCACCACAGTAAGTCGATCAACACGATGCTTGTGGTGAGGTTAAGTGTGGGTACGCCTTCAAACGGACGAGTCTAATATACCTTCCACAGGCGCGCTCGGTAAAGAGATCCCGACAGTGGCGTGAGTAAGCAATTGCAGGTCTGCACCTTTACCTTGTTTTCTATTCATATATTTGGTTACAATGTTAACGACTGCCTCCTGGAGTCAATGATTGGCAGGGGAGAGCACGCAGCACTGCATCTCATCAACGTGTCTTTCCTGGTGGCTTCGTCTCATCGGTGGTCTTGTGGGAGAAGGTAGAAAGGGCTAGTCTGGGCCAAGAGCGAAAAAGGGTTTCTGGTTAAAAGTTCACAGTGCCGGGCTCGCCAGTTTTTAATGTACACTCGGTAGTGGGGTCATGTGGGTGCTGTTTTATACAGAGGTTTTGCCACTGTCCTTGTTATACGGAGACATAAATGAGCATGGTATAGACTTACAAAAGCAATATAAATCATGTGACATTGCAGCAATGTAAGACGTTTTCACGTCTATAAACTGTTGTGTATGGTTGCATGGAAATATAGTTTGTATATTTGTGTTTTGCTTGTTAAATTTCTGACAATGGGTGCTCATTTGTAAGCTCAAATAAAAGGCACATTCTTTAAATCGAAAAACTTTCTTATTGTGCTGATGGGAAACATTTTGATAACGAATTTTAAAATATAAAGTTACAAATAAACTGGAAATTAAATGCTACAAATAGTCGTTAAATCCTTATTGTTATGTTGTTAATGCAGCCAGCTTAAGGTGTGATGGTGGCGCGGTTGGTTGATAATAGCATTTTAAAGCGTTTTTCACCCGAGGGTCACAGAGCACTGCACAGAATTACTGGGCTATCTTAAGAGGTACATTGCACAGTTGTCAGGTAAGAAATAAACGCCGTACGCAAAGTAATGCATTTGGGACCATTTCACTAGTGCACAAATGAAACTCAGGGTTTAGTCCTCGACCCATTCCTCTTCAGCATCGACATACAACACTATGATGACTGCATAAGACAGCAGCAAGGTGCCTCCAGCAAGCGGTGCATCAAGTAGATATCAATATATATCTAGAGTTAAAAAAAACCCTCCAGTTAAGATTCTGGGTCTCTGAGTAAATTGTTCTCCAATTTTGACAATGAGTATTTTTTTGTATAGTACATTGATAGAATTTCAAGCATGAGCTCAGGCATCATGGACACAACATATGTACCTACATGAAAAATTCGAGCTCTAATTAAAATGTGGGGACAATGAGAAAAGCGATGATGACAGACATAGTAAAGTCCAGCAATCAAATAGATTTAACCACACTGAGATATGGACTGCATGGTCAAAAGCTCCGGTTAAGGCAGAGATAATGTACATGCAATGCGCATATTTTGTGTGTGTGAAAAAATTAGGGCTATTTTGGGATCCGTCTTCCCACAAACAGAAACGTGCAGCAGACAATGCACCCGCACACATGCTGCTGACGATTAAACATTTATTTCGATACGTGTGCATCATTTAAACGAGCCTCTTGGATACTTATTGCAAGAATGCACACGCATGCAAGACACACGCCTTGCAGTTCAGTAGGTTCAAGCATGCAATTCTCATAAGTGCATCCGGTTATATCTCAATCAAAGAAATACGCTTGCTGGAACAAATCTAGGTGTGCAGTGTAAACGGGTGAGTAGCCGTAGATTAAATGCCTCTCTTCCTCCTCCTGGCTGGAGAATCGGTGAGCGCTCTTCGCAGCTGAAATGCAATAAACGACAGAATCATTCATGGCGTACAATTGCACCGTAAGCCATTCCCATGGGGTCCAGTGACACTTTGCGTTGTAGCCCCAAGGCGTGTGCGCGTTGTACGCGGGGGTTAAAACAATGGTCGGCGAGGGTTATGCGGTTAACGGTGAATTCACGAGGGCTTGCGGATTGTTCAGAGGGCTCCTGCCGCTACGTTGTACAAGGATTACAATGGACTCAGTACCTTGGCCAATTCTTGAACGTGAACTTGGTCAACACTTTGCAAAAGCATGTGTAAGCATAACCGCGCTTGCTGCATCATAGCATGTGTGTGGATTTTATTAAAGCACACCATACAGGGCACGTGTACTGTATACTGGGCGGTGGAGACCTGCGGCGTGATTTCCGAGTTTAAAAGCCGTGTGAACACACGTGTGCATGTATACATACGTACGGCATATGTATACACGTGTATGTGTACACATACACGTGTATACATACACATACGTGCGTGTACATACACACGTGCACAGTGGTCATCTCTAGTTTCCTTTGTCCATTTTCAAACAGGAGTACTGATTTACAAACAGACGTTACTGATATTTTAAGGGCCATTCTTTCAAACATATTACACTTTTTTGGAAGCCGACGCAATTTTTTTTCCCATTTTTGGATGTTTATTATTTGTCAACAGAACATCTTCTAACCCCGTGTGGAGTATCAGTATATTTTACATCAGTCATTATCGTCTCTGTGTCCTAATATATCTATACGCAATGTCTATTCAAAGCGACACACGTCCAATCTGAGTCCAAGGGCCAGAGTGAACTTTGGTACATCCTAAGGGGGCAAAACTTTTAATGACAGGTTCATCGACTCGGTCAGTGACACTGAATTATATGATAATCTACTTTTACACGACTCTCTTACTCGTAAAACTCACTATTATGGGTCATAAAAAGAAACGGAGTTTTCGCAATTCAGTCCGTATCAAGAACTGAAACATCCAGTGTGAGTGAAACACCTGGAGACTCTGTCCCGAGCAGCGGGTTTACCTTCGCTGACGAGGAAAGCGGCCATGTGAAAGGAAGCCCTGACGGCACCGTCGCTGTGAACCAGGGCTCGCCGGTTGCCCCACTCGTACGCGTTCATCTCCGGGTGCCATTGCAGCGCGTACACGGGGTAGTGGTACGCTTGTGATAAGAGGCAGACAATCGTCGTTACGCGCTTTGCCCCGTCCTTCGTGGTGTTTCGCCTGCCACGTTGGGAGGCATCATCGTGTTGAGAGGCATCATCAATCAGATGATGCACCATCAACTGGATAGTCATCTGGTTGATGCAGCTCAACATCATTACGGCTATCCGAAAGAGCAGCTCACACATCAGAATAGAGGATGGAGTGGCGGTACTAATGGTATCGCACAACGATATCACTGGTGAGTGATGTCAGAACCATTTAATTTGTCGCACAGTAAATGCGGGCAGCACAGTGGCACAGTGGGTAGCACTGTATCCTCACAGCAATAAGGTCCCGAGTTTGATTCCTGGCCCAGGTGCCTTTCTGTGTGCAGTTTGCGAGTTCTCCCTGTGCCTGCATAGGTTTTTGCTGGGTACTACGGTTTCCTCCCATCGTCCAAAGACGCGCTCCTGCCTGAGTTAATTGCCCTGCTGAGTCAATTGCCCCCCAAAAAGTGTGTTCTGCTATGTACTGGCGTTACATCCTGGGTGTTTCCCCGCCTAGCGCCCTCTGTCGGCCGAGATAGGCTCCGGCCCCCCCACGACTCTGTACAAAATTATTTGATAATTAATGAACGTTAAATGCTCAATAATACTGAAAATATTAAGCACACAATACCAATAACTAGCAATTGGCTTTGCATGCTATAATGTTTTACGCCATGGGACATTAATTTCATGGTTAGGGGATAATGGGGATCTTATATTTGTACATGTTTAGCACAAGTCTTAAAGTATTTTGGCTGACTTTGCCCAATAAGAAAACCAATCAACCTTCAAGTGATGTTTTTTGAAGCCCAAAAGTTCAAACAGTAGATATGCACAATCTGGACAGTGTGCAAAATTTGATATTTAACTCCACATAGATGATCCCAATTTTTCATCAACCAGTCCCACTTGTGCATATGTACTGCACGTATTTTGAATGATGTAGTACATATTTCAATTAAATGTTTTTGTTTATAAGCGAAAATGTGATTTGATACTTTGCTGGATCGGTTGAACCCTAGGTAACCTCCGCAGAAATATACGCTTAGTCTGAATGGCTTATTACACCATTATAAATAAATACCCGCTATTCGTGCATCATCATTCGAACAAGCGCAGCACCGCATTGAAGGCCATGCGAGGCGTGTTGAATTGCAACAGTGTGGGCGAGTTTTACCTTCCATCGTAGAGATAAAGTGCACCCCACTTGAGTCGGTGTTTGTGCTCAAAATGCGATAGAATTTCCTCAGCTTGTCGTTTGCTGAGAAATTCTATTGAAATACAATACGCGTGATTAGCATGAATAGCAGGCAGCTCAAATGCATGAGGAATGCAGAATGACAACACACGGTGAAGAACAAATCGCGTCTGTACCTCGACTGACTCACTTGTTCCGTTAGGCATTGAAGTCCTCTGGCTAGGACTGTTGATGCTGTGCACTTGTTGTGCTTGGAAGATGGCTCGCTGTTGACCTGCGTCTGCTCAGGAACACCTTTGCTTGTTTAACAATTATTTTATCTGTTATTTTATGTCCATTGATTTATAGCCATTATATTGACTTTAATTGATCTGCTCCGATGTTGTTGACATGCCATTCTCTCCACAGCTCTGTGCAGTGTTTTGTGACCCTCTGGTGAAAAGCGCTCCAGAATTGCATTGATTATTATTATTATTGGGAGGCACGGTGGCCCAGTGGGTAGCGCTGTCGCCTCACAGCAAAAAGGTCCCAGGTTCGAATCTCGGCTCGGGTGCCTTTCTGTGTGGAGTTTGCATGTTCTCCCCGAGTCCACGTGGGTTTTCGCCGGGCACTCCGGTTTCCTCCCACAGTCTAAAAAGCATGCTGCTGCATAGGTTAATTGGCTTGCAGACTAAATTGCCTGCGGTGCCCGGTGATGGACTGACGTCCGATCATGGATATATCCATGCCTTACACCCTGTATCTGCCAGGATAGGCTCCAGCTCACCGCGACCCCGTATAGGACTAAGCGGTTTCTGACAATGAGATGAGACGAGATTATTATTATAAC